>JAVSCE010020780.1:0-280970 GCA_032199065.1 Smutsia gigantea | reverse complement strand
TGAGTTCTTGGATCTTACATTCCCATCTCCCTGAACTTCCTGGATTCTTATTAAATACTCTCCCATGGAAGTTCTAGCATCTTGACCTTATTTATTGTAGCTGTCATCATCCTGATTCATGGAACCATCCTTGGTTCCATGTATTACGAAAAACATTCTTAATAGGCTTTTTTTAAATGATTTTTTTGGCTATTACTAATATATAATTACATGAGCCACATTATGGTTACTAGACTCCCCCAATTATCAAGTACCCACCACATACCCCATTTCAGTCACTGTCCATCAGCATAGAAGGATGTTATAGAATCACTACTTGTCTTCTCTGTGTTATACTGCCTTTCCTGTATCCCCGTACCCCATCCCCACCTGCTACATTATGTGTGCTAATTGTAATAGCCCTTTTTGCCCCTTATCCCTCCCTTCCCACCCATCTTCCCCAGTCCCTTTCCCTTTGGTAACTGTTAGTCCATTCTTGGGTTCTGTGAATCTGCTGCTGTTTTCTTCCTTCAGTTTTTTCTTTGTTCTTATACTCCACAGATGGGTGAAATCATTTGATACTTGTCTTTCTCTGTCTAGTTTATTTCACTGAGCATAATACCCTCTAGCTCCATCCATGTTGTTGCAAATGGTAGAATTTGTTTTCTTCTTATGGCTGAATAATATTCCATTGTGTATATGTACCACATCTTCTTTATCCATTCATCTACTGATGGACACTTAGGTTGCTTCCATTTCTTGGCTATTGTAAATAGGGCTGCAATAAACATAGGGGTGCATCTGTCCTTTTCAAATTGGGCTGCTGCATTCTTAGGGTAAATTCCTAGGAGTGGAATTCCTGGGTCAAATGGTATTTCTATTTTGAGTTTTTGAGGAACCTCCATGCTGCTTTCCACAATGGTTGAACTAATTTGCATTCCCACCAGCAGTGTAGGAGGGTTCCCTTTTCTCCACATCCTCGCCAACATTTGTTGTTGTTTGTGTTTTGGATGTTGGCCATCCTCACTGGTGTGTGGTGATATCTCATTGTGGTTTTAATCTGCATTTCTCTGATGATTAGCGATGTGGAGCATCTTTTCATGTGCCTGTTGGCCATCTGAATTTCTTCTTTGGAGAAGTGTCTGTTCAGTCCTCTGCCCATTTTTTAATTGGCTTATTTGCTTTTTGTTTGTTGAGGTGCGTGAGCTCTTTATATAATTTGGATGTCAACCCCTTATCGGATATGTCGTTTATAAATATATTCTCACACACTGTAGGATGTCTTTTTGTTCTACTGATGGTATCCTTTGCTCTACAGAAGCTTTTCAGCTTAATATAGTCCCATTTGTTCATTTTTGCTTTTGTTTCCCTTGCCTAGGGAGATGATATGTTCATGAAGAAGTTGCTCATGTTTATGTCCAAGAGATTTTGCCTGTATTTTTTTCTAAGAGTTATATGGTTTCATGACTTACATTTAGGTCTTTGATCCATTTGAGTTTACTTTTGTATATGGGGTTAGACAGTAATCCAGTTTCATTCTCTTACATGTAGCTGTCCAGTTTTGCCAACACCAGCTATTGAAGAGGCTGTCATTTCCCCATTGTATATCCATGGCTTCTTTATCGTATATTAATTGACCATATATGCTTGGGTTTATATCTGGGCTCTCTATTCTGTTCCACTGGTCTATGGGTCTGTTCTTGTGCCAGTACCAAATTGTCTTGATTACTGTAGCTTTGTAGTAGATCTTGAAGTCAGGGAGCGTAATTCCCCCTGCTTTATTCTTCCTTCTCACGATTGCTTTTGTGGTTCCATGTGAATTTTAGAACTATTTGCTCTAGTTCATTGAAGAATGCTGTAGGTATTTTGATAGGGATTGCATTGAAGCTGTAGATTGCTTTAGGCAGGGTTGCCATTTTGACAATATTAATTCTTCCTAGCCAAGAGCATGGGATGAATTTCCATTTATTAGTGTCCTCTTTAATTTCTCTTAAGAGTGTCTTGTAGTTTTCAGAGTATAGGTCTTTCACTTCCCTGGTTAGGGTTATTCCTAGGTATTTTATTCTTTTTGATGCAACTGTGAAAAGAATTGTTTTCCTGATTTCTCTTTCTGCTAGTTCATTGTTAGTGTATAGGAATGCAACAGATTTCTGTGTATTAATTTTGTATCCTGCAACTTTGCTGAATTCAGATATCAGATCTAATAGTTTTGGAGTGGATTCTATAGGGGTTTTTTTATGTACAATACCATGTCAGCTGCAAACAGGGACAGTTTGAGTTCTTCCTTGCCAATCTGGATTCCTTTTATTTCTTTGTGTTGTCTGATTGCCGTGGCTGGGACCTCCAGAACTATATTGAATAAAAGTGGGGACAGTGGGCATCCTTGTCTTGTTCCCGATCTTAAAGGAAAAGCTTTCAGCTTCTCGCTGTTAAGTATAATGTTGGCTGTGGGTTTGTCATATATGGCCTTTATTATGTTGAGGTAGTTGCCCTCTATACCCATTTTGTTGAGAGTTTTTATCATGAATGGATGTTGAATTTTGCTGAATGCTTTTTGAACATCTATGGAGATGATCATGTGGTTTTCGTCCTTCTTTTTGTTGATGTGGTGGATGATGTTGATGGATTTTCAAATGTTGTACCATCCTTGTATCCCTGGGATGAATCCCACTTGATCATGATGAATGATCTTTTTGATGTATTTTTGAATTTGGTTTGCTAATATTTTGTGGAGTATTTTTGCATCTATGTTCATCAGGGATATTGGTCTGTAATTTTCTTTTTTTGTGGTGTCTTTGCCTGGTTTTGGTATTAGAGTGATGTTGGCCTCGTAGAATGAGTTTGGGAGTATTCCCTTCTCTTCTACTTTTTGGAAAACTTTAGGGAGGATGTGTATTAGGTCTTCACTAAATGTTTGATAAAATTCAGTAGTGAAACCATTTAGTCCAGAGATTTTGTTCTTAGGTAGTTTTTTAATTACCAATTCAATTTCTTTGCTGGTAATTGGTCTATTCAGATTTTCTGTTTCTTCCTGGGTCAGCCTTGGAAGGTTGTATTTTTCTAGAAAGTTGTCCATTTCTTCTAGGTTATCCAGTTTGTTAGCATATCATTTTTCATAGTATTCTCATAATTCTTTGTATTTCTGTGGTCTGTAGTGATTTTTCCTTTCTCATTTCTGATTTTGTTTATGTGAGTAGACTCTCTTTCTTTCTTGATAAGTCTGGTTAGGGGTTTATCTATTTTGTTTATTTTCTCAAAGAACCAGCTCCTGCTTTCATTGATTCTTTCTATTGTTTATTCTTCTCAATTTTATTTATTTCTGCTCTAATCTTTATTATGTCCCTCCTTCTACTGACTTTGGGCCTCATTTGTTCTTCTTTTTCTAGTTTCATTAATTGTGAGTTTAGACTGTTCATTTGGGATTGTTCTTCTTTCCTGAGGTAGGCCTGTATTGCATTATATTTCCCTCTTAGCATGGCCTTTGCTGCATCCCACAGATTTTGCGGTGTTGAATTATTGTTGTCATTTGTCTCCATATATTGCTTGATCTCTGTTTTTATTTGGTTATTGTTCCATTGATTATTTCGGAGTATGTTATTAAACCTCCATGTGTTTGTGGGCTTTTTCGTTTTCTTTGTGTAATTTATTTTTAGTTTCATACCTTTGTGATCTGAGAAGCTGGTTGGTACAATTTCAATCTTTTTGAATTTACTGAGGTTCTTTTTGTGGCCTAATATATCATCTATTCTTGAAAATGTTCCATGTGCATTTGAGAAGAATGTATATCCTGTTGCTTTTGGATGGAGTGTTCTGTAGATATCCATTAGGTCCATCTGTTCTAATATGTTGTTCAGTGCCTCTGTCTCTTTACTTATTTTCTGTCTTGTTGATCTGTCCTGTGGAGTAAGTGGTGTGTTGAAGTCTCCTAAAATGAATGCATTGCATTCTATTTCCCCCTTTAATTCTGTTAGTATTTGTTTCACATATGTAGGTGCTCCTGTGTTGGGTGCATAGATATTTATAATAGTTGTATCCTCTTGTTGGACTGACCCTTTTATCATTACATAACGTCCTTTGTCTCTTGTGACTTTCTTTGTTTTAAAGTCTATTTTGTCTGATACAAGTACTGCAACTCCTGCTTTTTTCTCCCTGTTAGTTGCATGAAATATTTTTTCCATCCCTTTACTCTCAGTCTGTGTATGTTTTTGGGTTTGAAGTGAGTCTCTTGTAGGCAGCATATAGATGGGTCTTGTTTTTTTATCCATTCAGTAACTCTATGTATTTTGATTGGTGCATTCAGACCATTTACATTTAGGGTGATTATCGATAGGTATGTACTTATTTCCATTGCAGGCTTTAGATTTGTGGTTACCAAAGGTTCAAGAGTGATTCCTTTACTATTTAACAGTCTAATTTAACTCACTTCGTATGCTATTACAAACACAACCTAAAGGGTTTTTTTTTATTTCCTCCTTTTTATTCCTCCTCCGTTCTTTGTATGTTATGAATCATATTCTTTCCACTTTGTCTTCCCTTGGGTGACATCTATTTAGCCTTAGGAATACTTCCATCTATAGGAGTACCTCCAAAATGCACTGTAGAGGTGGTTTGTGGGAGGTAAAGTCTGTCAGCTTTTGCTTATCTGAAAATTGTTTAATCCCTCCTTCAAATTTAAATGATAACCTTGCTGGGTAGAGTATTCTTGGTTCGGGCCCTTCTGCTTCTTTGCATTAAATATATCATGCCACTCCCTTCTGGCCTGTAAGGTTTCTGTTGAGAAGTCTGATGATAGCCTGATGGGTTTTCCTTTATATGTGATCTTTTTTCTCTCTCTAGCTGCTTTTAAAAGTCTGTCTTTTTCCTTGATCTTTGCCCTCGTGATTATTATATGTCTTGATGTTGTCTTCCTTGGGTCCCTTGTGTTGGGATATCTGTGCACCTCCATAGCTTGAGAGACTTTCTCCTTCCCTAGGTTGGGGAATTTTTCAGCAATTACCTCCTCAATTACACTTTCTATCCCTTTTTCTCTCTTCTTCTTCTGGTACCCCTATTCGAATATTGTTCCATTTGGTTTGGTCACACAGTTCTCTCAATACTCTTTCATTCTTAGATATTCTTTTTTCTCTCTGTGCCTCAGCTTCTTTGTATTCCTCTCTAATTTCTATTCCATTTACCATCTCTTCTACTACATCTAATCTGCTTTTAAATCCCTCCATTGTATGTTTCATTTCAGATATGGAATTTCTTAATGATTGAACCTCCAACTTAAATTCATTCCTGAGTTCTTGAATATTTTTCTGTACCTCCATAAGCATGTTTATGATTTTTATTTTGAACTCTCTTTCAGGAAGATTGGTGAGTTCAGTTTCATTTGGCCCTTTTTTGGGGGTTTGTGAGATGTTGGTCTGAACCATGTTCTTTTGACGTTTCATATTTCTGTGTGGTGCCCTGTATTGCCCAGAAGCTCCAGTCTCTGGAGCTGCTCAGCCCCTAGAGTGAGGTTGGGGGTCATAGGAGAGCATATCTGGTACCCTGTTTCGTGAGGTCTGCTCTGTTCGTGAGGTGTGTATGCAGTCTGGTTCAGCCTTCTTTCTTGTTGCTGTTTTAAGGTTAATTGTATTAATTAACTATATTTTTGTACTGTACTGTTTGGGGTTTTGGGAGGAGCTCTCTGTCTCACCTGTCACACCACCATCTTGAATTGCTTAATTATTTTTTTAAGACCATATTTCATTTTTTGTAGAGGAGTGTCAAACAATTGATTTAAAATGTTAGTGTTACTTTCTGGATATTGGGTCTTTGTGGTACCTGTCATCTTTATAAAGGTGTAATTTGTTGTGATTTCTCATTCTAAATATTTTCTTTCATAGCTAAGTTCATATTCATAATTTTGTTCTTTTTTTTAAATTGAAGTATAGTTGACCTACAATATTACATTAGTTTCGGGTGTACAACCTAGTGATTTGACATTTATATATATTACAAAACAATCACCATGGTAAGTCTAGTTACCATCTGCAACTATGCCAAGTTATTACAGTATCATTGACTATATCTCCTATGTTGTACTTGACATCCCTGTGACTTATTAATTTTATAACTGGAAATTTGTACCTCTTAATCCCCTTCACCTAGTTCATCCATCCCCCTGCTCCCTCAGCAATGACCGGTTTGTTCTCTGTATTTATGGGTCTGTTTCAGTTTTGTTTGTTTTGTTTATTGTTTTTTAGATTCCACATAGTAGTGAAATCATATGGTTTTTGTCTTTCTCTGTCTGAATTACTTCACTTAGCATAGTATCCTCTAGGTCCAGCCATGTTGTTACAAATGGCAAGATTTCTTTTTTTTTTTTTGGTATCATTAATCTACAATTACATGTGCAATATTATGGTTATTAAACTACCCCTTCATCAGGTCCCCCCCACCAACCCCATTACAGTCACTGTCCATCAGCGTAGTGAGATGCTATAGAATCACTACTTGTCTTCTCTGAGTTGTACATCCCTCCCCATGCCCCCCCAATATTACATCTGCTAATCGTAATGCCCCTTTTTCCCCCTTATCCCTCCCTTCCCACCCATCTTCCCCAGTCCCTTTCCCTTTGGTAACTATTAGTCCGTTCTTGGGTTCTGTGAGTCTGCTGCTGTTTTGTTCCTTCAGTATTTTTTCTTTGTTCTTATACTCCACATATGAGTGAAATCATTTGATACTTGTCTTTTTCGGCTTGGCTTATTTCACTGAGCATAATACCCTCTAGCTCCATCCATGTTGTTGCAAATGGTAGGATTTGTTTTCTTCTTATGGCTGAATAATATTCCATTGTGTATATGTACCACATCTTCTTTATCCATTCATCTACTGATGGACACTTAGGTTGCTTCCATTTCTTGGCTATTGTAAATAGTGCTGCGATAAACATAGGGGTGCATCTGTCTTTTTCAAATTGGGCTGCTGCATTCTTAGGGTAAATTCCTAGGAGTGGAATTCCTGGGTCAAATGGTATTTCTATTTTGAGTTTTTTGAGGAACCTCCATACTGCTTTCCACAATTGTTGAACTAATTTGCAGTCCCACCAGCAGTGTAGGAGGGTTCCCTTTTCTCCACATCCTCGCCAACATTTGTTGTTGTTTGTGTTTTGGATGTTGGCCATCCTCACTGGTGTGAGGTGATATCTCATTGTGGTTTTAATCTGCATTTCTCTGATGATTAGCGATGTGGAGCATCTTTTCATGTGCCTGTTGGCCATCTGAATTTCTTCTTTGGAGAAGTGTCTATTCATGTCCTCTGCCCATTTCTTAACTGGATTATTTGCTTTTTGTTTGTTGAGGTGCGTGAGTTCTTTATATATTTTGGATGTCAACCCTTATCGGATACGTCATTTATGAATATATTCTCCCATACTGTAGGATGTCTTTTTGTTCTACTGATGGTGTCCTTTGCTGTACAGAAGCTTTTCAGCTTGATATAGTCCCACTTGTTCATTTTTGCTTTTGTTTCCCTTGCCCGGGGAGATATGTTCATGAAGAAGTTGCTCATGTTTATGTCCAAGAGATTTTTGCCTATGTTTTTTTCTAAGAGTTTTATGGTTTCATGACTTACATTCAAGTCTTTGATCCACCTTGAGTTTACCTTTGTGTATGGGGCTAGACAGTAGTCCAGTTTCATTCTCTTACATGTAGCTGTCCAGTTTTTCCAACACCAGCTGCTGAAGAGGCTGTCATCTCCCCATTGTATATCCAAGGCACTTTTATCAAATATTAATTGACTGTATATGTTTGGGTTAATGTTTGGATTTTCTATTCTGTTCCACTGGTCTGTGGGTCTGTTTTTGTGCCAATACCAAATTGTCTTGATTACTGTGGCTTTGTAGTAGAGCTTGAAGTCAGGGAGCGTAATTCCCTGTTTTATTCCTCTTTCTCAGGATTGCTTTGGCTATTCAGAATCTTTTGTGGTTCCATATGAATTTTAGGATTTCATTCTTTTTTATGGCTTTTTCTGGCTGAATATATTATGTATACATATATATGCCAAATCTTCTCTGTCTTTTAATCTATTGATGAACACTTGGGTTTTTGTTCTTTTAAATAATTTTGTAATGAACTTAGGGGTGCATATATCTTTTTGAATTAGTGTTTTTATTTTCTTCGGATATATACCCAAAAGTGAAATTGCTAGATTGTTTGGTAGCTCTATTTTTAATTTTCCGAGGAGCCTCCATACTGTTTTCCACAGTGGCTGCACCACTTGACATTCCCACCAACAGCATCAGGGTTGTCTTTTCTCCCTATCTTTATCACACTTATTATTTCTTGTCTTTTTGCTAATAGCCATTCTGACAGGTGTGAGGTGATAATCTCATTTTGGTTTTGATTTGCATTTCCCTGATGAGCACTGAGGTTGAACATCTTTGCATATGTGTGTTGGCCATCAGTATGTCTTCTTTGGTAAAATGTCCATTCAAGTCCTCCTCCCATTTTTAAATTGGATTGTTTGTTTTTTTGGTGTTCAGTTGTATGAGTTCTTTATATGTTTTGGATATTAACCCTTATCAGATATATAATTTGTGAATTAATATCTTTTCTCATTCAGTAGGTTGCATTTTCATTTTGTTGATGGTTTCCTTTGCTGTGCAAAAACCTTTTAGTTCTTTGTAGCCCCAATTGCTTATCGTTTCTTTTGTTGTCCTTGCCTGAGGAGGCAGATCCAAGAAAACGTTGCTAAGACCCATGTTCAATAGTTTACTGCCCATGTTTTATATTAGGAATTTTATGGTTTCAGGTCTTACATTTAGAACTTTAATCCATTCTGAGTTTATTTTGTACGTAATGTAAGAAAGTCATCCAGTTTTATTCTTTTGTATGTAGCTATAGTAAGACCATATTTCAATTATTTATTGCTGAATAACAGTCCACAACTTAAAGGCTTAAAACAATAGCACTTTAATATTTCTCACAATCTTTCAATCTGGGTTAGGCTTAGTTGGGTGTTCATATGCTTCACGTGGTGTTTGCAGGATGGGAAATATCCATGATGTCCTTTTCATTTACATAAATGGCACCTCAGTTGGGATGGATGGAACACCTGGGGGCACGTCAGGCATCTCTCTTTCTCATTTCAGTGTCTCCACATGGCTAGCTTGTATTTCCTCACAGCATGAGGGTCTCCATGTGGTTGGATTTTTTACATGGTGGCTGGCATCCAAGAGGGAGAAAATGGAAGTTGCCAGTCTTCTTAAGGCTAAGTCTGGAGCTGGAACAATGTCACTTCTACTATATTCTGTTGGTTAAGGCAAGTCAAGGCTGGTCCAGATTCAGGGGGCTGGGGAACATAGACTCCATCTCTTGATGTGAAGAGAGGCATGTACATAGAGGGAGGAAGGAATTGATTGTGACCATCTTTGGAAACACTCTGCCAGAGATCAGCCCCAGGCATCCCTGTGAGAACATTGAAGCCTGAGTCACTGGAGAGTGGTCCATGGTAATGTATTCCCTTTTAGCCAGTCTCATATTCTGCCATGGTTACCCCCTTGCTGCCATGTCTAAAACCCCCAAGACTGCTCCCACATATGTTAGCCAAGTCTTTCAATTCTTTTGATGTGTAGCTTATTTTTCACAGGTCAGGACTTAAATTTTCCCACTCAGGATTTGCTGGGAACTGACTCTGGTTATCCGAGGATATGATGGGAGGGGATCTGGAGATGAACAAATGTCATCTAGGGGGCATCTGCTTCATGTGGGATCACTGCATAGACTCAAGAAAGGGGAAACTGTTCTTTCTTGGAAAGAGGGCAAGGGCTGCTTCTGCCATCCAGGAGACTCAAGAGACTTTGTGAGTTAATGATTCCTAGGTTTGTCTACCCTAGCCAGCCTATCCCATGTCTCAGGGTTCTATTCTTTCCCTATCAGGGCCTTGACTCTGACATAGCATATCTCCTGAAGCTGTGCATTTAGAGTCCTTTGCAATTCTGTCACTTATGATCTGCCAGACCCTGGATGTGGTTTTCTGCCAGTCTTTCCTTCACCACAAATTCAAGCTTTAATAATTGTGATGCCAACTGAAGGCCAAGGTTATTATCACACCATTTACTACCAGCAGTGAGATACCCATTGCCTTCACATAGGTGAGAAACCCAACTACAACATTGTACTCTGAAGGTCTGTTTTCTAGGACCTCTGCTGAAACTAAATGCTACCTATGTTTCTTAGAAAACAGTTTGAATCAAAGATTGCATGGTAATGCTCCTGGAGGTAGCAGTCCCCAAAGTGAGGAGAAAAGAAAAAGTAAAATAGAGAATGAAGGACAGAAATCCAAGCTAGTACATTACTTGGCTGGCCAGAGCCCCACAAAAACCAAAGCCATTTTCTCAGCCACATGGGATGTCTTCAGAGAGTCACGTGGAGCTGCTATGTCTTGGAATAGTCCAGAGCAAGAAAGAAGAGTATTTCTCACTCACTACTATACAAGAAAGGGAATTCTGGGAAACAGTTCTAGCTCTTAATTGACATAATACAAAGCCCACCACACTATGTAAGAAATTAAGAAGGCTTGGACCAGAGTGAGGAATTTATCTGTCAGCAATTTTTCACTGTCAGGTCCCATGGTCACCAATAAGATCTTAACAGTTTCACTTAGGAGTTATGTTAATTTGTTCCACTGGGCTGTTGCTGGGTGAGCCAGAGCCTTCAGAAGTCCAGTTGAGTCCGACATGAGTGTCGAAGCTTCTGCGGTTCCAAGTATCGTAGGCTGAGCTGAGTTCATGCCAAAGACTAGCACCTGCCTCCTGATGTTGCTGAGGCAGCCAGTAATGTTTGGAGATGAGGCAGGGATACTGACTGCTGGGAGGCCTTGAATCTGAGTCTGGTACAGTTAAAGACTTTGCCCTTTACTCAGAATGAGATGGGAAGCTATTTGAGCAGAGGAGTGACATGTCTGACAAGTTTGAACAGTTTCACTGTGGCTTCCCAGGAGCGCAGGGACAGAAGCAAGGGGACCAATTAGGAGTGAACTGCAATAATCTAGGTATATCAGTCAGGGTTCTATGAGAGAAGCAGACCCAGTAGGAGTGATATAGAATGAAGACTTTATGATTGTATTTGACTGTATACAATTCCGGGTGGTTAAACAGTTTATGTTAGTATTGCTTGTGCACCTCATGCTGCGCTGGAAGTCAGCAAGGCTGTTCTGAAGGATGGGTGTTCTAAAAGATGGACCTTGAGGGAAAGGTCAAACTGGAGCCCATGAAGATGAACTGGAACCCACAAGGACAAACTAGATCTCCCATTGGTCTCTCCTCCTTACCCATCAGCCTCCAATTTTGATGATAACTAGCAGGAGAAGCTGATGCCCTTTATCAACACACACCTAGCCCAGGAGTTGGAGAAACTGAATGGTAGAGATCCAGGGGGTGCCAGAGGAGCTATGGGCCCAGCTGCTGCCTTAACACCAGCAAGGAAAGCCAGCACATCATGAGCTGCAGCTGCATCTAACCCTCTCCTAGTCTTCTAAGCATAAGCATGGCTATGGCTTCACTTCTGCCTTCCAAATCCTTCTTAAATCTCTCTCTGTGGCTAAATCTCACTCACCACTATACAAGAAAGGGAATTCTGGGAAATATAGTTCCAGCTCTAAGTTGACATAATACAAAACCCACCTCACCATGGAAGAAATTAAGATGGCTTGGACCAGAATATTGGCAACAGGGGTGTGAGAAGTGCTTGAATTCTGGAGGTATCTTGAATATCCCTCAGTATCTGAATCTATTTGGTTTCTGAGCTTGGATGGTAAATTCTGATGCAAGGATAACATTTGCACCTTGAGTTTGATGAGGGAGAAGCAAACAGGCCACTCACATATGCAGAGCCT
Organism: Smutsia gigantea; assembly: GCA_032199065.1. Classification (NCBI taxonomy): domain Eukaryota; kingdom Metazoa; phylum Chordata; class Mammalia; order Pholidota; family Manidae; genus Smutsia; species Smutsia gigantea. The sequence goes on along the minus strand of JAVSCE010020780.1, from coordinate 269,129 downwards.
AGAACAAGGTATAAATGGAGGCCCACCTACCACATTTCTAAAATATTTAAAAACTCTAAACCAAGACAAAAACCTATTATTTAAAATATATTCCATCTCCCAAAGGGTTGACATCCAAAATACATAAAGAACTCATGCACCTCAACAAACAAAAAGCAAATAATCCAATTAAGAAATGGGCAGAGGACATGAATAGACACTTCTCCAAAGAAGAAATTCAGATGGCCAACAGGCACATGAAAAGATGCTCCACATCGCTAATCATCAGAGAAATGCAGATTAAAACCACAATGAGATATCACCTCACACCAGTGAGGATGGCCAACATCCAAAACACAAACAACAACCAATGTTGGCGAGGATGTGGAGAAAAGGGAACCCTCCTACACTGCTGGTGGGACTGCAAATTAGTTCAACCATTGTGGAAAGCAGTATGGAGGTTCCTCAAAAAACTCAAAATAGAAATACCATTTGACCCAGGAATTCCACTCCTAGGAATTTACCCTAAGAATGCAGCAGCCCAGTTTGAAAAAGACAGATGCACCCCTATGTTTATCGCAGCACTATTTACAATAGCCAAGAAATGGAAGCAACCTAAGTGTCCATCAGTAGATGAATGGATAAAGAAGATGTGGTACATATACACAATGGAATATTATTCAGCCATAAGAAGAAAACAATCCTACCATTTGCAACAACATGGATGGAGCTAGAGGGTATTATGCTCAGTGAAATAAGCCAAGCCGAAAAAGACAAGTGTCAAATGATTTCACTCATATGTGGAGTATAAGAACAAAGAAAAAAACTGAAGGAACAAAACAGCAGCAGACTCACAGAACCCAAGAACGGACTAATAGTTACCAAAGGGAAAGGGACTGGGGAAGATGGGTGGGAAGGGAGGGATAAGGGGGAAAAAGGGGCATTACAATTAGCAGATGTTATGTTGTGGGGGCACAGGGAGGGTGTACAACTCAGAGAAGACAAGTAGTGATTTTATAGCATCTCACTATGCTGATGGACAGTGACTGTAATGGGGTTGGTGGGGGGACCTGATGAAGGGGGTAGTTTAATAACCATAATATTGCACATGTAATTGTAGATTAATGATACCAAAATAAATTATAAAAATATATATATATATTCCATCTCCCTATCTTAAAAAACATAACTTCATAATGACAAAATGAAAAATATGTGTAGACCTATAGTTTTTATGTGACTGAAAAATCTATTAAAAAATGACTGAATTTAATTATAGTAGATATGTGGGTGTTCATATTATAGACTGCAAATATTTGGATGAGGAATAAGGAAAATGTGTACATAATTAATACATTATTATATATGTGTTCCATATAAGAAAGGAAAAAAAAAGGAGGCTGGCCTGTCAATCACAGCAAGGCCATGTTATTGAACATAAATGATCCCACAGAATATGTCTCAGACAAGATTACTCTGAGATCATGATAAAATGAGATGAAATAAGGCCACTTTATATTTTGTCTTACAACAGACAACAACAAGGTCATTGTGTCACCCACAGACTATCAAATAGCATCCCCACTTCTCTAAAACATGTGATTGCTGCTTCTTACCAATAACTACTGTGCCATGGTAGCATGAAAGCAGCCGTAGACGATACATAAATGAGTGTGTTTGTGTTCCAATAAAACTTTATTTATAAAAGTGAATTGTTACAAACCCGTTTTACTTTTGTGCTAGTCTCCTCCCCTGATATGTAGATACTTACGTGTTGAGATTCCCAATCATAGAATTGCTCTTGCTTTCTGACATCCAGTCTAGAGCAATCCCTCACTTTCTCTGACCTTCCTCCAAATCATTCAGCCATAGTCCAGATGCTATAATAGGTTATTGCTAACACCTTGTGAGACATCCCATGATTCCCAGTAGTGTGCAGTCTCCCTCACTGCAGCAAGCAATAAATCCAACTTCTTTAACTACAGGTGTGTTTCTGGCAGTCTTTGGCTGAATTGACACATCTACAGTGTATTTTTCTTGATTTTGTTTCAGCAAAATCACTTTTATCATCAAAATTCTCACATAATTTCTATTCTCTTCACAGCATTGGCAAACTACAGCTGTGGGCCAAATCAGGCCTGCTGCCCATTTTTATAAATAAAGTTTATTGGAACACAAACACATTTATGTACTGTCTAAGGCTGCTTCCCTGCCATCATGGCAGAGTAGTTATGACAGAGACCATAATGACTTGCAATGCCTAAAATATTTCTTGTTTGTCCCTTTAAAGAAAAGTTTGCCAACCTCTGATCTAAAGGATTAAAATGTATTTTTTTCAAAATACACAAATTTTTGAATTCATTTTCATCAAAAAATTAAATAAAAAGAAATCTGAAAATAAAGATTACTACTTTATCACATATCTTAAAATTCAAAAATCACTTCAAAATATTTAAACCAGTTATTAGAAATAAAAATCAAGCTATGCATGTTAATATAACATTTAAAATCAAAATTTTTAATTGATATCTTTTGTTTTTGAAAATTTTATCATATCTTATTTTTTAAAGTAAAACTTTCTTCCATTTTAGTGTTCAATATCCATCCAATGCCAGTAGAAGGAATTGGTATGATGCTTTGCATGCTACATCTACATCTGCACATACCCAGATGAGTAATAAGATTTAATTGGAAAACACCCTTAGTTGCCATGTGCAACTGTTGTGAAGACCAGTGTAATTTATGAGCAGTTCTGGTGTGGAACTGAAACTGGAAGAGAAGCAAGAAAATGTACACTGGGTGGTACCGGAAAATGATAGTTTGCTGTGCAAGAATTTATTACATTCATGCTATCAGAGAGGAAAGATTTGGCAAGCCAGTTATTTATTATTTCACTTCCTGTAGCTCTTCCATCTCTCATTCTTCCCTAGACTCTGAAGCAGTGGCTGTCTCTGATGTTGGCAGTGATACAACCTGTAAACCTCTACAGCAATCAACACAGTTGACTTTTGTTTTGAGGACATAGGGCAAGAGATTTTAGACTCTTTCTCTGGAGCCTGACTGGTGCTAGTTCTAAAGTGGGTGTTTATGGTTACAGGTTGTGTTGCGCCCATGCTGAGCTTCAGATCCTGAGCGTCAGAGGCTCTCATGTGTTCTTTATTTGACTTGTGCTTATGATATGCAGGGTCTTCTAAAACACAGGACCTATGTCTAAGGATGGTAGTAGCAGTAAGGGCTCAGATATTGAAGGATATTTCCAAATTTTTATTTGTATCTCTTTGGTTTCTGAGTTTGGATAACGAGAGTTTGACTAGAACCAAGCAACAGCATTTACTGACAGACCAGATGTGATACATGAGAGAACGACAGGAGTCAAGGATGACACCAAGATTTTTGACCTGAACAATGGAAAAATGGAACTGTCATTAACTGAAAGAGGGAGGACTGCAGAAGGAGTGGACATTTTTACATGCCAAGTTTGAGATGTTATTAGACATCCAAATAGAGATGTCAAGCTCAGGGGGAGGCCAGACTGAAGACACATTTCAAGGTCATCAGTGGTAGAAAAGCCAAGAGCTAAATGAGATCATGTAGTATGAGTGGAGAAAGAGAAGAGGTCCAAGGACTTTTTCCCACCAGTTGTACCCCACATGAATCATTCTCAACCATGCAGACCGTGGAACAGCTCACTAGAAGAAACCTGGGCGCCTGGATGGACATGGAGCGCAGCCATCAGTTGACTTAGGACATTAGTCCTTAGACCATTATGTCTTACTCAGTTTGGACTATCATACTGAATATCATAGGCTGGATGACTTAAAAGAAACAGAAATTTATTTCTCACGGTTCTGTAAGCTGGGAAGTCCAGATCAAGGTACCCATAGATTTGGTGTCTGGTGAGAACCAGCTTCCTGGTTCCTGTCTTCCTACTGTGTTGTAACATGGTGCAGGAGGCAAGGGAGCCCTCCAGAGCCTCTTTTATACAAGGACACTTATTCCATTCCTGAGGGCTCAGCCCTCATGACCTAATCACCTCTCAATGCTCCTAACTTCAAATACTATCACACTGGCGATTAGGTTTCAACAAACAAATTTGGGGACATAAACATTCAGTGTATTGCAATTATATAAGAGACAAATTAACTTCTGTCTTGTTCAATCCACTGAATAATTGTCCATTCTTTTTGTTACAGCAGCCCCGCCTTACCCTAGGTGGCAAACCACATGGAGGTCCCCACATCCAACATAGTCCAGGAGCAGTAGACAGGAATGAGTGACCCTTCATGCTTGAGGGTGGCATGAAGAGTGGTGGGACATTTTCTCCAGTGGCAGAAATGAGCAGAGCAGGTGTGGCCAATATTGCTGGCAGACATGAAGAGTCCTGTGGTGTAAGATGAGGACACAGCAGCAAGCCACAAGGACAGGTGACCTGACACTGAATGGAAGGGAGGTGTCAGTATGGACAGGTGACAAGGAGGAGACACTCTAGCTTCCCTCCCCAAAGACTAGATTATCCTTAACCTGCTCCATTCCACTTGTGTTTGTGGTTCACAAACCTCCCAGTAATTACATGCAGCCCTTGGTGAATGTGTGGGAGAGACCCTAAATCATCTGTTGCTACTGTCCATGGCCAACTTTCAACTTGTACACACTGGATACCATCCCCACTCACGTACTTGAAGACTTTGATCCTGTAAACTTCTCTTTCTCCTACATTATCAACATCCCCCTTTACTGTAATATCCTCCATTTGAGGGGGAAAAGAAAAGGGCTAACCTTCCCTTGGCCCTCACTGCCCCCCTCAACTATTATCCTATTTTTACTCTCCAATTCATTTAAATGCTTCTTCTCACTGACTCCACTTCCTGACCTCCGATTTTCTCCCTTTGTCCTTTTTTCCCTCCCCCATTCTGTCTTTAACTTATCCCAATAGGCTTTCCTGTCAACTACATGAAACCACTTTTCAGGGTCACAAAACACATCTATCCTGCCAAAGCTCTTAGCAGCCTTTAAAACAATCGATCCCTTCTTTCTTGAAGCCCTTTTTTCCTCTAGGCTTCTGAAACTCAAAATTCCCCTACCTCACTGACTGAACCTTCTCAGTCTCATTTTCTGGATTGCCACTCCCTCCCCCCTCCAGCCTATTCTCTTGTTCCGAACAGCCTAATGTACGGAGCTCTGGGCCCATGTTTGGAATTCTTCTCCTTCTTCACTCTCTTCCCAGGTGACCTCATGTCTTTTAAAACCATCTACATGTTCATGACTTCCAAATTATGCTTCCAGTCCTCATTGCTACTCTATACGCCAGGTTTGTGTCTCTAACTGCCTACTCATGGCACAATCATCTCAAAATTATCATGGCCAAAACAGAAGCCTTCTTTTCCCCTTCCAAATCTGTACCTCCACCACTCTTTCCATGTCACTGTTCACCCAGTTGCTCAAGCCAAAAACATGGGACACACGTACTTCTTTCCTCTCTATTGCTTATACTGGTGTCCAATTCCTCAGCTGGCCATTGAAGTTCGAGTCTTAAAACTCACCCCATCTTCATGATCTTGCATTTGTCATTGCTTTCTTAAATATGACACCAAAAGTACAGCAACAAAGAAAAAAAAAGACAAATTAGGGAATTCAAAGGGGATTAAAGATGGCAGCGTGAGAGGTGAGACACAGGCTTCCTCCTAAAACCGCATATAATACGAAAATATAATTAATACAACTAATCCTGAAAAAGCAACAGGAAAGAGGACTGCACCAGACTGCATACACCTGGAGAAAAGAGCAGACCTCACAGAACGGGGTAATGTGTCAAAGCTGTGGCCCGGTGGGACCCAAGCCCTTCCCCATCCCAGCTCACCGCAGGAGGAAGAGAAACGGAGCAGGGAGGGAGTGGAGGCCTGGGACAGTTGAATACCTAACTCCGGAGATCTCTGTGAGCACAAACCTACATTTCATGGTGCTTGCATGATACTCTCGTGATTACAGGGTTGGAAAGCTAAGACAGGCAGAATTTCTGGAGGGACTGAGATTCCAGCTGCTTGTGGAAAGCAGGGATCCATACCCAGCTGCTCTGGGACAAAAGAAAGGCGGGCGGTCTGAGAAACTTCCTAACAGGGAAGCCCTTAGCAAGAGGGCTGCTAAACGGGCAAGGATTGCACAGAGCTTACTGCTCAGGAGAGAGGACAGGTAGACAAAATTGTCCGGGTGCCCTCTGCCGAGCAGGTTGGGAGCTTTGCCATATAGACTCTCATATTTAAGAAGGAAAAAGAGATCTTCCTCCTTAGATGATCTTCAGGTGCTCCAGCTCCCTGGCTGGCTACACAGCTCCAAGGACCCCCTCTGTGATACATAGCCAACTGAGCCTTTCTCCTGGCCAGCCCCACCTGGCTCGCAAACTGGCAAACCCTACCCTGGCATTAGCCCAGCCAGAGGGAAGATCTGTCTACAGCAACTACAAACGCAAATCATAGAGGCTTATACCTGTGTGCTTGGCCCACTGGTTCATGCAGTAGAGACAGGCATAGAAGCCAGGAAGCAGCAAACAGCTCTTTCCTCCCCCCAGGCACCAATACCACTCCCCTGCAACTCCCGACATTGCTTCAGGGGCTGAGCAGCTCCACAGAGTAGAGCTTCTGGGCACTAGATGGCGCCATATATAAATATGAAATGCCGAAGGAACCTGGTTCAAAGTAAAATTATGAATAAAACTCCTGAGAAAGATTTAAAAGACATCGACCTCATAAATTCTCCTGAAAGGGATTTCAAAATAAAAATCATGAACATGCTCATGGAGGTACAGAAAAATATTCAAGAACTCAGGAATGAATTCTGGTCAGAGATCCAATTGTTGAAGAGCCCAATGGAGGGTATTAAAAGCAGATTAGATATGGTGGAGGACACGATAAATGCAGTAGAAACTAGAGAAGAGGAATACAAAGAAGCTGAGGCACAGAGAGAAAAAAGGATCTCTAAGAATGAAAGAATATTGAGAACTGTGTGACCAATCCAACAGAACAATATTCGCATTATAGGGGTACCAGAAGAAGAAGAAGAGAGAAAAAGGGATAGAAAGTGTCTTTGAGGAGGTAATTGCTGAAAACCTCCCCAGCCTGGGGAAGGAGATAGTCTCTCAGGCCATGGAGATGCACAGGTCTCCCAACACAAGGGACCCAAGGAAGACAACACCAAGACATATAATAATTAAAATGGCAAAGATCAAGGATAAGGACAGACTAGTAAAAGCAGCTAGAGAGAGAAATAAGATCACATACAAAAGAAAGCTCATCAGGCATCATCAGACTTCTCAGCAGAAACCTTATTGGCCAGAAGAGAGTGTCATGATGTATTTGATGCAATGAAGCAGAAGGGCCTTGAACCAAGAATATTTTATCTGGCAAGACTATCATTTAAATTTGAAGGAGGGATTAAACAATTTCCAGGGAAGCAAAAGCTGAGGGAATTTACCTCCCACAAACCATCTCTACAGTGTATTTGGAGGGACTGCTACAGATGGAAGTGTTTAATAGCTGTCACCAGAGGTAATAAAACCACAGTAAAGAAAGTAGAACAGCTAATTACTACACAAATGCAAAATTAAATCAACTATCCCCAAAGTCAATCAAGGGATAGACAAAGAGTACAGAATATGATACCCAATATATAAAGAATGGAGGAGGAAGAAAAAGGAGGAGAAAAAAGAACCTTTAGACTGTGTTTGTAATAGCATATTAAGTGAGTTAAGTTAGAGTCTTAGATAGTAAGGAAGTTAACATTGAACCTTTGGTAACCACGAATCTAAAGCCTGCAATGGCAATAAGTACATCCATATTGATAATCACCCTAAATGTAAATGCTCTGAATGCACCAATCAAAAGACATAGAGTCACTGAATGGATAAAAAATAAGACCCATCTATATGCTGCCTACAAGAGACTCACTTTAAACCCAAAGACATACACAGACTAAAAGTGAAGGGATGGAAAAAGATATTTCATGCAACTAATAGGGAGAAAAAAGGAGGAGTTGCAGTGCTTGTATCAGACAAAGCTTCAAAACAAAGAAAGTCACAAGAGACAAAGAAGGACATTATGTAATGATAAAAGGGTCAATCCAACAAGAAGATATAACCATTATAAATATCTATGCACCCAACACAGGAACACCTACATATGTGAAACAAATACTAAGAGAATTAAAAGGAGAAATAGAATGCAATGCATTCATTCTAGGAGACTTCAACACTCCACTCACTCCGAAGGACAGATCAACTAGACATAAAATAAGTAAGGAGACAGAGGCACTGAACAACACAATAGAACAGATGGACCTAACAGACATTGACAGAACTCTACACCCAAAAGCAGCAGAATACACATTCTTCTCAAGTGCACATGGAACATTTTCAAGAATAGATCATATACTAGGCCACAAAAAAAGCCTTGGTAAATTCAAAAAGATTGAAATTGTACCAACCAGTTTCTCAGACCACAAAGGTATGAAACTAGAAATAAATTATGGAAAGAAAATGAAAAATCCCACAAACACATGGAGGCTTCACAACATGCTCCTAAATACTCAATGGATCAATGACCAAATAAAAACAGAGATGAAGCAATATATGGAGAAAAATGACAACAATAATTCAACACTGCAACATCTGTGGGACGCAGAGAAGGCCATGCTAAGAGGAAAGTATATTGCAATACAGGCCTCCCTCAGGAAAGAACAATCCCATATGAGCAGTCTAAACTCACATTAATGAAACAGGAAAGAAGAACAATCCCATATGAGCAGTCTAAATTCACATTAATGAAACTAGAAAAAGAAGAACAAATGAGGCCCACAGTCAGTAGAAGGAGGGAAATAATAAAGATTAGAGCAGAAATAAATAAAATCAAGAAGAATAAAACAATAGAAAGAATCAATGAAAGCAAGAGCTGGTTCTTTGAGAAAATAAACAAAATAGATAAACCCCTAGGCCAGACCTATCAAGAAAGAAAGAGAGTCTACTCACATAAACAGAATCAGAAATGAGAAAGGAAAAATCACTACGGATACCACAGAAATACAAAGAATTATGAGAGAATATGATGAAAAATTATAAGCTAACAAACTGGATAACCTAGAAGAAATGGACAACTTTCTAGAAAAATACAAGCTTCAAGTCTGACCCAGAAAGAAACAGAAAATCTGAACAGACCAATTCCCAGCAACGAAATTGAACTGGTAATCAAAAACCTACATAAGAACAAAACCCCTGGACCAGATGGCTTCACCAGTGAATTTTATCAAACATTTAGTTAAGACCTAATACCCATCCTCCCTAAAGTTTTCCAAAGAGTAGAAGAAGAGGGAATACTTCCAAACTCATTCTATGAGGCCAGCATCACTCTAATATCAAAACCAGGCAAAAACACCACAAAAAAAGAAAATTACAGACCAATATCCCTGATGAACATAGATGCAGAAATACTCAACAAAATATTAGCAAACTGAATTCAAAAATACATCAAAAAGATCATCCATCGTGATCAAGTAAGATTTATTCCAGGGATGCAAGGATAGTACAACATTCAAAAATCCATCAACATCATCCACCACATCAACAAAAAGAAGGACAAAAACCACATGATCATCTCCATAGATGTTCAAAAAGCATTTGACAAAATTCAACATCCATTCATGATAAAAACTCTCAACAAAATGGCTGCAGAGGGCAAGTACCTCAAGATAATAAAGGCAATATATGACAAACGCACAGCCAACATTATAGTTAACAGTGAGAAGCTGAAAGCTTTTCCTTTAAGATCGGGAACAAGACAAGGATGCCCACTCTCTGCACTTCTATTCAACATAGTACTGGAGGTCCTAGCCATGGCAATCAGACAACACAAAGAAATAAAAGGCATCCAGATTGGCAAAGAAGAAGTTAAAGTGTCCCTGTTTGCAGATGACATGATATTGTACATAAAAAACCCTAAAGAATCCACTCCAAAACTACTAGATCTAATATCGGAATTCAGCAAAGTTGCGGGATACAAAATTAATATGCAGAAATCTGTGGCATTCCTATACACTAACAATGAACTAGCAGAGACAGAAATCAGGAAAATAATTCCACTCACAGTTGCATCCAAAAGAATAAAATACCTAGGAATAAATCTAACTAAGGAAGTGAAAGACCTATACTCTGAAAACTACGAGACACTCATGAGAGAAATTGAAGAAGATACCAATAAATGGAAACACATCCCGTGCTCATGGATAGGAAGAATTAATATTGTTAAAATGGCCATCCTGCCTAAAGCAATCTACAGATTCAATGCAATTCCTATCAAAATACCAACAGCATTCTTCAACGAACTAGAGAAAATTGTTCTAAAATTCATATGAACAAAAAGTCCCTGAATAGCCAAAGCAATCCTGAGAAGGAAGAATAAAGCTGGGGGGATTATGCTCCCCAACTTCAAGCTCTTCTGCAAAGCCACAGTAATCAAGACAATTTGGTACTGACACAAGAACAGACCCATATACCAATGGAACAGACTAGAGAGGCTTGATATAAACCCAACCATATATGGTCAATTAATATACTATAAAGGAGTTGTGGACCTACAATGGAGAAATAACAGCCTCTTCAACAGCTGGTGTTGGCAAAATTGGACAGCTACATGCAAGAGAATATAACTGGATTATTGTTTAACCCCATTCACAAAAGTAAACTCGAAATGGATCAAGGACCTGAATGTAAGTCATGAAACCATAAAACTCTTAGAAGACAATATAGGCAAAATGTCCTGAATATAAGCATGAGCAACTTCTTCCTGAACGCATCTCCTCAAGCAAAGGAAACTAAAGCAAAAATGAATTCACGGGACTACATCAAACTAAAAAGTTTCTGTATGGCAAAGGACACCATCAATAGAACAAAAAGGCATCCTACAGTATGGGAGAATATATTTGTAAATGACATATCTGACAAGGGGTTAACACCCAAAATATATAAAGAACTTATGCGCCTCAACACCCACAAAGCAAATAACCCAATTAAAAAATGGGCAGAGGATAGGAAGAGACAGTTCTCCAAAGAAGAAATTCAGATGGCCAACAGACATATGAAAAGATGCTCCATATCACTAATCGTCAGGGAAATGCAAATTAAAACCACAATGAGATATCACCTCACACTAGTAAGGATGGCCACCATCCAAAAGACTAAGAACAACAAATGCTGGTGAGGATGCGGAGAAAGGGAAATCCTCCTCCACTGCAGGTGGGAATGTCAGCTAGTTCAACCATTGTGGAAAGCAATATGGAGGTTCCTCAAGAAACTAAAAATAAAAATACCATTTGACCCGGGAATCCCACTCTTTGGAATTTACCCAAAGAATACAACTTCTCAGATTCAAAAAGACATATGCACCCCAATGTTTATTGCAGCACTTTTTACAAGGGCTAAGATATGAAAGCAACCTAAGTGTTCATCAGTAGATGAATGGATAAAGAAAAAGTGGTACATATACACAATGGAATACTATTCAGCCATAAGAAAGAAACAAATCCTATCATTTGCAACAACATGGATGGAGCTGGAGGATATTATGCTCAGTGAAATAAGCCAGGTGGAAAAAGACAAGTGCCAAATGATTTCCCTCATTTGTGGAGTATAACAATGAAGCAAATCTGAAGGAACAAAATAGCAGCAGACTCAGAGACTCCAAGAAGGAACTAGTGGTTACCAAAGGGGAGGGGTGTGGGAGGGTGGGTGGGGAGGGTGTGAGAAGGGGATTGAGGGGTATTATGTTTAGTACACATAGTGTGGGGGATCACGGGGAAAACAGTGTAGCACAGAGAAAGCATATAGTGAATGTGTCATCTTACTACACTGATGGACAGTGACTGTATTGGGGTATGGGTGGGGACTTGATAATATGGGTAAATATAGCAATCACATTGTTTTTTCATGTGAAACCTTCATAAGAGTGTATATCAATAATACCTTAATTTTTTAAAAATGTAAATTAAGCCTCACTAAAAAAATTTTTTGAGTATCAAAAGACACTCTCAAAACAGTAAGAAGACAACCCATAATGGTATAAAATATTTGCAAATCATATATGTGATAAGGTATTAATATACAAAATATATAAAGAACTTCTATAACAAAAAACAAGCAATCTAAGTAAAAAATGAGCAAAAGATATTTTGAATAGATATTTGATATCTATGAAAGATATGTGAGCAGATATTTCCCCAAAGAAGACAGACAAATAAATGATAGACACATGAAAAGATACCCATCATTAATCATTAGGGAAATGCAAATCAAAACCACACTGAGATACAACTTCACACCCACTAGGATGACTATTATAAAAGCAAATAGGAAATTAGTGTTGGTAAGAATGTGGAGAAACTGGAACTCTTATTCATTGCTAATGGGAATGTAAAATGGTGTGGCCAAGGTGGAAAACAGTTTGGAAGTCCCTCAAAAAGTTAAACCTAAAATTTCCATTTGATCTACTCCTAAGAATATACCTAAAAGAATTGAAAGCAAGGACTCAAACAGGTATTTGAACACCAGTGTTCATAGCAGCATTACTCACAATAGCCAAAAGGTGGACACAAGCCAGATGTTATTAATAGATGAATGCGTAACAAAATGTGATACAGGCATATAGTGAAATATTACTCAGCCATTAAAAGGAATGAAGTACTGAGACATGTAGCATTATGGATGAACCTTGAAAATATTATGCCAAGTTAAATAAGCCAGACACAAAAGCACAAGTACTGTATGATTCTACTTACATGAAATACCTAGAATAGACAAATTCATAGAGACAGAGAGTAGAATAAAGGTTATCAGGGGCTGGAGGGATGGGGAATTGGGCAATTATTGCTTAGTGAGTACAGAGTTTCTGTGTGGAATAATGAAAATGATCTGGATCTAGATATAGATGGATGGATAGAGATAGAGAATATATTTAATGCCACTGAATTGTACACCTAAAAATGGGTAAAGTGGCAAATTATCTATATTTTTTATCACAATAAAAAATGAAAAAAACTTATCTGAAATCTGATGACCTTTCACCATCTGTACCTTTTTCTCCCTAGTCCATGTAACCATTATCTCTGGCCATCTAGCTAGTTTCCCTGCTTCCCTTCTCATCTTATTATTTCCATACAGCAGTTAAGTGATCTTTTAAAATGTGAATCAGATCCCAACACCACCAGCTCAAAACCCTCCAATGACTTCCCATCATCTTCCAAATGAAATCCAAACTCTTAATTATGACTCATAAAGCCCTAGAGGATTTGGCTACTGGCTTCCTCCCTAATATACCTCCTACCACTATCCCCTTCATTCCTCTAGGCCAGTCACACTCCTCTTACTGTTACTCATACATGCCCAGCACTTCCAATGCCAGGCCCTTTGTGCTTACTGTTCCCTCCAACTGGAATACATTTCCAAAGATGTTCACATGGCTGACACCTTCACTTCTTTTACTTTATTTTATTAATTTTTTGAGTCTGTCATTGTTTATTAATATTCTTTGATAGGCTCACATTTATTCTTTTATCATTTTTTAAATTAAGGTATTATTGATATACACTCTTATGAAGGTTTCACATGAAAAACAATTTGGTTACTACATTCGCCCATACTATCAAATCCCCTCCACCCCATTGCAGTCACTGTCCATCAGTGTAGTAAGATGCCACAGAGCCACTATTTGCCTTCTCTGTGCTACACTCTTTTCCCCATGATCCCCCCACACCATGTGTGCCAATCATAGTACCCCTCGATCCCCTTCTCCCTCCCTCCCCACTCACCCTCCCACACCCATCCCCTTTGGTAACCGCTAGTCCCTTCTTGGAGTCTGTGAGTCTGCTGCTGTTTTGTTCCTTCAGTTTTGCTTCGTTGTTATACTCCACAAATGAGGGAAATCATTTGGTACTTGTCTTTCTCTGCCTGGCTTATTTCACTGAGCATAATATCCTCCAGCTCCGTCCATGTTGTTGCAAATGGTAGGATTTGTTTCTTTCTTATGACTGAATAGTATGCCATTGTGTATATGTTCCACATCTTCTTTATCCTTTCATCTACTGACGGACACTTACGTTGCTTCCATATCTTGGCTATTGTAAATAGTGCTGCAATAAACACAGGGGTGCATATGTCTTTTTGAATCTGAGAACTTGTATTTCTTGGGTAAATTTCTAGGAGTGGAATTACTGGGTCAAATGGTATTTCTATTTTTAGTTTTTTGAGGAACCTCCGTATTACTTTCCACAATGGTTGAACTAGCTTATATTCCCACCAGCAGTGTAGGAGGGTTCCCTTTCTCCACATCCTCGCCAACATTTGTTGTTGTTTGTCTTTTGGATGTTGGCCATCCTCACTGGTGTGAGGTGATATCTCATTGTGGTTTTAATCTGCATTTCTCTGATGATTAGTGATGTGGAGCATCTTTTCATATGTCTGTTGGCCATCTGAATTTCTTCTTTGGAGAAGTGTCTGTTCATGTCCTCTGCCCATTTCTTAACTGGATTATTTGCTTTTTGTTTGTTGAGGTGCCTGAGTTCTTTATATATTTTGGATGTCAACCCCTTATCGGATATGTCTTTTATGAATATATTATCCAATACTGTAGGATGTCTTTTTGTTCTACTGAAGGTGTCATTTGCTGTACAAAAGTTTTTTAGTTTGATATAGTCCCACTTGTTCATTTTTGCTTTTGTTTCCCTTGCCTGGGAGATATGTTCATGAAAAAGTTGCTCATGTTTATGTCTAAGAGATTATTGCCTATGTTTTTTTCTAAGAGTTTTATGATTTCATCACTTACATTGAGGTCTTTAATCCATTTTGTGTTTACTTTTGTGTATGGGGTTAGACAGTAATCCAGTTTCTTTCTCTTACATGTTGCTGTCTAGTTTTGCCAACTCCAGCTGTTGAAGAGGCTGTCATTTCCCCATTGTATGTCCATGGCTCCTTTATTGTATATTAATTGACCATATATGCTTGGGTTTATATCTGGGCTCTATAGTCTGTTCCATGGGTCTATGGGTCTGTTCTTGTGTCAGTACCAAATTGTCTTGATTACTGTGGCTTTGTAGTAGGGCTTGAAGTTGGGAAGTGAGATCCCCCCTGCTTTATTCTTCCTTCTCAGGATTGCTTTGGCTATTTGGGGTCTTTTGTGGTTCCATATGAATTTTAGAACTATTTGCTCTAGTTCATTGAAGAATGCAGTTGGTTTTTTTGATAGGGATTGCATTGAATCTGTAGATTGCTTTAGGCAGGATGGCCATTTTGACAATATTAATTCTTCCAATCCATGAGCACAGGATGTGTTTCCATTTATTGGTATCTTCTTTAATTTCTCTCATGAGTGTCTTGTAGTTTTCAGAGTGTAGGTCTTTCACTTCCTTGGTTAGGTTTATTCCTAGATATTTTATTCTTTTTGATGCAATTGTGAATGGAATTATTTTCCTGATTTCTCTTTCTACTAATTCATCATTAGTGTATAGGAATGCAACAGATTTCTGTGTATTAATTTTCTACCTGCAACTTTTCTGAATTCCGATATTAGATCTAGTAGTTTTGGAGTGGATTCTTTAGGGTTTTTTATGTACAATATCATATCAGCTGCAAACAGGGACAGTTTAACTTCTTCCTTGATGATATGCATCCTTTTTATTTCTTTGTGTTGTCTGTTTGCTGTGGCTAGGACCTTCAGAACTATGCTGAATAAAAGTTGAGAGAGTGGGCATCCTCATCTTGTTCCCGATCTTAAAGGAAAAGCTTTCAGCTTCTCGCTGTTAAGTATGATGTTGGCTGTGGGTTTGTCATATATTGCCTTTATTATGTTGAGGTACTTGCCCTCTATATCCATTTTGTTGAGAGTTTTTATCATGAATGGATGTTGAATTTCGTCGAATGCTTTTTCAGCATCTATGGAGATGATCATGTGGTTTTTGTCCTTCTTTTTGTTGATGTGGTGGATGATGTTGATGGGTTTTCTAATATTGTAGCATCCTTGCATCTCTGGAATAAATCCTACTTGATCATCATGGATGATATTTTTTATGTATTTTTTAATTCAGTTTGGTAATATTTTGTTGAGTGTTTTGCATCTATTTTCATCAGGGATACTGGTCTGTAATTTTCTTTTTCTGTGATGTCTTTGCCTTGTTTTGGTACTAGAGTGATGCTGGCCTCATAAAATGAGGTTAGAAGTATTCCCTCTTCTACTTTTTGGAAAACTTTAAGGAAGATGGGTATTAGGTCTTCATTAAATGCTTGATAAAATTCAGCAGTGAAGCCATCTGGTCCAGGATTTTCTTCTTAGGTAGGTTTTTGATTACCAATTCACTTTCATTGCTGGTAGTTAGTCTGTTCAGATTTTCTGTTTCTTTCTGGGTCAGCCTTGGAAGGTTGTATTTTTCTAGAAAGTTGTCCATTTCTTCTAGGTTATCCAGTTTGTTAACATATAATTTTTCATAGTATTCTCTAATAATTCTTTGTATTTCTGTGGTGTCTGTAGTGATTTTTCCTTTCTGATTTCTGATTCTGTTTATGTGTGTAGACTCTCTTTTTTTGATACGTCTGGCTAGGGGTTTATCTGTTTTGTTTATTTTCTCAAAGAACGAGCTCCTGCTTTCATTGATTCTTTCTATTGTTTTATTCTTCTCTATTTTTTTACTTTTTTTACTTCTACTCTAGTCTTTATTATGTCCCTTCTTCTACTGACTTTGGGCCTCATTTGTTCTTCTTTTTCTAGTTTCATTATTTGACACCTTCACTTCTTTTAGATGGCTGCCTGTGTACCACCTCCTCAGTGAAGTCTTCCCTGACCATTCTGCCTAAAATAGAAAATCCTTCCATTATTCCATGTCTCTTTTTCTGCCTTTTTAAAAATCTGAGCACTTAGCATCACCTGAAATTATATTATACATTTGTTTACTCATATATCACCTATCTCCCTTACTCCTAGAATAGAAACTTCATGAAAGCAGGGACTTGATCATATGCATTGCTGTAATCCAAGGCCTTGCACTGTGTCTGATACTAGATGTTTAATGCATGTTTTTTTTTAATAAATAACAGAAATTAAATTCAGCTATATGTCAATCACATGTCTATAGAGCTGGAAAATAATTAACTTTAAAAAATGAAATTCAGTTTTTAAAAAAGTTTTATTTCTGATTTTATGGACCAAGAATTCATAGCTACAATAGAAGCCAGTTGTAATTTTTATCAAAACCCCTCCTCCCCTCTGCACCTACATCTTCCTGCTTAATATGAAGATTTTCTGGAGATTGTGATTAGGAAGCAAGCAGTGACATTTCTGGGATCACTGACCCAGGTGAAGCTAAGTGTCCCTTCTCTGGACTTTCACAAACCCTAAGCACAGCACTATTTATTTATCCATTATTCTGTCAATAGTTATTTCCTTTTCTTTTGATACTATGAGCAGTGCTGCTAGAAGTATTCTCTTGTCCTACCACTCCCTCAGGGGCACTTCTAACTGCCTCTGCCAAAGACACATGGAGCAAGACTCAATGAGGGAAGAACTGACAAGATATGACAGAGGAGACATTCAGCAAACACTGGTGTGTGTTCACGTCAATTCAGGACACATCAGTCACTGTCCTCACTTTAGTCTCGCAGGAGCTGATGACACTGTTCACTAATGCCTCCTGCTCTTCTCTTGGCTTCTGGGAAACCATTTTCTCCTTTCTGCTTTCTCTTGCTTGTGGCTCCTTTGCAGGCATCTCCTCCTGACCAGACATCTATCTGCTGGGTGCACATTCTCTTGACTAGGAAGGGGCACTGCTCTCCTCTCCATGGGCTTCCAGGGTCATCCAGTCGCAGGGTATTAACACCACATATATACTGATAATTTCCCCCTAAAACATATCTCCACCCCAGATTTCTCCTCTAAGAAATATATTGTCTAAAGCCCACTGACTACATAATGTCTCCCCTGGATGTCTCACAGGCATCTAGAGCTTATTACAAAACAACAACAAAAAATTCTTGTTTTGTCTCTTGTCTTCCCTTTTGCTAGAAATGATACCAACATCCACATTAACTGTGGATTAAGTCCTGTTCACTCTACCTCCAAAATGTATCTTGAATCTGTCCACTTCTCTCCACTACAACCATTTACTCATCTCTCACCTGGATGACAGCAAAAGCCTCCTCAGTGGTCTTTATGCATAATATGTGCCAGCCCCTACAATTTATTTTCCTCATAGCAGCCAACAAATCTTAAAACTATGAGTCTGTCTCTTGTCTGATTAAAAACTGCCAATGGTTTCTTTCCCTTCATACTACATACGTTGTACTTTGAAAAGAAAAATCCAATTGCATATCAACTCACCCTCTGTCCCATGAGGTCCCAGTTATATTAGCCTTTCCTTTGTTCTTGAACATGCAAGCTCTACTTCACCTCACGGTTTTCACCTTTCCCTCTGCCCAGAACTTTCTTGCCTAAGTCATGGCTAAGTCTTCAACCTTAAGGTCTTGGCACTTCCTCAGAAAAATTTTCCCTGATCTTCTCTACCGAAGCACTTCCCCTCACTACTCACCCTATCCCAACATTGTTCTCTATCCCTGCAGAATATCTTCCATTTGTAGTCCTTGCTAATTGTCTGTCTTTGCCACTAGACTGTTGGCTTCACAAGGACAGGGATCACATCTGTTTTACACACCAATCCTCAGTGCCTAAGTTAGAGCCTGGCACATAGTAAATACTCAATAAAGATTTGTTTAAAAATGGGTGAATTGGCCTGCACTGGGTGAAGAGGATACAGAGACGATGCAGATATGGTCCTTCCATTCCATAATGCCAGAGTCTGAAACACAGGTAAGTAGGCAATTGCAAAACTGGTAATACAGTGGAGATCAGAACTGAAGGCAGTAAGAACATAGAGAGGTTCCTATCCCAATGTGAGAGGTATGTGTGTGAATAGAGGGAAGTTGTGTTTACATGATCCAAGGCACCAGCATCTCCCTAGGGAAAATTCAGTTTCTTCTTGTAATAATGAACATTTATCTAGTATATCAAGTTCCATGTACTGTTTCTTATTTATTTTGTTTGTTTTAAAGTGCCCAAAGTCATACAACAGAGCTGGCATTCAAAGCCAGGCATTCTGGCTCCCCAGCTTACATCCTTTTTCTTTCTTCCTTAATCATTTGAGGTGAAAATAACATAAAATTAACCATTTTAAAGTGACCAATTCAGTGGTAGTTAGTACATTCACAATGTTGTGCAAACACTACTATCTAGTTCCAAAGTATTTAAATCATTCCAAAGTAAAACTCCTTTCCCATTAAGCAGGTTTCCCCCATTACCTTCCATGTACTTTTTTTGATCCTCTCAACCACCCAGTTGTACAGTTGAGGAAAGTGTCGCTTTGTGAAATTCAGCGATAGGTCCAAGATTACAGAGCCAGTAAATGTGAAGCAGCAATTTTAAACTTTAGTTTTCTGACTATAGAGCCTAAAACTTTAATACACATCTTTGGGCAAATCTACAAGGAGGGGGGTTTCAAAGAGAGTAAAATTTTGTTCGGGCAGGAGAATTAGAAGCCATAAGTGCTCCCGCAATTGTAAAAATCTGCACGTTGACGTAAAACTGCAATTAGTACTGTACAGGTAGTTTGGCAGAACCAAAAGTAATCTAAGCCCAAGAGCAGCTATAATGCAGGGACCTGGAAGTGTCAGCACTCCGCAGGAAGCTTTGCCAAAGCCTCAAGAACAAGGAGTTTGTAATTCTTTGGGAAGCTTCTATATTCCCCAAGCTGAGAGTTGAAGAGAGGCAGAGTAGCCAGGAGGGTGTGGTTTGCCTTCGGGTTGGCCCAGCCAGGAAACCCCAGGTGATTGTTTTTCGAGAGAAGCTGAGGGCGCAACAGAACGCGAAGTAGGAAGCAGACCTCAGGCCAACTGCATTCCACTCTGAGGGACCCTCCAGGGCAACGGGGGTCTCAGGGGCAAAAGATCTCGCCTTAGTATTCCTCGTCTCCCTCCTGAAGGGGCTGTCATCACGTTAGCATTCCACTTCTACAACATAGGGGTGCTCTCTCTGGGGCTTCTCTTTCTCTCTGGAGGTCAACGATTCTACAGTTCCCCGCCCCCCTTTTTAGGGGTCTCAGAGCGCGCACCTAAACTTCCTCCCATGGTTTCCTCTCTTCCTTTGAATGAGAGGGCTGTGCGGGCCCCTCCTGCCCTGATGAGGGAGGCGTTCTCTCATGGGGCCCCCCCCACCTTCTTCAGGCTTGGGGTGGTGCCCGAGTTCTAGTTCAACAAGGCGCAGCCCTCGGCCCAACCTTGCCTCTCCCGCTCCCGAGGGAAGCTCCATGGAAACCAAACCATCAATCCTCGGAGATATCGCGAGAGGCGCGGTTCCGCCCGCGGCCGCTGAGAGGAGGAGAGGGGGCGGGAACAAAGTAGAGTGGGAGGAGTCTGAGCGCTCCAGAGGACCTGGGCGGGAGGCCGCCCCGCCCAACCGCGCCCCCGCGTGACTGTGCTTTACATAACCGAGGCCGCGTGCGTCACAAGCGGCGTACTCTAGTCTAGACCGAATCAGAGTCATCAGAAGCTCCGTATTCCACCCCTTCGTGCTTGGTGGACGTCGAAATGAACCAGTGAACGGGGGTCCAGCGCCGTTCCGCCCGCCCAGGTCCGCCGGCACACCCGGCCCGCCCGCTTGCTGCAGCCCGCAGCCTGCTGCCGCCAGCTTCTGCTTCAGACTGTCAGATAAAGCGGTGGCCGGGCCGCCTGGGTGGTGAGCGCGGCTCGGGCCAGACATGGCGGCGCTCTACGCCTGCACCAAGTGCCACCAGCGCTTCCCCTTCGAGGCGCTGTCTCAGGGGCAGCAGCTGTGCAAGGTGCGCGGGCTGGGGCGGCGGCCGGGAACAGGGACGCTGGAAGCGCGGCCCGGAGCCCTAGGGTCTGCGGGGACGCCCGGCGGGGTCTCCCGGGCAGGGCGTGGCAGGCCCGCTTCGCCGAGCAGCTGCACCCGCTCCGCTGGGGGTTTACGGGGCACGTGGGGAAGTCCCGGACCCAGTCCAGGCCCCCCGCGGCCGGCGTGTCCGGGTGCTTAGCAACCGCGAGAGATTGTTCTCGTACCCCGTGGGGTCGGGGGAGGGGACAGCGGGTCCCCTGCTTACCCCGACTAGGAGCGCCGGAGATCCCTCTTAGGTTGGCTTCCCCGTCGCAGGGGTCTGCCTGGTTAGCAGACTGAGGGACCGCCTGCCCCTCCTGGGGCTGAACTCCAGAGTCGGATGCTGCCTGGGAGTAGCGTCTCGAACTCTGGCGCCTCACGGACACTTTTCAGCCAGTCTCAGAGTCGGAGGTGACGAGGCTTTGTAGAAAAACCCCACTAGTAAGCACACGAAGCAAAAAGATGATTTTTCACCATCCAGTTGGTGAACTTCAGTCCTCTCCCTAGCCAGCTGCTAATCAGTTTTTACCCCTGAAGGTCTAAGTTCTCTTTTTCGTTTAAGTTACTTCATCCTGCTTTGTCTATTTAAATGAGAAGACGAATTGAAGTGCTGTGGGGCAACAGCTAAAAGTCACCAAGCCGGTCGGAGAGTGATGTTGAGATATCCCCAGTTATCCCGAGTTTGTGTCTCTGATATGGATAGCTCATTATTGTATGTCACTGTTGCCTCAAATGGCCATTACTTTTGTCACTCTTTACCGTGTATGAGATAAACTCAGATATTCGAGTGCCTTTTTTGGCCTTAAAAATATTTGATTTTAAGTACTATATATGTAAGAAATAACGATTCTAATGCAGCACTTTGATTTCACAAGTGAACCTGCCCAAAAATCACAGTGTCGATGGCAGAACCGGGACTAGAATCCAGGGCTTCTGATTTCCAGTATGAGGCTTATTCGTACATACCTTTGTTTTACAATTTATGACTAGTTCCATATAATTTCTTACTTAACTCCCACATCAATGCATGGCAGTGATGCCAGTATTGTAGAGGAAAAAATAAGGCCCAGAAAGTTTAAGTGACTCACTCAAATACAGTAGCTTTGCTGGGAATAGTACCCAGGTCTTCTGCCTCCTACTGAAGGCTGTTTCCATTTCTGACTGCCTCTTGAAATCATATACTCATTTCATTTCAGGAATGTCGGATTGCACACCCTGTTGTCAAGTGCACCTACTGTAGGACTGAGTATCAGCAGGAGAGGTACAGTTTTCATTGACCATGAAAGATGTTAATAGGCTTTTTCTTCTTAAAAATCTGTAATCGATTGCATTTCATTGTACAGATTCTATAGTTTTTTAATTCTAACACATTGAGGAGTGTAAATATACATGTTATTCCCTAGTTGTCCATTGCTTACATTTTTAAAGTTACTGTTTTTCAGATCTTTAAGCATTTTATATTGTGGTTATGATCTTTATGACACTAAGAAACCACAATAGTAAAATATGGGCTTCGTGTTATAGTATATTTATATACAGAGCTTGAAGAATTTATAAGCCAAAAGAAGATACTTTTGGAAATGTGACAATCCTGATAAAGGGTTTGTTAACCCTATTCTCATTTGAAACTCACTTGCCTTGTGTGACTCTCATTTTTAAAGTGCAAAATACACTTAGGTGTAGTGAACACACATCATGGGGGGACTTTTCAAAAACAGCAAAGTGGTTTATTGGTAAAGTAAACTCTTGTGGAACTGCAACTGTAGACGATAGTACATTAAGCAGGGTGGGGTCTATTTGCTAGCTCACACATAGACCTAGAAGCCTAATTTAAAAGTCAGCCTCATAACAAGTCTAGGAATATTTTCAAACCAAAATGGTTGAAAGAATTAGACAGTAAACACCCAAATACCTACTATTTAGATTGTATAATTTACATTTACTGTATTTGCATCTATCCATCTCTCTATCCATTAATGTATTAATCTGTCTTATTTGTGATGTGTTTTAAAGTTGGGGATGTGAGTATCCTTGACCCTAAATCTTCAGCATGCATATCATTAACTAGAGTTTAGTATTTGTTTACAGTTCTTGATCTTTTTGGAGGTAAAATTTGCACACAGTAAAATGCTCAAATCTTAACTACACTATTCAGTGAATTTTACAAACAGTATACATCTGTGTAACCCCAAACCTCATCAAAATTAGAACAATACCATCACCTCTCATGCCCCGTCTCAGTCAATTCCCACCCTCTTAGCTTCCCCCAAGCAACTACTGTACTGATTTTCCCTTCCACTCGGGATTAGTTTTACCTGTTGTAGAACTTCACATAAATGGAAACATACAGAATATACTCTAGAAGCTTTATGTCTTAACATTAGCGCTTAGGTCTATGGTCTATCTTGAATTAATTTTCATGTGTGGGGTCAAATAAGTTTGACCCGTAATTCACATCATACATAAAAATTAATTCATGATGGATCATAGAGTTTTTCTTTGCATATTTTCTAAGATGTCAGGAGCATTTGTATATATTGATATATATATCCCACTCCTTCAGTGATAAATATAAACATAAACCAAAATGTTTAACATCACAGAATCCCTGATGCGAATTCTCTTTCTAGAAGTCTCTTCAATGTACTTCACTTACCGCATGCCCTTTTTAATGGCAGAAAATTGTCCTGGAAAATAATTTGATTAAAAATCTCAAATGTTTTCTACTTGGAGGTTTTTTTCTTTAGTTTGTTTTAACTTTATGCTCACTGTCATAGGAATTGTATGGAAAAATATTCACAAAATAGTGAATAGGGATTTTTATGTGATTTTTACTTTAGTTCCCGGCATATTGTTTAAATTGTTCTTCCACATCAGGCATTTGTTTGTACCTCCCTTGTTAAAGAGTTAGATTTTATTTGAAGATGATTTTTTATTTCCCCAAGGCAGTTTATGAGTTCAAACGTTAAGGTAATATTATGACCTCTGAATCTTTGTAAGGCAAAAGACATTTTTTTTTTGTCAGTGGTTAGCAATTAAAGAAATTGGAAATATTGACAAAATATTTGGTCATAGCATCTATTTCTCTCATTTAGGATTTTCTCATGTTTTTACAGAGGAGAGTATAGACAGAGAAAGGTCAAGGTGGATAGAATCTAGAAGTTTATATTCCAAACACGTATACTTTATTCCTCACCACAGTTTCTCAGCGAATCGTCTGAACTGAAGAAGCATATTAGTTTCTTTTCTGCTAGTCCATTTCAGTTTAACATAATATTCTTTTGAGGGTCCTTTCCATTTCTGATAATTTTACTTAGTGATAACTTGGAGACATCATAATGAAAAGTGACTCACTCTCCATTTTAACCAAAACTTCATTTTATCTAAGCTAATAAAATTAGTAACTAAATAACTAAAAGAGCTGTTGGTCAGATACTTAACCTTCAGTTAACCAAGTGTGCAGACCATATATCACCTTGGCACTTAGCAATGAGCAAATTCCTTGGGCTAAAGGAGGAATCAGTTTTCAGATGTTCAAGCAAAACAACTTTTTTCTTATAAAAAAGCCTTGTATCTCTTTATTCTCAACAGTAAAACCAATACAATATGCAAGAAGTGTGCTCAGAATGTGCAGTTGTATGGAACGGTAAGTAGACTTTTTCTGTACCTAACAGTGAATACTCAGATCTCTTGGAACATTATATTCTATGGCTTATTAAGATAATTACCCTGTTTTTATTAGAATAACTAGTATGTGTAAATATTTTCTCAAAAACTAGTGTTTGAGCTTTCAAATTTAGCTAATACTTCATATTGAGTAATTCTCTGAGTAATTCTTTGTTTATAGTTACTATGGCAGAATTGTGATTATTATTTTCCTTGAGAGGCTTCAGTAACCAGTATGGATAGAGGAGGGGAAAGATGGATCCTATGACTTCACCTCTTTGTTCGGTAACAGTTGACTATTCATTTTGATGGAATGTTTTTTTTTTCTCTCAATGTTAGGGTTCAGGATACTATGTCCTTGCAGGCATTTTCCCAACATGTTTATACACTGTTAAAGGCAAAGAGACCTTTTCAGTCTCTTTACTGGTTTCTTCAAAGAGCTAGTTCTGTAAATTTCTCATAGAAGTCCCAGCGTATACACTAATGGGTTTTTGTTATTTGTTCATTTATTTATTTTAAAATCAGTAGCTCTGTGCAGAAAAACACTGTACATAGTGTTAGGAATAGGGCTTCATTTGATCAATGTGAAAGGAAATTTATGAAGCTAGGAATACATTTTTACCATGACTAATGGGGCTATATAATAGGAAGCATTGCTTAAAAAAATGCACTGGTATTTTATAACATACTTTATGACCCTCTTTTTTTTCTCTTTAAGCCCAAACCTTGTCAGTATTGCAACATAATTGCAGCATTTATTGGCAACAAATGCCAGCGCTGCACAAATTCAGAGAAGAAGTATGGACCACCATATTCCTGTGAACAATGCAAACAGCAATGTGCATTTGACAGGAAGGATGATAGAAAAAAGGTAAATTTCTTGTACTTTTTTTTTCTTTCAAAGAAATTAAAATGGGCCAATTTTGTTAAAAACACATATAACAGAAAGAATTCTCAGTTCCTCTCCTGGTTTTGTTACTAACCTTGAAGACGATATCCAGCCTTTGTTTTCTTCATTTACCAAATGTGGACCATTCTAACATTTCATGAGTTAGGATTTCATGAAAATCTGAATTACAGGGATCAGTATCCCATAAAAGTGAAGTGGTGATTGGCAAAATTATATAGAACTCTGTAAAGGAGAGCTTGTGACTTAAGCAAGATATAGTTATATTAACAGTTCTACTCTCTCTTTAAATGTTTCTGTCAAAGTTAAAGATCACAAGATGATGACGTAAAGTTCTATGTGAATGAAGATACCTTGGTAGAGTCAAAATGGTTTAGAATTGTCCTGTTTAAAACTCTCCAGTGCTTCCAGTTGCCCTTAGAATAAAACCCAAACTCTTTCCATGGCCTGCAAGGCTCATACCAGTCTCATCTCCGATCACATTTCCCATGTTGCACCTTGTTCCAGCTGCCCCGGCCACCCTCCAGTCCTCAGACATGCTGCTCTCATTCCCGCCTTGGCACTGGCTCTACTCTCCCCTGATACACCTTTCTCCAGTGTATATCTGGCTCCTCCTGTCAGATCTCTGCTCAGATGCTACCACCTCAGAGACCTGCTAACTCCCCTAGTCACTCTTTATCATACTACCCTGTTTTATTGTTATCATAGCATGTGACATTGTGAGAAATCATTTATTTGCTTACATGTTTGTCCACTCCCACAGAATCTTTGTCCATCTTTGGAACTCTTTGTCCAGCTTCTCTGCTACATTTCCAGTGACCTAGCTTGTAAGAGGTGCTCAATAAATAGATATTTTTTAGATTGATATGCATCATACTTATTGAGAACTATTTCCTCTCCCTTTTAGTTCTCTTAACCTGACATGGCCAAAATATTAATCTGCAGTATATCTTCCAGCTTGCTGTTAGTTATTGAAAAAAATTGTGCTTCTCATTTTATACTTTTTAAAAGTGACTAAACTGATTATTTTATATTTATTTATTTACTTATTGAGGTATTATTGACATATATTATATTAGTTTCAGGTGTATAACATGATCAATATTTGTATGTTATTGTGAAATGATAACCAAATAAGTCTAGTTAACATCCATCACCACACATAGCTACAGAATTTTTTTCCTGTGATGAGAAGTTTTAAGATCTCTCTTAGCAACTTTCAAATGTGAAATACAGTATTAAGTATAGTCAACATACTGTACATTACATCCCCATGACTAATTTTATAACTGGAGGTTTATACCTTTTGACCACCTTCACCCGTTTCACCCACCCCCATCTCTGGCAACCACCAATCTGTTCTCTTCAATAAATGTGTTTTAAGTGAAAGAATACAGTAAGTAAACTCTTTT
The DNA here is from genome assembly GCA_032199065.1 of Smutsia gigantea. Lineage (NCBI taxonomy): Eukaryota > Metazoa > Chordata > Mammalia > Pholidota > Manidae > Smutsia > Smutsia gigantea. The sequence continues at coordinate 242,208 of JAVSCE010020780.1, read as the reverse complement.
TCAGTGTCCAGAAATGGTTTTCGGAGATGCTTTGGCTCTCAAGAGCTCTTGCTAACCAAATTAATTAATTTACAATGGGAGGATATAACTTTCCAGTGACCAGAATACTCCTGCCTGCCAACCATGGCACATCTTCCCTGAATCAAGATGTTGGGGAAACTGAATTAATAATCAGGAGGTAGCATATAATAATAGTTGGAGCATAAACTTTGCAGGCCCGCAGACCTGGATTAGCTGAATGATTGTGGGCAAGTTACTTGGATTATGCATCAATTTTGTCAACTTTCCAGTGGGAATAATAGTAGCTACTTCACAAGGGCATAAAGAGATTTAATCAATATAAAACATTTAATTTTTAGCCCCTTGCATAATGTAACTCAATAAATAGTACCTATATTATTATTAATTGGATTACTCTAGAATTCATGAAGTTTCAATCAAGGATAGTTATAATCCTGTCTTAAGTGTTTTGATATTTCAGGCATCCTCAATCACGTGTTCATAAACTTTAGGAGGGCTAAGCTTAGGTATCAGGAGTGGATCTGGACTCAGAATGCCAGGGTTGAAATCTTGGTTCTGTCACTTACTTGCTATGTGACTTGGGCAAATTAATCTGTCAGCACCTCAGTTTTATCATCTGTAAATGAGGCTGATCAGACCTCATAATTGTTATGAAGATTGTGTAAATAAAGCCCTTCAAAAAGAATCTAGCACATGCTAAGTACTCAATCAGTATTGTCTATGATTATTTCTTTATGATAGTTTAATTTCCCAGAGGGTAATTTTATATTTTTAAAGTAGAGATCTGAAATAGAGAATCTCATGGTTCAGTGTGTGATTTTTATGTTGAATACTGTCTCTTTCGGTGGAGTTCCCTTGTTTTCAAACCCTTCTTCAGTGGAAGCTCTTTCTTGAGTAAAGTTTTCCAGATTGTTTTAAAATCAAGCCTCAGGCCATATCCCATAACCATGAAATGAACCAGATTGAAGTTTGGTTTCAAATTTCATTTCTCGTTCATTAACAAATAGTTAAATGCTTATCAAGTATCAGACATTATTTTAGGTATTGGAAATACACTAATAAACTAAACAGAAAAGAGCTTACTCTCAGAGCTTATATTCATATGTATGAGAAAGACATGGGTAAGAACAAACAAGGACATAAATGAACACAAAGTTTAAACTTAAGTGCTATAAAGAAATAGAGTATGTAGTAAAATGACTGGGGAGGCCAGTTTATATTGGGCAATCAGAAGGACTTCCAAAGAGATAACATTTGAGCTGAAGCTGTCATAATGAGAAGGTAACAGCCATGATCATCTCTGGAAGACAAAGAGTCTGGGAAAAGGGGCCAACCTTGAAAAAGCCCTGAGGCAAGAATACGCTTGGCACATGGAAAGAACAGAAAGAAGACAAAGTGAACAAGAGGGGGAAAAAAGGGAATGGGGTTATAGAGGCAGGTGGGGGCTACATTTAAGTCACAATAGGCCATGGCAAAAAGTTTAGATTTTATACTAGATATGAGAAACCACTGGGGTTTAAAGAGAGGAGAGACACAATTGGGTTTACTTATAAGAAGCCCTTTTTTGCAGGTAGGTGGAAATGGTTTATAAGAGCCTAAGAGCAAGGAAGTAGATCAGCTGGGCGGCTTTTTTGGTTTTGAGAAATAAGAATGGCTTTACTTGGATTGGAGCAGTGGAGTTGGAAAAAAGTGAGTAAATTCAGACTGAAGACCTTGCTAATAGGTCAGGGGTGGGGTGGGGGTGCAAACAGTCTTTTGCTAACAAGAAAAAAGTACTTTAGATAAATGATGGTATGGCCTACCCACATTCAAGATGGGGCAAAAAATCTAATTTCAGGGACAAGACATGAAAATTAAAATTTCCTAAGATTATCAGCACACTTCTCCCCAACCTGAATAATTCCAGCCAGCCCTGCCACCCTGCCACCTGCACCAGGCTGCCCCACACACTCAGAAGTCTGATTGCTGCACAGAGGCTCCCCAGATTCAGAGGACTGTGGAAGCCCCATCCTGATTTCCTAGCCTTGCTCCTTGTTGCAGAACTATTTCTGCCCAGAGGGATCAGCTTTTTCTAATTCACAGTGCCATGGCAGGCCACCACCAGGTATTGGGGCCCTGGAAGCTACTCGCCCATTGGTCTTTTTCTTGGGACATCCCATCTAAGGAAAGATACCCATCATGCCATAGTGTGAGCCATTTATAAGGTATGAAAACAGAAGTATACATTTTGCATTTCATATTCTATCTTTTCTTCTCCCTGCTGAATTTTCCTTAATGAGCACCATGGAGATATTTGTGTCTTTTGAAACCCTAGTGGGAACTTTAGTCTGTTTATTATACTGAAGAAAAACAAAACAAAAATATATAAAATTAGCAACTCATTTATTAAGCAGTTTTTATGTGCCCAGCACCATGCTTTGCCTACATTATATTACTAAATCCTTGGGATAGTCCTCTGAAGTAGGTACTGTTATCCCTCATTTTTTATTTTGCTATTATTAATGTACAATTACATAAGCAACATTATGGTTACTAGGCTCCCCCTATTATCAAGTCCCCACCACATACCCCCATTGCAGTCACTGTCCATCAACGTAGTAAGATGTTATAGAATCACTACTTGTCTTCTCTGTGTTATACTGCCTTCCCCGTATCCCCCCCGCCCCTGCTACATTATGTGTGCTGATTGTAATAGCCCTTTTTCCCCCTTATCCCTCCCTTCCCACCCATCTTTCCCAGTCCCTTTCCCTTTGGTAGCTGTTAGTCCATTCTTGGGTTCTGTGAGTCTGCTGCTGTTTTGTTCTTTCAGTTTTTTCTTTGTTCTTATACTCCACAGATGAGTGAAATCATTTGATACTTGTCTTTCTCTGCCTGGCTTATTTCACTGAGCATAATACCCTCTAGCTCATCCATGTTGTTGCAAATGGTAGGATTTGTTTTCTTCTTATGGCTGAATAATATTCCATTGTGTATATGTACCACCTCTTCTTTATCCATTCATCTACTGATGGACACTTAGGTTGCTTCCATTTCTTGGCTATTGTAAATAGTGCTGCGATAAACATAGAGGTGCATCTGTCTTTTTCAAACTGGGCTGCTGCATTCTTAGGGTAAATTCCTAGGAGTGGAATTCCTGGGTCAAATGGTATTTCTATTTTGAGTTTTTTGAGGAACCTCCACACTGCTTTCCACAATGGTTGAACTAATTTACATTCCCATCAGCAATATAGGAGGGTTCCCCTTTCTCCACATCCTCGCCAACATTTGTTGTTGTTTGTCTTTTGGATGGCGGCCATCCTAACTAACTGGTGTGAGGTGATATCTCATTGTGGTTTTAATTTGCATTTCTCTGATGATTAGCAATGTGGAGCATCTTATCATGTGCCTGTTGGCCATCTGAATTTCTTCTTTGGAGAAGTGTCTGTTCAGCTCCTCTGCCCAATTTTTAATTAACTCATTTGCTTTTTGTTTGTTGAGGTGTGTCAGCTCTTTATATAATTTGGAATTATCCCTCATTTTACAGTTGAAGAAATTGAGCCTGAGAGAGCTCGACTTGCCTGAGTTCACACAGCTTATAAATGGCAGAACTGGGACTTAGCCCAGATGGTCTGTCTCCCAATACTCATGTAGTACTCATGTATTACATTCCCTCTTCTTTATCTTTGTCTCCTTATCTTCCAGGTAGATGGGAAATTGCTGTGCTGGCTGTGCACACTCTCATACAAACGGGTCCTTCAGAAGACCAAAGAGCAGAGGAAGCACCTGAGCAGCTCTTCCCGTGCCAGCCACCAGGAGAAGGAGCAGTACAGCCGACTGAGTGGTGGCAGCCATTATAACAGGTAACCCCAAGATTGGACTAGAGGTGCCAGTAGGTCAGATAATACTGTATTGATTGTGTGGTAATGCTCACAGAGTTAGCCATACCACTTTGCATACATTTTCCTATTCTCTCTACTAGCCTATAGGAGGAATCTCCTTTGTCATATTTTACAATTCATGTGTCTTCCAAGGGTCAGAGAAACTGCCATAAAATGTTGGAATTTTCTGACTTGGTTTGTATTATGTCTGAAAAGTTTGGGAACTTACCCCACTTTTACATGTAATGTTCTCCTCACCCTTAGAGTGGATTACCTCCCTAAAAGATTGGACATTTCACTTTCTTAGAGATGCTGCTTTTCTATGCATATTTGGCCAGGAGGTTATAAATGTTCTAGGTTTATCCTGGTGAGATCCAGTCAAAGAGATTGTCCTTTCATTGTTGTCTGAAGCTTTCTTTCATCAGAGTATCTGTAGTGTTGTTGAGAGTCTGGCTCTGTAAGGTTCTCTGTGTAGCATCTTGGGCAGGTTTTTTCATCTTTAAAATAGGGAAATAATAATATTACCTTGTGGAATTGTTGTGAAGATAAATAGTATGTGCATAGTAATTAGTTTTACAGCTGGCATATAGGAAGCATTCAGTACATTTTAGTTACTCCGTTATTACCATTATGATTTTTTTCATTTAACAGGCATTATTAATTACTTTCATGGGCCAGGGATTCTGCTAGGAGTATAGAGATGAATTAAAATATCATGCTGCTCAGCAAGAGTATGCAGTCTGTTAGGGAAGACAAACCTGTAATCAAATCAATTGCAGTGTAATTCAGTGGGCACCACAGTGGAAACATCAAAATACAGCATGAGAGGCAGTAGTAATTAACTGCCTTGGGAGAATAGCTGGTGTTGGAGCTGGATCTTAGGATGAGTCGGAATCATCAGATAAGAAATGGGCAGAGGCATCTTAAGCTGAAGAAATAGCATTTGCAAGGACATGGAAGGCATGAGACCACACAGACTCCTGGAGGATTGCAAGTCTTTTTGTGTTGCTGGAGCTTATGGCTGGGAGCCAGGGAGTGGGAGGAAAAGGGATTCTGCAGACCTGGTAAGGAACATCAACTTGGTCCTGGGGTCAGTAAAAAAAACAAAACAAACTCTGAATATTACATTGGATGAGAAAGAGACTGCGCCTAGTTAAAAGCTTTTTGTAAGAGTCCAGGTAAGGCATGTAAATATGAGAACCTCACCTGAGGCAGTGGCACCAGAGATTGAAGAGGCAGATTCAGGAAGATACTTTTGAGGGAGAATTACAAGAAAATTAGATATTTGATGAACATACAGATTGGCAGAAGCTACGTGAGTAAATGGTAATTCTCAGGTTCTTGGGTAAATAGGTAAATCCTTAACTGAGAGAGAATATAGGAAGGGGAAAGAGAAGTTCTGTTTTGAAAAGTTGAGTTTGAAGCATCAAGATTTATTTATTTAGTGGGAGCTTAGCCTAGAACTCGGAAGAGAGTTTTGGACATGGGCCATTGGTACACATAAGAGTTAGTGGGAATAGAGGTTATTTTAAAATGCAAATTCCTGCAGCCCCACCCTGGAGTTTAATTCAGGAGGACCTAGAATAGAGTCCAGGAATCTGCATTGTTTTATAACCACCCTAGATGACTATGATGCAGGTGATCTGGGAAGCACCATTTCCAGCCACTGTATAGGCAGTTGTTAAAACCATGCTCTTGGAGAATATAACTTGGTAGAACCTGAGAACAGAATTCTAGAAGCACTCAAGAAGGATGGAGTGAATATTTACAAACCATATATCTGATAAGGGGTTAATACCCAAAACATATGAATAACTCATATAACTCAACACCCAAAAAACAAATAACCCAATTTAAAAATGGGTTAAGGACCTGAATAGACGTTTTTCTGAAGAAGACATACAAATGGCTAATAGATACATGAAAAGGTACTAAACATCACTGATCATCAGGGAAATGCAAATCAAAACCACAGTGAAATACCACCTCACACCCGTTAGGATATGTTATCAAAAAGACAAGAGATAACAAATGTTGGTGAGGTTGTAGAGAAAAGGGAACCCTGTACACTGTTAGTGGAAATGAAAATTTGTGCAGCCATTGTGGGAAACAGTATGGTGGTTCCTTAAATTAAATATAGAACTACCATGTGATCCTGGGTATATACCTGAATGAAAGGAAATCAGTATCTTGAAGAGGTGTTTGCAACCCCATGTTCATTGTAACTTTATTCACAATAGTCAAGATAAGGAAACAACCCAGATGTCTTTTGACAGACGAATGGATAAAGAAAATGTGGTATATACATACAGGGGAATATTACTCAGCTATAAAAAGGAAGGAAATTTGCCATTTGCAGCAACATGGATGAACCTGGAGGGCATCATGCTAAGTGAAATGTGTTAGAGAAAGACAAATACTACTTTTGTATATACTTGAAAGTTGCTGGGAGTAGACCTTAAGCATTCTTACCATAAAAAAAAAAGTTAACTATTTGAGATGATGGATGTTAATTACCTTGATTGTGATAATCATTTCATAATGTGTATTATATATCAGCTAATCACATTGTACACTTCACATATATACAATTATATTTGTTAATTATTTCTCAATAAAGTTGGTGGAAAAGGATGGAATGGTCAGTAGTATCACTGAAAAAGGGTCAAGTAAGAAAGGGTCTGAAGCATCCTTTGGTCTTGGCAGTCAGACACCCATCAAAGTGAAAGGGTTGCAGACCAGCTTTAGAGGGTGAACTTGCTGGGACCAAAATTGATTTTTAGTGTTGTTGCGGGACTTAGATACTAGTAGATTCACAGAGATCTAGCAAAGAACTGGACTAAGAGTTCAATATGTCAACCTGGTGGTATCTAGTCCCAACTTCACATTAACTAGCTGTATATTCTTGAGTAGGTCAGTGAACCTTGATGAGCCTCAGTTTCTGCAAAGCAGAAATAAGGCCTTGTATGTACCTCACAGAATAATAAGATACTTGCTAAATAGTGAATGTAAAAGTACTTTTTAAGCTATAAGGTGGAGTATACTTATTGAAGTTTTACTGACATTGGTCTCACAGTTTATAAAGCAGGTAATATTTAATTAAGGCCAAGAATTTTCAGGGCCTATGGAAACAAGCTACCCATGCATCCAGGACCTATGAAATCACCACCTTGGTGGACTTAAAAAAAATTTTTTTATTAAGGTATTATTGATACACACTCTTATGAAGGTTTCACATGAAGAAACAATGTGGTTACTACATTTACCAGTATTATCAATTCCCCACCCATACCCCAATGCAGTCACTGTCCATCAGTGTAGTAAGATGCCACAGATTCACTGTTTGCCTTCTCTGGGCTACAGTGTTTTCCTCATGACCCCCCACACCATGTGTACTAAACATAATACTCCTCAATCCCCTTCTCCCTCCCTCCCTGCCTGCCCTTCCACACCCCTCCCCTTTGGTAACCACTAGTCCACCTTGGTGGATTTTAATAATCAAGAATAATTAGCTCTTGCATAGGAGAGCTATTATATTATGTTGGTTCCATTCGACAGACTTTCATTGTGATGTTTTATTAATCTTTGATTTCTAATATGTGCCTCTCTGTTTTTGCTATTAAAAGCCAGAAAACACTTTCCACATCTTCAATTCAAAATGAAATCCCAAAGAAAAAATCCAAGTTTGAGTCAATCACAACCAATGGAGACAGGTAAGCCAACTGGAGTATGTGCATATGTTTCCATTGGAAATGCATACACAGTTCCTGAAACAGGAAAGCAGGGTGTGCCTCAGAGCTAGTCTGTGGTTGTCAATGAACCTCTTAGGGTCTATGCTAGCCTCTTGGTATCTTATAAACAAGCAGTACTGATAGTTTTTTTTTTTTTTTCGGAGCAAGCTTCTACTCCAACTTCCAGCTGCAAAAATCCATTTAATACATTGTTCTCAGGTAAAGAACATATCAGATGTTAAACTGATAAGAACAGATACTACACTTGATCTTAGCCAAAAGGCCAAGAAGCGATCTGATAGTTATTTATAAATCTAATCTTGTTGTTAAAAGACAAGAACATATTATTGGATTTATAGCAGCTGAATTCTGCAGTCCACAGATAACCCCCACACTAATCAATTCTAAGAAGTCAAGAGTTGGATGCTTTTCATTGTGATCTGTGCTGGTAGCCTCCTCCAGACAGGGCAAGAGTTGGTCTTGACAGGCATATCAGAGACAAGTTAGAGTTAAGGCAGTGTTTTTCAGTCTGTGAGGGATAATTCATTCTTCCTTAGCATGCAGAAAGACAGTCTGATGTAGAACTGGACCAGGAGAGAATGGAAAGCATTTAAATATTTTTGTTTCATTTTAAGTCCACCTAGATGCATATTTTTATTCCTCACTTTCCTCTCCTCCTCAGTAATGCTTCCTCCTACGAGCTACTTTGTCCTATTGTCCTAATATCTAGAGTGGCCTGTCTGTGTTGGTGCAGTGGACTGCTTCCCAACAGTCGTGAGGCCAACCATTTTCCTGTTCCTGTAGGCCCCAGGAAATGAGACCACTTGACACACCCTTCCCTAAAATTCTTGGAATCATCTCCATTCTGAAAACTCCTCACAATTTCAGTTCTCCCTCCCAGCCAGTGATGGATATGGGAACAGACCAGCATATAGGCTTATCAAGGCTGAATTTTGTTTATTTAGGGCATACGAAGCATCTGTGAAGTTTACTCTTTCCTGTTAACTTTTTTAATTAACTTGATTTCAGTTTCTACCAGGTGTCTTTGTAACAGCTCGAGTATCATTGATTTTAAACTCCTTGAATTGAAGAACCTTCTGGAAATGCTTAACTTAGATATTCAGATTACATATGGGAAGGAACCAAAAAAACCTTATTTCTGGTCAGCTTTATTGTTCTCTGAGTATGAGCCTGGCCATTCTGAAGAAAGTAGTTGTGGCACACATTGTCCCACCTCCTCTGCCGGGGTGCATGATCCTGCAAAAACTACTTCAAGGAGTGAACCCTTTTGAATATCCTGCTTTACAAAGGCCTAAGCCGAATCCCACAGCCTTCAGATTCATCATTTCTGTTTTGTGTTCACTTATGACCCAGGCTGTGTTTGAATGATCTGGAAAAAGCTCATTCATCTCCTGTAGTTGAACCAACCAACCAGTCTTTAAAGATTTAGCTTAGTTTGTTCTTGAGATACTGCCACTATTCCTGCTGTCCATTGCTATGGATACACCAAGCTAAAAACTTGAAGCTTTTAATTCAGTGTTTTAGTGCATTTGGTCACCAGCAGTGATTGTTTTCCTCAGGTCGGATGCTTGAGTCTTTCATAATGTCTTCTGGAAAAGATCTTAAAAGGTCATTTTTTCCTGAAGTGTGCATGCTAATTTTAAAAATAATTTGCCCTAATAACTTGAAATTTTGGAACATTTTTCTGCTGCCACAAAGCTTATTTTCATACATATCCAAGTTCCATTTGAATGTTCCTGCTTTAGCAGTCTTAACAGTCTATTCCCCTTGTTTGCATTGCTTTCTTTTTTCATAGCCCAAGGTAAATTATATTTTTCCTTTTTGTGTTTTTTTTTCTTTTCCTTCACTTTGAAAACATTCTGACAAGCCTTTGTTTTTTTGATAGTCCTTTTTTAATGTCATGAAAATAAAAAACTTCACTGAATATGATTTCACCTCTGTATCAAATGTTATGTCTTGTTTCTCAACTATTGTAGCTGCCTCCCAGTTTTTAATTAATCACAGTCCACTTTCCTGGCCCCACTTTTAAAATTTCCATATACTTTTAAATTTATGCCCTTTCTTCCATCTTTATCCCCTCACATCTTCTGCTAACAGCTTTGCATTGACCTTTCTATACTTTCACATTCTCCTTTCATTTATTTTTTGAGGCATATTTCATTATCTTTCTCCTTTTTTTCTTTATCTATTAGCCTTATTGTACAGAGAGAACATATTGCTTTAGGTGTTTTTATAATGCCATTTCTCTAATGGTTTTATACATACAAAATGTCTTAATCTTTTTTTAGTATCCTGCAACATCCACAGCCTCCCCTTCATATTTTCTAGTTTGTTAAAATTGTAAAAAAACCTCAATTTAAGGAAAATCTGAATTCATTTCTTGCTTTATAAGAAAATGCACCAACTACTTTTTGATCATATTTATTTATTGTTCTATTGGCAATAAAAAAAGCACCCAACAATGGGTGACACCCAGGCACACTCTGTGGTTTTTCTGTTTCTAAAAGGCACTCTTTTCCTTTCCTTGAATTTTTTTTTGCTATTATTAATATACAATTACATAAGCAACTTTATAGTTACTAGACTCCCCCTGTTATCAAGTCCCCACCACATACCCCCATTGCAGTCACTGTCCATCAGCGTAGAAGGATGATACAGAATCACTACTTGTCTTCTCTGTGTTATACTGCCTTCCCCGTATCCCCCCACCCCAGATCCACCCCCGCTACATTATGTGTGCTGATTGTAATAGCCCTTTTTCCCCCTTATCCCTCCCTTCCCACCCATCTTCCCCCGTCCCTTTCCCTTTGGTAACTGTTAGTCCATTCTTGGGTTCTGTGAATCTGCTGCTGTTTTCTTCCTTCAGTTTTTGCTTTGTTCTTATACTCCACATACGAGTGAAATCATTTGATACTTGTCTATCTCCACCTGGCTTATTTCACTGAGCATAATACCCTCTAGCTCCATCCATGTTGCTGCAAATGGTAGAATTTGTTTTCTTATGGCTGAATAATATTCCATTGTGTATATATACCATATCTTCTTTATCCATTCATCTACTGATGGACACTTAGATTCCTTCCACTTCTTGGCTATTCTAAATAGTGCTGTGATAAACATAGGGGTGCATATATCTTTTTGAAACAGGGCTGCTGCATTCTTAGGGTAAATTCCTAGGAGTGGAATTCCTGGGTCAAATGGTATTTCTATTTTGAGTTTTTTGAGGAACCTCCATACTGCTTTCCACAGTGGTTGTGCTAATTTACATTCCCACCAGCAGTGTAGGAGGGTTCCTTTCTCCACATCCTCGCCAACGTTTGTTGTTGTTTGTCTTTTGGATGGCGGCCATCCTTACTGGTGTGAGGTGATATCTCATTGTGGTTTTAATTTGCATTTCTCTGATGACTAGTGATGTGGAGCATCTTTTCATGTGCCTGTTGGCCGTCTGAATTTCTTCTTTGGAGAAGTGTCTATTCATGTCCTCTGCCCATTTCTTAATTGGATTATTTGCTTTTTGTTTGTTGAGGTGCGTGAGCTCTTTATATAATTTGGATGTCAACCCCTTATTGGATATGTCATTTATAAATATATTCTCCCATACTGTAGGATGTCTTTTTGTTCTACTGATGGTATCCCTTGCTGTACAGAAGCTTTTTAGTTTGATATAGTCCCACTTGTTCATTTTTGCTTTTGTTTCCCTTGCTCGGGGAGATATGTTCATGAAGAAGTTGCTCATGTTTATGTCCAAGAGATTTTGCCTATGTTTTTTTCTAAGAGTTTTATGGTTTCATGACTTACATTGAGGTCTTTGATACATTTTGAGTTTACTTTTGTGTATGGGGTTAGACAATAATCCAGTTTCATTCTCTTACATGTAGCTGTCCAGTTTTGCCAGCACCAGCTGTTGAAGAGGCTGTCATTTCCCCATTGTATATCTATGAATTTTTATTTTACTCTCCATCTGAAATAAGTCTGAAAGGCTAGGCTTAATCTGTGCCCTTTGAGGACAGAACCAGAAGCAATGGACAGGAATGTCAGGGAAGTTTTGGCTCAATCTGAGGAAGAATCTTCTTAAATTAAAAGCTTTTGGAAAAGAAAAGACACTTCCTGGAGAAGCAGTGAGTTCCCTGTCATTGGGAAGAGGCAGGATCTGATTTTCTGCCTTGCTAACCTAGCCATCTTTTTTCACTTTGATTCCTAGCCTTTCTTATTAATCAGAGATTTGAGAGTTGGAAAGGTCAGGCCCTAACACAGGATAGACAGGACTGGTTTTGTCAACAATTCATCGGCATGGGAAGAATCATCTCCCAAGGAACAGGTGGAGCAGAGCAACTGGGAGCTTTTGGAATGACAAGAAGTTCTTTATACTAGCCCATCACTGGTGAGGGTCATAATTTCAACATGTTCACCTTCATGTCTTGTTTTATTATTTTGCATTTACTTTTTTATTACCCAGAAATTCTGCATATTCATCAGTTGGGAAAGCATCGATCCATTCTTCTGATATTCTTCTCATATACTTCATACACTGAGGGGGAATATTCTTATCAGTGGACTGTGTCTTCCCCTTCTAGCCATAGAAATGTTTGACTTCATAACTATGAGGATGTCCAGTGGTTGAGCATGCTATTTGGAGTTTGTGCCTGTGTAGAGAAATGCTGGTTATTAGATGTGGTTTAAGATGTAGGAAAGAACCAACAGCGAGGGAGAACTAGAGTTGTTGCTACATTGATATACGGAGTTGGGAATCAGTATTCCAGTGTCTGCTTAGGAAAAACAGGTTTGTGTTTTACTTTAAAGGTTGCCCTGGGGAAAATAAAGAGCTTCCTTTGGGAACTATAAAGAAGGGCAGGATTTGACCCTTTTGACAGTAATTCCTTAACTTGTTTTTAGTCTAAGACACCTCTGACCACCCAGTGAATGCATGGAAACCACTTACCCTGGAAACCGCTATTGGATGCGTATGTATACACAGAATTGCACATACAGTTTCAGGGGTTACAGATTCCATGAAACTGGTCCTAGTTAGAAGACTCTAGTAAGACAACAGAGTTCATTTGGCACTTCAACAGAATGAAGTACTCAGACACTGTTACTGGGAGGAAACTGCTGAAAACCGAGGTTGTAATGTGACTCTGGAGTTGCTGCCTCTTTGTTCCTTTCTAACTAAATATCACAGAATTCTTGATATTGGAAATGACAATCAACAGGCCAGTTGCAGCATAGAGGAAGTTGGTTTCCTTCCTATTAATTTCATCATCTTTTATCATTTTAAAAAAGGAGTGACTGCTCCTGGGATGGAATACAGCGGCTTCTAGGCAGCTACACCACATCACAGTGCTTTGGGGCAGAAAACAATGAAAAGATGAGCTTTGTGGGGAACTTTAAAGAAAAATGCATGAGCTTACAATTGATAACTTATCCAGATTCTAAGGAAATTATCTAATCACCGAAAATTGTGACACTGTCATCCATAAATTATTGGGGATTTTCAGTGAACCTGAAACAGAATATCTTGGCTCTTATGAAATGGCACTTATTTTAGTCCTGAACATGAGAGCAGATGCTGCGGGCAAGTTGTGGGTTGTGGTTTTGGTTGGTATAGTTATTTGATGGCCCCCTTGTCTGTGCAGTTTGTAGCTAATATGTATGTATGGAGCATTGTGCTTATTGCTGGGAATTCAAATAGTTGCTTCTGCCCTTGAGCTTGCAGTCAAGTGACCTGTCTCGTGTCCTCAGGTAGAAAAAAGTATATCCACCTAAGTTACAGTTTTTTCCCCTCCATTTTTCTACTCAGCTTTTCCCCAGACCTGGCTCTGGACTCACCAGGCACTGATCACTTTGTCATCATCGCCCAACTGAAGGAAGAAGTAGCCACTCTGAAGAAGATGCTTCATCAAAAGGATCAAATGATTTTAGAGAAAGAGAAGAAGGTACAGTTTAGTTAATGCCTCTCAGGCCAGAATGATGCAAGGGTAAGGTATGTGGTACAGTAGGGTGTGGTGCTGGTTTTATTTAACTGTCGTTACTCGGTACTTTCCATTGATGCATTGAGAGAGATCTGATGGCGAGGTTGGGATATCCAGGGCAGAGACTTGCTGTTTGCCAAGATGACTCATGACATGATGTTACCGTGGTAAACCCACTTCAGTCAAGTGGTTTTAGAAAGTTGATTTTTCTCAGCATTTGGAGGGAGCTTCCACTTCTCAGGGAGAACTCCTGTTCATTAACGAAGCTCACAGAGATGATGTATAAAACGACAGTGCCCCCTCTTAATTCACAGTGGGGCATATAACTGAGTACTACTACTCTTTGCAGCATGAGCCTCTTTGGAGGGTTGTAACCAGGAGGTGCTGAATGAGCATGGAGATGGGCCAAGAAGAGATAGTTATGTAATTGGAACTGTTAATGCTCTCAGGCTAAGAGAACCTGGTGCCTCCATCTCTATTATTGGGATGCCCATGCTTATTGCTGGGAATTCAAATAGTTGCTCCTGCCCTTGAGCTTGCAGTCAAGTGACCTGTCTCGTGTCCTCAGGTAGAAAAAAGTATGTCCACCTAAGTTAAAGTTTTTTCCCCTCCATTTTTCTACTCAGCTTTTCCTCAGACCTGGCTCTGGGGAAAAGCTGAAACAGTAATACTCAAAATATGTGGGCCAAGTCTCCTTCCTAGACAGTGTTCAGCTAGGCCTCCTGCATAACTCTTGTCACTTTGCTTCCATTGCTGACGACTCCCTGAGTGACCCCCTCTTTTAAACACATTAATATTTTTAGTAAAGTCTTATCTGGTCTAAGAGTCATCCTCTCTTTTTAGAGGAACTACTTACATCCTTGTTCTGATTCATGGGTTTTATTTCATATTTTCCAGTTCTTAGAGAATATCTCACTTTCACTTTAATCTATTAATAATAGTTGTATTGAATGCTTACTATGCCTGATTCTGAGTGCTTTATATATATTAACTCATCCTCACAACAACCCTTTGAGGTCAGGATCATCATCATCATTTCATATATGAAGAGTGCCTCTAATTTTTCTTCTTAGGATTCCAGTCCCATCCCCTAGCTCTCTTTTTGCCCCTAAAGCTATATATTGTTCCATACCAAGTTCAGAATGCTGTGATTCATTCTAAATGGCTAACAAAGACATTTATAACAAATATAAAATACATGCATTCTTTCCATCTAATTTCTACCTCATTTTACAGATGAGGAAATGGACCCAAAGAAATTAAATGTTTTGTTCAAATCACACAACTAGTAAATGGTAGAACAAAGGAATGAACGCAGTTTTTCTGACTCTGTTCTTTCTACTGGGCTCCATGCTTTCTTCTACCAGTAAGGTGTGGAGATTCATGGGGAGATAACTATATTGCTTCCACTTTACTACATGACTGTTAGATGAAAGCAGACCCAAGTGTATTTTCTTCACAGACTGGATCAGAATGTCACATAAAAGGATTTTTCAAAATAGGGACAAAATGTTTCTACTGCTTTGCCAAGTTGGGTTTTAAAAGGAGAAAAAGAAATAGATTTTTTTCCCATAACTTTCAGGATCAAGGTCACACTCCTTGTCATGGAACACAGACCCTTGCACGTCATGCCTGCCTATGTCTAGCCTCCTCTTCTGCTACTCTGTGCTCATCAGTCACATGAACAAGCTCTCAGTTGTCTCACACTCTCTCTTATGCCCATTCTATTCCCTTTTCCTGAATGCCCTTCTTACCTCACGTGCCGGTTGCTGCTTGTACCTCGAAACTCAGCTCACACGTCACTTCTCTGATTAGGTACCTCTTCTTCCTGTTCCTTGAATAGTATAGTCAATAGAAGAAGGCCTGGGGTTTGAATTCTAGCTCTGCCACTTACTAACATGTATGATCTTAGCCACATTACTTTACCCTGTCTAAGCTTTGGTTCTGCCATTTATAAAATGGGAAAAAATAATACTGCCCTCTATTTTTGTCATGCGATTGAATATAGTAATATAATCAGACAGTTTGCCTGGAACAGGATAAAAAGTTAGTAAATGGCAGTGGCTGTTATTCTTCTGGCTTCTCTCAAACTGTTGGACATACTGTGTTACAATCATTGATTTATTTGGAGGTGAGTGTTTGGAGGATTTTTGGTATACATTAAATACATGACATCTTTAAAATCTGCTAGAGTATCAGAAATGCTATTTCAGGATTTTGTGTACTTTTCAGGTAATCTTTAGAAAAAATAGGATATGGAATTCCTTGGTTTTTATTTAGGTATGGATCTTCAGGAGACCCTGGACTTCATTCATTTGGGAAACTATTTCACTCTCTGGTACCAAAAACATTTTTCATTTCACAGAAATTTCTTCTCATCACTCTGCCTTTTTTCCCTCAGATCACAGAGTTGAAGGCTGATTTTCAATACCAAGAATCTCAGATGAGAGCCAAAATGAATCAGATGGAGAAAACCCACAAAGAAGTCACAGAACAATTGCAGGTGACTCTGCTTGTTTTATGTGTTAACTCTAATGTATTTCCTGATTGTATTTTCAGTGATCATCTCTTAGATTTTGAAAATATTGACAAGTCACTTTAATCCCCCTTATAGAAGTCTTTTATTGTCTCCCTCTTGAAATGTGTTGTGATCTTTTCCCCTCAAAAACATTGGAATGTGTCCTTTGGTTTTTTTGATAAACCAGATGTGATTCCAAATGTCTGAATCAAAATTCTGTTTATCCAGACATTAAGGCACTCCATGGTTTGCGTTAATAAAACATCCTTTTGTAACAGTGGATCCCAGGAGACTGAACTACACTGATCTACCTCCAGCAAATACTTTCTTCCACCTGAACCAAACCCTGGAGCTTTGTTGTTTTCTCCCTCCAGAATTTGCCCATCTCTTCCTGACCCTCTACATTGTCTGCCTTAACACCTGCATGAAAAACATCCTTGTCACTGATTTTTTTTCTTTCTTTAGGCCAAAAACCGAGAGCTGCTAAAGCAGGCAGCTGCCTTGTCCAAGAGCAAGAAGTCTGAGAAGTCAGGAGCTATAACCTCTCCGTGAGAGACCGCGAGGATGCCCTCAGCAACAGCATATGGATTCCTGGGTTAGGGTTGGCGACCTAGCTGTTCTCTGGGAATTGCAAGCTTTCTTAAGAAATCTCTATTTTATTACAGTTATCCTTTGTGTGATTGCAGTGAGCTGAATGGAAACACCTGGTTTGTCCTGTTATAACTGCATGCTTGAATGTTTGGGGTTTCAAGCTCTCTCACTTTCTCACACTTCCCACCCCACTCCATTCCTTAGCTCAGTACTACTGTTTCTCTCTCTCTCTTTTTGGTACTATTTTTTTCTTTGTGTAGTGGTCACTGCTCGGTGTTATGTGCAGAATTTTTTTTTTTGGTCCATCATTGCATCCTGCCATACCCATGAGCAAATGTTTGGCATTAAATATACATATCACTGCCACCCTCTGAACTTTGAAAACTGCCACCTTAAGACTTTGTACAATGGAAGAGGCTTTCTCTCTCCAATAAACCTTTTGCTTCAGGGTATACTCTTGGGTTTTTTTCCAGGTATATTATGTATGAACTTTGTACTATGTATAGCCAGAGTTTTATTTATTTTTTAAAAAGAAACTTTTTCTTGATAAAGGAATACTGGTAACCCAGCTTGTTCTTCTTGTAAAAGTGATGCCTCTTTTAAAAAAGTCCTACTCTCTAGTAGTAAAATAATCAGATCTTTTCTTTCCTGTTACCTTGAGGTCTTAAAAACTGATGGCTAAGGTGAAACAATTTAATGCATAAGTATGGAGTTAAGTGCCTTTTGGAGGATTTCTTGGAAGAGCATTTAAGAAGATGCTTAAGGAAGGTAGCAGAAATTTGAGCAGTCTGTCTTTTTAAGGGCAGAAAGAAAGGTTGTCCAGGTTGTACTGGACAGTTCCCTCCCCTGCTCCTGTCCTGATTGTTTTATGTGACTGATTTTAACTTCTCACACTGCCACTTCTTTTTTCAAAACTACCCTTCACTTGCTTATATTGTCATACTGGGCCATTGTCAGAGAACATTGTTTTTCACATGAGCAGATTCAAAATGGTATACTATTTGCACAAAGAGCATTTTGGGGGTCATTGCGAACTGCTCAAGTCTGGACTCTGAGTTTGGGAGAAATGATGTGACTGTACCTTCTCCCCACTCCTCCTCACCCATCCAGCCTGTACACTCCCTGCTTTTAAAATGGGAAGGTGTTGAAAATAGGTGCTTCTCAGGAGCAGCTTGGCCTCAGCCAGAATTGTGTCCTGTTTTCCCTTCTTGATCCAATAGACATGTGTACTTCCTTTTCCAGGAGAGCAGCTAGATTTGCATTTCTACCTGTACTCTTGGGGCCTCTCTGTGATGTTTGTGGAAGAAATTAGAGATGTGTAGTGTGCCATGAGATAGAGTAAAACCAACTACCTTAGGATTAGGTACTGGAGTTAAAGTTAATCATGAGAGCAAATGACATTTGTGCCTCAGTCTTGTCAGGCATTTCCTAGAAGCAAATACTTACCATCTGTGATAGCATTCATAGGCAGAGCCTGGCACATAATTGGACAGAGATGTGGGAATGGGTGGCGTCCTTCTGATCAGAGAAGTAATGGGCCATGTTTCTTACGTATCACTCTAGTAGGGAATGTCACTTTCCCTTCTGAGCAGGGGAAACAGCAGTGCTAAACAGTTTTGTAACTTTTTGGATGAGAAAGTTTTAGGTAAAGATAAACTGTCAGATAATATTTTTCAGATTCATTTACACTGATTGTGGGGAAAAGATTGTGAAAGTTATGGTCATGGTTTTTTTTTTATTTTAAAGACTTGAGAAATTCTGTTATATGAAGTGACAATATAAAAACACATAGTTTTATACTAAATCTTTTTTTAAGGTCTTGGCATTTAATATAAAGCAAATCCACACATTTTCTAACTCCACAAGTTCCAAAAAGGGAAGGAAGAAACTTCAGTCTTGAGACTGTGGTTTTTAAAAATCGTGACTCTGTTTTTCCATGAAACTGAGTAGCTAACTTTTGGTAAGACTTTTTGTTTATTTGTATGTTTGTAATAATGGACATTTTAAAACACAGGAGTGTTTTGGTTTGTACAGACTTTGAAAAATGTGTGTTAATAAAAGTTCATTTTGACTCAAGTGTAATTGTTGGGTTTGTTTATTTCATTTATTTCTTACCTGTTCGCCAATAGACGTATCCCATTGTCCCTTCAACTTAGAAAACAGATTATGTTGCTTATTAAAAAATTAAAAGCCTAACTGCTAATGGAGTTTCATGTCCATCAGGGAATAAACTCATCATCTATGATTCTGTGATTTTATTTATCCAGTTTAAGTACATGCTTTGTTACAAGCACTGTGCTAGGCAGTGAGGATACTGCAGTGAAGAAAACTGATAGTTACTGTCCTCATGGGATTTCCACTTATGTGGAATATTGGACAATACCACTGATTGCTGACTTTATATTTACCGTTATTCAAAATTTAATACAGGATGAATCTTTGTAAATTATGAATGAAAGGTTTTTGAGACAGTGACTGCAATGGGGTATGACTTGATAATATGGGTAAATGTAGTAATCACATTGTTTTTTCATGTGAAACCTTCATAAGAGTGTATATCAATAATACCTTAATAAAAAAAATGTAAAGAAAAAAAAGTTTTTGAGATGCCATCTCAAGAAGGAGAGGAATATTTGAAATCTTGGCACTAATTGGTTTTTACATGAATAATAGGTGCCTTTCAGACATTTGTCACTGTCACATCCTGGTCATTCCATTTTATGGACTCTGACAATTTATTTTCTTTAAATAAATTGAAAGTTTCATTTTGTAGATGCTATGGTCTGAATGTGTCCTCCCCAAAATTTTTATGTTGACCCCTAACCTACAAAGGTGGTAATATTAGGAGGTGGGGCCTTTGGGGGACACTGAGGCTCAGCCCTCATGAATGGGATTAGTGCTCTTATAAAGGAAGTTCTGGAAGGATCCCTTGCCCCTCCCACCATGTGAGGACACAACCAGAGGGCACTGGCAGTGAGCCAGGAAAAAGGCTCTCACTAGAAGGCAACCATGCTTACCTTTATCTTAGACTTCTCAGACACCAGAACTGAGAAATTTCTGTTATTTATAAGCTACCCAGTCTGTGATACTCTGTTCAGCAGCCCAAACGGACTAAGACAGTAGGCTATATTTATGACCGCCTTTATAGTGTCAATAATCTAAATTTATCCATTTGCTCAGCCTTAAACACCAATGTGGGCGAAGAATTTAGTATAAAGAGAAAGATGTCTAGTTCTTCAGGAAGGTCTTCAACTACTCTAAATAACCCTCAAAATAATTTAGCAGACTTTGGCTCCATTTTTGCAGTTCAAGACCATAGGTTACCTGGAATATAGCTGTCCTCAACTGATGCCCAGCTCAAGGATCTTGAAGGAGGAGCCATTCTTGGAAAAGCCAAACTGTCAGGAGATTCAGGGTATTTTGGCTATTTTTCCCACATAATTACCTGAAAAAAATTTTTAATTTAGGTATCACTGATGTACAATCTTATGAGGCTTTCACATGGGCCACATTGTGGTTTCAACATTCACCATACTATCAAGTCCCTCCAACCCCATTGCACTCACCATCCATCAGCGTAGTAAGATGCCAGAGAGTCATCACTTGTCTCCTCTGCGCTATACTGCCTTCCCTGTGACCCATCTACATTATGTGTCCTAATCATAATGCCCTAATTCCCTCCTCCCTCCTCCCCATGCACCCTCTCCAACCCCTTCCCTTCTGTAACTGCTAGTCCCTCTTTGGAGACTGAGTCTGCTGCTGTTTTCCTCCTTCAGTTTTGCTTTGTTGTTATACTCCACAAATGAGTAAAATCATCTGGTACTTGTCTTTTTCTGCATGACTTATTTCACTGAGCATAATACCTTCCCCTAGCTCCATCCATGTTGTTGCAAATGGTAGGATTTGTTTTCTTTTTATGGCTGAATAATACTCCATTGTGTGTATGTACAACATCTTTATCCATTCATCTACTGATGGACACTTAGGTTGCTTCCATATCTTGGCTATTGTAAATAGGGCTGTGATAAACATAGGGGTGCATATGTCTTTTTGAATCTGGGATCTTGTTTTCTTCAGGTTAATTCTTAGGAGTGGAATTACTAGGTCAAATGATATTTCTATTTTTAGATTTTTGAAGAACTTCCATATTGCTTTCCAGAGCAGTTGAACTAATTTACATTCCCACCAATAGTGTACGAGGGTTCCCCTTTCTCCATATTCTCATCAGTATTTGTTGTTTCTCATTTGTTGGATGTTGGCCATCCTAACTGGTGTGAGGTGATGTATCACCTAATTTGCATTTCCCTGATAATTAGTGATGTGGAGCATATTTTCATGTGCCTGTTGGCCATCTGAATTTCTTCTTTGGAGAAGTGTCTGTTCAGATCCTCCACCCATATTTTAATAGGGTTATTTGTTTTTTGGGTGTTGAGGCATGTGAGCTCTTTATATATTTTGAATGTTAACCCCCTATTGTATAAGTAGTTTATGAATATATTCTCCCATATTGTAGGATGCCCTTTTTTGTTCTGCTGATGGTGTCCTTCGCTGTACAGAAGCTTTTTAGTTTGATATAGTCCCATTTGTTCATTTTTGCTTTCATTTTCCTTGCCTAAGGAGATGTGTTCAGGAAAAAGTTGCTCATGTTGATATTCAAGAGATTTTTGCCTATACTTTCTTTTTTATTTATTGATTTATTTTATTTTGGTATCTTTAATATTCAATCACATGAACAACATTGTGGTTACTAGATTCTCCCCATTATCAAGTCCCCACCACATACCCCATTACAGTCACTGTCCGTCAGCGTAGTAAGATGCTGTAGAGTCACTACTTGTCTTCCCTGTGCTATACTGCCTTCCCTGTGCCCCGACCCACGTTATGTGTGCTAATCATAATGCCCCTTATTCCCTTTATCCCTCCCTTCCCACGACCCTCCCCAGTCCCTTTCCCTTTGGTAACTGTTAGTCCATTCTTGGGTTCTGTGAGTCTGCTGCTGTTTTGTTCTTTCAGTTTTTTCTTTGTTCTTATACTCCACAGATGAGTGAAATCATTTGGTACTTGTCTTTCTCTGCCTGGCTTATTTCACTGAGCATACTACCCTCTAGCTCCATCCATGCTGTTGCAAATGGTAGGATTTGTTTTCTTCTTATGGCTGAATAATATTCCACTGCATATATATATCACATCTTCTTTATCCATTCATCTACTGATGGACACTTAGGTTGCTTCCATTTCTTGGCTATTGTAAATAGTGCTGTGATAAACATATGGGTGCATATGTCTTTTTCAAACTGGGCTGCTGCATTCTTAGGGTAAATTCCTAGGAGTGGAATTCCTGGGTCAAATGGTATATTTCTATTTTGAGTTTTTTGAGGAACCTCCATACTGCTTTCCACAATGGTTGAACTAATTTACATTCCCACCAGCAGTGTAGTAGGGTTCCCGTTTCTCCACATCCTCGCCAACATTTGTTGTTGTTTGTCTTTTGGATGGTGGCCATCCTAACTGGTGTGAGGTGATATCTCATTGTGGTTTTAATTTGCATTTCCCTGATGATTAACGATTTGGGGCATCTTTTCATGCGTGTGTTGGCTATCTGAATTTCTTCTTTGGAGAAGTGTCTGTTCAGATCCTCTCCCCATTGTTTGTTGAGGCACGTGAGCTCTTTATATATTTTGGAGGTCAACCCCTTATCGGGTATGTCATTTATGAATATATTCTCCCATACTGTAGGATGTCTTTTTGTTCTGATGGTGTCCTTTGCTGTACAGAAGCTTTTTAGTTTGATGTAGTCCCACTTGTTCATTTTTGCTTTTGTTTCCTTCCCCAGGGAGATTTATTCATGAAAAAGTTGCTCATGTTTATATTCAAGAGATTTTTTAAATAATTTATTTTGGTATCATTACTCTACAATTACATGTGCACTATTATGGTTATTAAACTACTCCTTCATCAGGTCTCCCCCACCAACCCCATTACAGTCACTGCCCATCAGTGTAGTGAGATGCTATTGAATCACTACTTGTCTTCTCTGTGTTGTACAGCCCTCCCGTGCTCCCCCCTACATTATGTCTGCTAATCGCGATGCCCCTTTTTCCCCCTTGTCCCTCCCTTCCCACCCATCCTCCTCAGTTCCTTTCCCTTTGGTAATTATTAGTCCATTCTTGGGTTCTGTGAGTCTGCTGCTGTTTTGTTCCTTCAGTTTTTTCCTTTGTTCTTCACTCCACATGAGTGAGATGATTTGATGCTTGTCTTTTTCGGCTTGGCTTATTTCACTGAGCATAATACCCTCTAGCTCCATCCATGTTGTTGCAAATGGTAGGATTTCTTTTCTTCCTATGGCTGAATAATATTCTATTGTGTATATGTACGACATCTTCTTTATCCATTCATCTACTGATGGACACTTAGGTTGCTTCCATTTCTTGGCTATTGTAAATAGTGCTGTGATAAATGTAGGGGTGCATCTGTCTTTTTCAAACTGGGCTGCTGCATTCTTAGGGTAAATTCCTAGGAGTGGAATTCCTGGGTCAAATGGTATTTCTATTTTGAGTTTTTTGAGGAACCTCCATACTGCTTTCCACAATGGTTGAACTAATTTGCAGTCCCACCAGCAGTGTAGGAGGGTTCCCTTTTCTCCACATCCTCGCCAACATTTGTTGTTGTTTGTGTTTTGGATGTTGGCCATCCTCACTGGTGTGAGGTGATATCTCATTGTGGTTTTAATTTGCATTTCTTTGATGATTAGCGATGTGGAGCATCTTTTCATGTGCCTGTTAGCCATCTGAATTTCTTCTTTGGAGAAGTGTCTATTCATGTCTTCTGCCCATTTCTTAATTGGATTATTTACTTTTTGTTTGTTGAGGTGCATGAGTTCTTTATATATTTTAGATGTCAACCTCTTATCAGATATGTCATTTATGAACATATTCTCCCATACTGTAGGATGTCTTTTTGTTCTGATGGTGTCCTTTGCTGTACAGAGCTTTTTAGTTTGATATAGTCCCACTTGTTGATTTTTGCTTTTGTGTCCTTGTCCAGGGAGATTTGTTCATGAAAAAGTTGCTCATGTTCATATTCAAGAGATTTTTGCCTATGTTTCCTTCTAAGAGTTTTACGGTTTCGTGACTTACATTCAGGTCTTTGATCCATTTCGTGTTTACTTTTGTGTATGGAGTTAGACATTAATCCAGGTTCATTCTCTCCATGTAGCTGTCCAGTTTTGCCAACACCAGCTGTTGAAGAGGCTGTCATTTCCCCATTGTATATTCATGGCTTCTTTATCGCATATTAATTGGCCATATATGCTTGGGTTTATATCTGGGCTGTCTATTCTGCTTCATTGATCTACGGATCTTTTATTATGCCAGTACCAAATTGTTTTGATTACCGTGGCTTTGTAGTAGAACTTGAAGTCGGCGAGCGTAATGCCCCCAGCTTTATTCTTCCTTCTTGGGATTGCTTTGGCTATTCAAGGTCCTTTGTGGTTCCATATGAATTTTTAGAAGTATTTGCTGTTGGTATTCTGATGGAGATTGCATTGAATTTGTAGATTGCTTTAGGCAAGATGGCCATTTTGACAACATTAATTCTTCCTGTGCATGTGCATGGGATGTATTTCCATTTATTGGTATCTTCTGTAATTTCTCTCATGAGTGTCTTGTAGTTTTCAGCGTATAGGTCTTTCACCTCCTTGGTTAGATTTATTCCTAGGCGTTTTATTCTTTTTGATGCAATTGTAAATGGAGTTGTTTTCCTGATTTCTCTTTCTGCTGGTTCGTCTTTAGTATATAGGAATGCAACAGATTTCTGTGTATTAATTCTGTATCCTGAAACTTTGTTGAATTCAGTTATTAGTTCTAGCAGTTTTGGGGTGGATTTTTTAGGGTTTTTTATGTACAATATCATGTCATCTGCATACAGTGACAGTTTAACTTGTTCCTTGCTGATCTGGATGCCTTTTCTTTCTTTGTGTTGTCTGATTGCTGTCTCTAGGACCTCCAGTACTATGTTGAATAAAAGTAACTACCTGAAAATTTAATGGCTTAAAACATCCACTTAAATAGCCCACAGACCCTCTTGATTATGAATTCGGACAGGACACTGTGGGGATGACTGGTCCTTGTTCCACAGTGTCTGGGTCTTCAGCTGGGAAGATTCAAAAATTGGGGGTCATTTAGTGGGGTTGGACTCATCTCTCTCAAGGCTCTGTTTACTTGTATATCTAGTGCCTGGGCTGGGAGGATTGGAAACTGAGCAATGCTGACTGAAGTGCCTACATGGGGCCCCTCCATATGTAGCTTGGACTTCCCCAGGATGGTTACTTTGAGATAATCAGATTTCTCACATTGTGACTCAAGACTCCAAGCACATGTGATCCAGTGACCAAAAAGAATCTGCATTACCTTTTCTGACTTGTCCACAGAGGTCACATTACCTTATTTCTGCAGGACTCTATTGGTCAAAGCAGTCAGAAACCCATCGAGACTCAAGGGGAGGGAACAAAGATCCCTTCTCTTGAGAGGATAACAAAATAGAAGAACACATGGGATGGAAGCTATTGTGGTGGCTATCTCAAAAAATGTACTCTGCCACAGGGAATGGATTTTAGAGCAAAACCAGATCCAAGAAAACAAGACAAAAACTGCAATCTCTTTCATTGCCTACCTGCAGATGACATGCTCCATCATTTCTGCAGTACCCTATAGGTTGCCAAGGCAAATTGCTGACATTGCACAATGTGGAATGGGACCACCCAGGTGCATTCATAACAGCAGGTGAGAATCACTGGGGTTCATCTTGAAGGCTGGTCACCACACTGACCTTTGGTCTATAGGAGTGAGTAATAACTATGTGAATCTCCAGGTTTTGAAGGCAGAGATGAAAGTTGCCATTTTGGGGAAAGTAATTCATATTTTTAAGCTATTACTGGAATCAATGACTGTTTTGCCTACCAGTACTTTCCAGGCTGTCACTGCAGCAGATTATCAACTCTACTTGAAAAGTGAGACCATGCCATGCTATGGTTAGCACTGAAGTCAGACTGCCCAGGTTTGAGTTCTGTCTCTACTTACCTGAGAGTTGTAGTGAGGACTAAATAATATATGTAGGAGTCTGTAGAATAGAATCTACATTTTCTGCTTCCTGATAAGGAAAGTAGAATGAACTTTAATAGTTCATTAGTGACAAATAAGAATGAGCATGTATGTTCTCTTGTTTTTTGCTTCCAATGTCACTTTATCCCAAGATCACTTTTAGGCCACCAGAAAATTCATGCAACCCACAACTTTTATGTTTTTTTCAACTTCACATTACACACCTCATGCATGCCACTTCGTTGCACTGATCCTTGGAGTGCCATTTCAAAGAGGTTTAATAAGGTGTAATTTGCATACAGTAAAATTTACCCTTCTTAGTGTATAATTCAAAGGGTTTTGGTGATGTATGCAGTACTGTAATCACCACAGTCAAGATATAGAACATTTCCATCAACCCAAAACTTCCCTTGTGCCCCTTGCAGTGAATCTCCTTTCTCCTACTCTAGCCCCTGGCAACCATTAATCTGATTTCTATCACTACTGCTTTGACTTTTCCAGAATTTCATATAAGTGGAAACATACAGTATGTAGCCTTTTGTTTCTAACTTCTTTCATTTAGCATATGCTTTTGAGATTCATCCAAGTTGTTGCATGTCTCAGTAATTTATTCCATGTTTCAGCAATTTCTTCCTTTTTATAGCTGAATAGTTTTCCATTGTACGAATGTGTCATAATTTATCAATTCAGCAGCTGATGGACATTTGCATTATTTTCAGTTTTTGATTATGCATAAAGCTGCCTTACACATTTGCATACAGGTCTTCATATGACTGTATTTTCATTTCTCTTGGATAAACACCTGCAAGTGGGATTGTGAGATTGCTGGATTGTATGGTAAATTTATGTTTAATTCTCTAAGAAACTGTCAAACTGTTCTCCAAAGTGGCCATACAATTTTGCATTCCCACTAGCAATGTATGATGAGAGTTCATTTTCAAGCAGTCTTCTTTGCAACCTAAGTGAATTTCTCCATTGACCCTTCCCTACCATTCCCCAGAAAGCTTGACCTATTGGTGATAATGATGCTTTATTTTTAAATATGAAACTTACTTGCTAAACTATAGCATAACTACAGAAGAGGACACACATCACAAGTAAGCAACTTGATGAATTTTCACAAAGCACATCTAAATCATCACCACCCAGATCAAAAAAGACCAGCATCCTAGAAGCCCACCACTTGTGCCCTCTCCTAGTCACTCTGTTTCTTCCTCAAAACTAACTACATACTATTTTGATTTTTGCAGGCTTTGAACCTAATAAAAATTAGATAATACAGGATATACTCATTTTTGTCTGGCTTTTTTTTCTATACACTAAGTTTGGAGGAGACCCACATAGTTCACATAGCTGTAGGCCATTTAATTTTGTGGTTCATAATACTACCATTTATCCATCCTACTGTTGATGGACATTCAGGTTGTTTCCAGTTTGGGACTAGTAAAAATAAATGCTACTCTGGCCTTCATAATAGCCTCAAACTGGAAACAATCCAAATGTCCATCAGTAAGAGAATAGACAGTCAAATTGTAGTATATTTTTATAATAAAATACTACTCAGCCATAAAAAGACCAAATCATTGACACATTCAACAACATGGATAAATCTCAAAAACATTTCGTTAATTGAGACAAGGCAAACACTAAAGAATATATAAAATATGATTCCATTTTTATAAGGCCCAAGAATAGGCAAAACTAATTTATATGATAAAAATCAGGAAGTGATTTCTGGGGTGAGGAGAATTGATTAGAAAGGAGCACAGCTCAAGGAAACTTTTCAGGGTGATGATGAAAAACTGTCTATGTCTTGGTTTGGGTGGTGGTTGCATACTGCACTGAATACTTAAAATCTATGTGTTCTATTGTATGTCAATTATAACTTGATAAAACTGAACACAGAAAAATCCTGCTCAGTCCTAAAAATATGCTATTAGGAACATTTCTATCCTTGATTTTTGGAACACATATGTATGTATATCTGTTGAGTATATAGTTCAGAAGAGAACTGCATGGTCATAGAATATGTATAAATCACATTCTGCAACTTAATAGCTGTATGATATTAGGCAGGTACCCCAAACCTCTAGAGAATAGTTTCCTTATCTGTTACCAAGGAGCTAAACTCACCTTGAGGGGTGTGAACCATGAAAACTGTTTTTGTCCGTTAACAAAAGGACATAATGCTGAGAAAAATCACAGATTTTCAGAAAATTTAATACTTGAAGTATCAGAATGGAATATTCTATTCTTGCCTGGAGGATCTGAGTTACTTTGACACAGAGAAGCAGCCTGAATTTCCAACTCAGGTGCAGAGCTTCAGATAAGGGGTTTCCAGATACAACATTCCACATTTATCTTCACTTTGTAGTTTCCAAGGAAACAGGATCCTGAGTCCTCTTGTTAGCTTGGGCTTGATGATAATCCCTTTACATGTAGCCTGCTATGCAGAGGCTATCAAAACACTGCTTCTTTTAAGTTTTACCTACACTCAATTTTCCCCCCAAATCTTAGAATAATGATCTCTTCCTGTGTTTGGCGTGGTGTCCCATGATTCCTCTGGGGTGCAGTCTCCCTTGCCACATTAACAACTTCATCAGACCACAGGTGGTCTTTATCAGATGGGCTTTATCTTGGGGATTACCTATAACATTTGTAAAATGTGTTCACACTGCCTAGATAGGCATTTAAGAAATGATATTTTTCATTATTCATGTATAAATTCAATAAATGTTCATTTGACATCTAGTATTTACAAGGCACAAATGTATTGTTATGAGATAGCACAAGGCGCAGATGAAAACAATTTTTTATTTTAGATTGAGAAAGTAAAAATATTAACGATGATGACCATTATGTTTTTGATTCCTAGGAGAAAAATACCTTTACTGAACTTCACTTTAAGTAGAGTAAAATGTAAATGAAAACATTCTCAAGACTATAGGTAAAAATGTACAGGTCACATGATTTGTTATAAGCTTTGACATCAAATTATGGATTCAAGAAATAGTAGAGATTTAATAACCAGAATGAGAGTTCCCAAATGTCATCGGTCCCTTTCTGTAGGTCAAGAAATGCTCTTATAAATGCTCCAATGAAAAATAGAGATAGCTTTGCTTACAAAAGCTCTAAGGCTGAATGCAGGTTCATTCACCCATTTAGGGTCCCCTCCCCCGCAGGAAAGCAGCTTCCCCTTTTTGTCATTCCCTAGAGATTGTGAAGCAGACTGGGATGGTGGTGGGGGTGCAGAACACAGGAAACAAACACTGCCAGTTTCCCTTCACTTCTCCTTATCTTGATCTCCCAAACCGAAATCCTACCCATGTCTTTCCGTTTACCAAAAGCTCACAAAATGCAGTCGTCTATGGGAACATTGAGGTCAGATACTCCACATTACTTAAAGGAATGATATAAAATTTTTGAGAGTCTAGTTCTCCAAGAAGTCTTGGTTTGGGATATAGATGAAGAGGCTATTTGGGAGGGATTTACATGGAGAATGAATTTGGGAATATGAGAATGCATTTTAGGGAAGTAGCGAGATAACGATGGAGTTAGCTGAGTGCTTGGGTTTTGCAGTTAAATCTTAGAAAAGTAAATTAACCTCGGTGGTCTTAATTTTCCCAATTGTAAGAGGGAAAATAACGCTTACTTGGTCAAGTTACTTGAAGATTTAAAAAATCGATTGTCCATGATCTATTCTGAGGATAAAGATACAGTTAGAGCATCATCCCTTACTGTGAAAGAGCTTATGAACAACTGAATTGCAGTGAGGATTCACACATAGTACGTACTCAAGAAATATTATTTTATTGTTTAGGTTGGAAACGAAATGGAGGGAGAAATGAAAGTGGTTTGTAATCCATAAAAGCGCTCCTTAAATACTACCAAAGCCCTAGAGGATGGAAGTAGAGTGAGGAATTTCAGGAGTTTGGTTACGATACTGAGATTCGAGGTAGGCGAACCCATATTTGGGCCTGAGTTCTCAGAATAGAACAGAGTAGGATGTTAGGGCTGAGATCATCTGGTACAGTTTTATGCTAATCGAAAATTCTTGCCTCCTGTCACCGTGCCCGGCGAGAAACAAAACAGCCACCCCAGCGTCTCCAATCAGAGCCCCAACGATGTGAAGTCACCCTACCACCCCTAGCCCCGCCCACAACCAGCCTACCCAAACCCCTGCGTGTCTGGTCTCTAAGCTACAAGTCCCGGCTCCTGTTCTAGCCGCGCCTGCGCAATATGAGGCGTGGCGAGGCGTGGCGGACGAGTGCGCGCGGCGTGGGGGCGTGGCTAGTGCGCACGCAGCCTCGGCTTCTTTCCCCTGTGCCCCCGCCCTGTCTCTTCTCCGGTTTTCCAGTCAGCTGGCGGGTCCAGCCTGGTGGCTGCTTCCGGGAGAAACGCCGTGCAGGGCGAATCGGTCTTAGCTGCTTGTCATGTCCTACGGTCCCTTGGACATGTATCGGAACCCGGGACCCTCTGTGCCGCAGCTGCGGGACTTCAACAGCATCATCCAGACATGCAGCGGCAACATTCAGCGGATCAGCCAAGCCAGTGAGCCGGGGGCCCGGCTTGGGGGCGGGAGCCGTCCCGGAGGCAGGCCTCGGGGCCGCCTGGACGCGTAGCCCGGTGGGGCTCCTGCTAAGGCCGTATCTGAGGCCGTCTCGGGCTCTCCACCCCGAGTGGAGAGCTGCCATTCCGAGTCTGTCAGGCCCGGGCTCTCCGAGGGTCCCGAGCCCCAGGTGAAGCTCGAGTTTTTTCTCAGGAGTTCCGCCCTCCTTGTGTGGGGGCCAGAACTGGCGTCCTGACAGCCCCAGGCGGGGAGAGGGTGTGTGTTCTGTGGAGAGCAGTGAGGGAGCTGACTTGGCGCAGTGGTCAGCCGAGTTTTTCCTGTCATCCGCCTTCCCTCCACCCACCTCGTTTCCTCTTTGGCCAGTTTTGATGGCGAGTTGTTTACTGATTCAGACTTTAGGTTTACATTCTGCTCGGATTCTGGCTCCTTGGAAATCAGCTTTCAGTTAAGGGAAGTAGAGAGTGCATGTGTTTGGGTGACTTAATGCACATTTCTTCCTGGAATGAATTTGGAAATTAGATATAATGACTTGTATTTGAGTAGTGAGATAACCATTTAATAAAGAGAATTCACTGGAAATTTGCATTATTTTTTGTCTTTTCCTTTGTAAAAAAGATTGGCATGTATTTTTGGATTTCAAGCCATTGAACCTTTTGTTTTCCTTCTCTATTTCAGCGACTCTTTGAACAGATATACACAGAGAAGCTTAGGGAATTGACCACAATCACATAGCAAGTAAGACATGGTAGAACTGGTGGTGGATTTTAGAATGTCATTGATTGTCTTAAAACTACGTCCCTACCATTAGGGTCTAAGCAAGACTGTAACTAAATGAGTCAAATACAGGCTGTTTCTTGTGTCTGAAAGTCAGTTCAAAGCCTTATAAACAGGAGGTTAGCGGCAACTTAACTTGGAAAGAATGGTGATCATCATCCTTGTTTATTACTGTTTTTGTGATCTTAGTTGAACTCTAATAGGTACCTAGTTGGTTCTGAATTACAATTATGTTCTATATTTTAAAGAACGATCTATCACTTTGCTTTTAAATTTAAATATATAATTTAGAATTTGAGCGGAGGGAAGGAAAGTTTCTGATGGGAAGGGTTTGAGACTGGGTGATTTGGAAATGGAAAGAAAGTGTGGCTTGTTAAATACAGAAATAAAAAAGAATTTAATATGACCACGGGTTAGAAAGTATAGTATTTTGTGTTCCAGTTTCCTTTTGTGATGGAGCTGTAATACAGGTTAGAGCAGAAAATTCTGGTTCAAGGCTGAAAGTTTCTTGTTGAACTAAATAGAATTTTAATGTCTATCTGAAATATTCATTCTATATGTATTTGTTTGAGTATCAGGAATGTAAATAAGTATAGGAACTGACATAGATTCTTTCGACAAGGAGCCTTTGAAGTACATAACTGAAATACAAAGTTGAAAGGGATCAGTACTATACAAGAGATATAATCACATTTTGTAGGTATTCAAGGGAGAGACACCATTTTCACTTGGGAGGGATCAGGGAAGGCATATGGCATTTGAGCTAAGTCTGGAAATGTGGTAGGAATAGTTTGAACTTCTGATAGTAAAGAAGGGAAGAAGAGTATGTGGTGGGGACTTGATAATGGGGGAGTCTAGCAACCATAATGTTACTCATGTAATTGTATATTAATGATACCAAAATAAATAAATAAATAAAAAGAAGGGAAGAAGATTCTACGGGTGAATAAAATGAACAAGATGTGGTAGTAGGAGAGCATGGGGTGTATATTAAAAAGTTGAGTGATGTCATTTGGCTAGAGTGGTGGACTCCAAAAAATAGTGTAAGTTGGGGCCCACACTTAAAGGGCCTTAAGTGATAAACTAAGGGGACTTTGATTTAGTTCTTTGGGAATGTGTAAATTGAATTGGAAGGGAGAGACTGGAATCGAAGACACCAATTAGGACTGTGAAAAGGGAGAAAAGGATAGGAGAGGTTTCTTTGGTGATAGAATTGATAATATTTAGCTGTTGATTGGGCATGAGACTCAAGGGACTCATTGGCGTCAACTATCAATAACATTAATAGCTAACATTTGAGTACATACTGTGTGCCAGGCAATATGAAAAGTATTTTACATACATTATATTAATTTTATACAACCCTGTGAAGTGATTACACATATTACTTATGGGTTATAAACAGGTAGAGAAAGGTTAAGTGATTACCATGCTAACAAATGGCAATACTTGAATTTGAAATCAGATCTGTCTCTTATGACAGTTAGCCTTTTTTATTTTTTATTTATTTTTTTGTGAACTTGTGGTTACTTTATTATTTTATTATTTATTTATTTTTTTATTTTATTAAGGTATCATTGATATATACTTTTACGAAGGTTTCACATGAAGAACAATGTGGTTACTACATTCACCCATATTATCAAGTCCCCCCGCATACCTCATTGCAGTCACTATCCATCAGTGTAGTAAAATGCCACAGAGTCACTACTTGTCTTCTCTCTGCTACACTGTCTTCCCCATGATCCCCTCCACACCATGTGTACTAATCATAATACCCCTCAATCCCCTTCTCCCTCCCTCCCTAGCTGCTCTCCCCCACCCCTCCCCTTTGGTAACCACTAGTCCCTTCTTGGAGTTTGTGAGTCTGCTGCTGTTTTGTTCCTTCAGTTTTGCTTCGTTGTTATACTCCACAAATGAGGGAAATCATTTGATATTTGTCTTTCTCTGCCTGAACTTATTTCATTGAGCATAATACCCTCTAGCTCCATCCATGTTGTTGCAAATGGTAGGATTTGTTTTTCTTATGACTTAATAGTATTCCATTGTGTATATATTCCACATCTTCTTTATCCATTCATCTACTGCTGGACACTTAGGTTGCTTCCATATCTTGGTTATTGTAAATAGTGCTGCAGTAAACATAGGGGTGCATATGTCTTTTTGAATCTGAGAACTTGTATTCTGACAGCCTTTTTATAGTTTTTAACTAATATTACAGTTTTGTAGCAGTTAACATTTCAAGTTACAAGGGACTTTTTTTTTTTTTTTACTCTCCATAGGAAACTATGGGGAATACCTGAGGCTGTGGAACTTTCTCTTGTGGTGTGTCTACTTCCCCTGCTAGGTTCTTAGCTCCTTTGAACCATAGGACATGTCTTATTTATCGTTATATTTCTCATACTTATCTAAGTCCCAAACTCAGTGATTCATTCACTGTTCAACACATATTCTTTGAGCATCTGCTGTGCTTTTTGGATGGAGTGATGAGCAAGACAAAAATCCCTGCCTTGAGAGTATGTGTTTATGTATATGCGTGTGTGTGTATATGCACATATACATACATACACATATATAAATAATAATGTGTACTAATAAGTGCCGTGAAGAAAAATAAAGCAGGATAAGGGGATAGAGTGAGGAGAGAAAGAAGATGTGTGCTATTTGAGATCAGCTGGCCTCCCTGACAAGGATAGCTAACATTTCTTAAACACTATGTGACAAGGTAACATTTGAGTAGACACCTGAATGAAGTGAGAGAGCGAGCCATGTGAATAGCTGAGGGAAGGCATTATAGGAAGAGGGAATATAAGAGCAAAGACCTTGGTGTGTTCAAAGAATAGCAAGGAGGCTGGTTTGACTGGATTGCAGTTAGAAAAGGGGAGCATAGTAGGAAAAGAGGTCAGAGGTGGCCAGGGCTCATATCATATGGGGTCTTGATGCTTAGTAAATTGTATTCAGTATATTTGAATGAATGAGGTTTTTCTACCATCTTGGAACTCTCCTTATCTCATTTTCCTTATACTATGTGGACTCTAGGCAGTGTGAGTTGGAATTCTTTCATTGGGATTGTTTGGTGAAGAATTGGGAATTTGAAGTTGGCAGGGTGACATTACTTATACCCAGTTATCAGGCTGGCACACCTCAGTATACATGATGAATGTGAGCTCACAGACATATATCCATGTTCATTAGTCCTGCAAGGATGTACACCTGTTGAAAATTTGAGAGAATATTATTTTTTCTGAACTGTTCAGCCATGGACGTGGGTTTGGAATTGCTAAGCATATCAGCCTGAAATATGGCAGGCTACCACATGGGTTTTTATAGGTACAGCTAAGGTTCACTGCCTGGTACAGGAAGGGTTGTTATCAGTATGTGTGGGATACATAAGAAAATTACTTGACTCTGCCTATTGTGGAACAAAGGGTTTAGACTAGTATTGCTGAGTCAGATATAGGAAAAAAACCTAATAGCCTTCAAGTTATCTCTGAGGCCATTAAAGAACAGTATTTTTGTTCTTTAATGTCGCTAATTTATTGATAAGATTTTGTTTACTTAAAAAAAAGGGCAGCTGAACTTTTTAAGCTGATTATCATGAAGTGCTATGGGTTGTTCTTTCAAAGTTATTTTCATATTTGCCTCATGCTTTTTGCTTCATTGCCACTCTCTTAAGTCTCATGATACCCACACCTATATTCCAGCAGCATACTCTGAGTGCCTCTGTTTTCATTCTTGTTCATCCCGATGATGCTGCCAGCAGTATGTCTAAAATCCTGTTTTCATTATACCATTCCTCTGCTCAAGAGCCTACAGTGGCTCTCTGTTGTCTGCTGCAACAGATCTTAACATTCCACCTTTCTTTCACTCTCTGTCATTGTTATAACCCAAATTAGCTGTATTTTCTACTTCTCTTCACCCTTTGCTACAAGCAGGCCATTTTTCTTAACATCTCTAAACACTGGTTTTTGTTCCAAGGTTTTGCCTGTTCTGTTCCTCCTTTAATATCTTCCCATACCTCACTAGCTATCTAATTATACAAATCCTTTGAGTTGTGCTTAAACCCTGCTCCTTGTAACTAAGACTTCCTTTGCTTTAGAGAGTGAAATCAGAAAGAGCATGGGCTTTAGAGTCAGCAGATCTGTGACTGAGCCCCTGCTTTTCTGTGTCCTGTTAACCTTGGCAGGTTACTTCCCTCTTGTCTATTACCCCACCTGTAAAATGAATGGTATTGTTAAAAGGCATGGGAGTTTAAGAGTGCCTAGGATAGTGCCTGGCACATAGTAGACATTCAGTAAATAGTGATGTTACTGGCTGAGTCCCCTTCCCCACTGTTGTTTAGTAGTTAGGTGAGCAGGCTTGGGAGTCAGAATGCCTGGGGTTGAATAGTAGATCTCCTTCTTCCTACCTATGGAAACATACTGCTTTACCTCTCTAATTCCCAATTTCCTCATCTATAAAATGGAGGGAATAATAACATCTAATTCATAGGGTTGTGAGAATTAAATGAGAAAATTTATGTAAAGTGCTGTGCCTGCAACATAGTATTTAAGAAATGTTAGCTATCCTTTTTTTTCTTGAATTTGCAAGCAATTTTCTTTTACATTTTAGCAGTTAACTTATATTCTGTATTCTTTAGTTAATTCATGCTTTTTGACCTCATCATTCTTTTTATTTTATTTTATTATCATTAATTTACAATTACATGTGCAATATTACGATTATTAAACTACCCCTTCATCAGGTCCCCCCCACCAACCCCATTACAGTCACTGTCCATCAGCGTAGTGAGATGCTATAGAATCACTACTTGTCTTCTCTGAGTTGTACTGCCCTCCCCGTGCCCCCCCAACATTACATCTGCTAATCGTAATGCC
This sequence comes from Smutsia gigantea, assembly GCA_032199065.1. Taxonomy (NCBI): domain Eukaryota; kingdom Metazoa; phylum Chordata; class Mammalia; order Pholidota; family Manidae; genus Smutsia; species Smutsia gigantea. The sequence continues at coordinate 206,181 of JAVSCE010020780.1, read as the reverse complement.
CCTTTTTCCCTCTTATCCCTCCCTTCCCGCCCATTTTCCCCAGTCCCTTTCCCTTTGGTAACTATTAGTCCGTTCTTGGGTTCTGTGAGTCTGCTGCTGTTTTGTTCCTTCAGTTTTTTTCTTTGTTCTTATACTCCACATATGAGTGAAATCATTTGATACTTGTCTTTTTCGGCTTGGCTTATTTCACTGAGCATAATACCCTCTAGCTCCATCCATGTTGTTGCAAATGGTAGGATTTGTTTTCTTCTTATGGCTGAATAATATTCCATTGTGTATATGTACCACATCTTCTTTATCCATTCATCTACTGATGGACACTTAGGTTGCTTCCATTTCTTGGCTATTGTAAATAGTGCTGCAATAAACATAGGGGTGCATCTGTCCTTTTCAAATTGGGCTGCTGCATTCTTAGGGTAAATTCCTAGGAGTGGAATTCCTGGGTCAAATGGTATTTCTATTTTGAGTTTTTTGAGGAACCTCCATACTGCTTTCCACAATGGTTGAACTAATTTGCAGTCCCACCAGCAGTGTAGGAGGGTTCCCTTTTCTCCACATCCTCGCCAACATTTGTTGTTGTTTGTGTTTTGGATGTTGGCCATCCTCACTGGTGTGAGGTGATATCTCATTGTGGTTTTAATCTGCATTTCTCTGATGATTAGCGATGTGGAGCATCTTTTCATGTGCCTGTTGGCCATCTGAATTTCTTCTTTGGAGAAGTGTCTATTCATGTCCTCTGCCCATTTCTTAATTGGATTATTTGCTTTCTGCTTGTTAAGGTGCATGAGTTCTTTATATATTTTGGATGTCAACCCTTTATCAGATACGTTTTTTATGAATATATTCTCCCATACTGTAGGATGTCTTTTTGTTCTACTGATGGTGTCCTTTGCTGTACAGAAGCTTTTCAGCTTGATATAGTCCCACTTGTTCATTTTTGCTTTTGTTTCCCTTGCCCGGGGAGATATGTTCATGAAGAAGTTGCTCATGTTTATGTCCAAGAGATTTTTGCCTATGTTTTTTTCTAAGAGTTTTATGGTTTCATGACTTACATTCAGGTCTTTGATCCACCTTGAGTTTACCTTTGTGTATGGGGCTAGACAGTAGTCCAGTTTCATTCTCTTACATGTAGCTGTCCAGTTTTTCCAACACCAGCTGCTGAAGAGGCTGTCATCTCCCCATTGTATATCCAAGGCACTTTTATCAAATATTAATTGACTGTACATGTTTGGGTTAATGTTTGGATTTTCTATTCTGTTCCACTGGTCTGTGGTTGACCTCGTCATTCTAACTAGAGAGCTTACTATTAGTTTTGTGTAGATAGAGAGATTGTACCTTGTACAGTTCTCTTTAGCTACAGTGCCTGGCACAGCAATGGATATGTAGTTGGCATTCAGTATGTATCTAATTGATTTTTAAGATTGCTAAGTACATTTTGCTTGGTCTTGAGTTTGATAATAATAGCTATCTTTGATTGAGTTCTTTTAAGTGCCAGACTTTGTTCCAAATTTAGCTTCATATTGTCTCATTTAATCCTCACAGAAACCATTATGAGGGCTCTCTTGTTTTTCCCACTTTTTTAGGTGAGAAAACTGAGGCACAGAGGAGCGGAGACTTTTGCTCAAGATCGTGAAGCTAGGAAGTGGTGGAACCAGAAATAACACGTAGGCAGTCTTAATTCAGAGTCTGTGCTCTTAACCATTACATATTCTGTCACTGGAATGGTAGATGGAAGATTATGCCTTTGATATCTAGTTCTCATGTTCAGTTTAGAGCTTTACTATTGTAATTTTAGTGGCTACTTTTAAAAAGGTCATTTTCATTGTAACTATTTGAAAACAATGAAAACCTTATTTTCAGAGTAAGTCACTTAGAGGACTTCATGATCACCACATAGGCAAGCATATTCTTACTTAGTGTAAATAATGTTTTCTCTTTTAATTTACATTTGTTTGTTTTTTCTAGCATACCAAATTGGAGCCTTAGAGTCTGTCAAATGAAGAATTTTTATCCCTTCTGCGATGCTATTTGCTTTCAATATGACTAGACTTTGATTTGGATTAAGGTTCATTTGGAGCTGATAACCAGCTAAAAGCACATAAAGGTAGAGCATACAGAAAGTTTTAGAATGTATTCAGTTTAGAGTAGACCCTAGTGTGGATATTAGCTGTAATGTACAATAAGCTGATTTGCTTCATAGTTCTTTTACAAATTTTAGCCAGGATGTGCTTTTAAAGATGAGAAATCAGTGACAGGAGAAGTTGAGGCCTAGTTTTCAAAATAGCAAATTTGCTTACATGAAACTAAAGACTTGTCTTTACATTTGGCTTAGCCATTTGATTTCCAGGGTTCTGTAGCATTTCGTAAAGGATTATTTTCATCCAAGATGGTGTAATAAGTCAATCAAAGTAAGTCATTTTTACTAGAATCCTTAGAAAAGGAGTTTTCTCATTAACTGAGTTGACCAGAAAATCTTTTTAGATTCAATTTTGGTAAAAATCTTTCCATGAAGTACCACCTTTACTTTTCATATTTGAAGTCAAAAGTGAAAATAAGTGTGTATGTAAAAGAAATATTCTATATCTTTTTGTGCTTTAGGTTTTTTAAGGGATACAGTTCTTAGGTGTAAAATAGATGGGTTATCAAGTCACTATTTTGAATATATCCCTGATAGTGGTGGTTATGGAGGGCAGTAAAAAAAAAAATTTTTTTTAGGTTCCAATAAACTAAGACACTGCTGTCTTTATGATTTGAGTTTTGGGTTATTGAATACTTGAGTATTGTTGGAAACTTTTAGGAAACTATCTTAATATTCAGGAATTTAGAAAGAGCTGATGGAGGCTTGTATTAATTCTGATGCTTAGCTGGCAAATGATCCTATACAGTCCCCTTCCCAGCACTCCTCCCACCACAAATTCAGTTAATCTCAACAAACAAAAGTCAGAAAAGTCTAATGAAAAAACTTTCAGCTGAGAATACAAAAAAGAACAGCTGATTTTTCACTGAATATTTTCCATACTCTATAAAATCCCCATTGCCCTCTAGGGTATTTAATAAGTTTTGATAGATGATTAATAACTTGACACCTTGACGTATTCCTAGAGTTCCTAAGAAGAGTGCTATACTTCATGAAGGCAATAAGATGTTTCCTTAAAACTTTCTGTATGCTCTACTTTTATGTGTCATCATATATGCAACTATTTTCTGAAGGAGTGTGTATGTTTGTGTGGTTATGCAAATACAAAAATGAATAGAATGTGGTCCCTGCCTTTCAGAGGCATATGGTCAGTCCAGTTTCATTTGTACACAGTGGGAGCTTCTCTAAGCCAAACTCTGGCTTGCAAAAACACTTGGAAAAAAACACTCTGTGGTTACACAGTATCATTCTGGGACTAGAGCTTCTTCACTATTGTTGAGTTTTAGCATTAAGCAGTGGTGGGAGTACTTAGAAATCATTTAGTCCACACATAAGTTGTAAAGATTTTGCAGAAAAGAAAAACACCTACACGAATAGTAACTACTGTGACAAATAGTAAGTACTCAGTATGTGTTAGTTAAATGTCAATATCATATACAGTTGGTGAAAAAGACCCAGCAACATGAACTGACTTGCCTGGTGCTGTACATCTAGTTAGTGGTCAAGTCTGGCTTAGAGTTCAAGTCTTATTATTCCTAGCTCATGTTCATTCATATCTTCTGCCTTAAAGAAAGTATCATGATATAAAAGGGAGGCTAACTCAGTCAGCAATTATTTATGTATCCATTGGGTGACTGACACTCTGCTTGGACCCTGCTGAGGACACAGGAATATTCCCAAAGGTGGGAGGGAGTTTCAGACTGAAGTAAGTTAGAGCAAGGACATTAGCCTATCTGGAACAGAGTGTTATTAAGTTAGGTATCAGATAAGCAGGGTGGGGCTAAGGAACACTGGGAAATGGAGGCCTGCACTGTATCACACATTCTGTTTCCTTTAAGCGTCAGCCTTTTGAGAAGACATAAAGTGACACAATGAATATAGCCACCGGAATTAGCCCTCAGTTTGAATTCTGATTATTATGATCCTCTGCATCAGTGGCTTCCCATTTCATTAAAATTTGAAGCCCCTATTCTAGTTTTTAAGGACCTATACAGTCTGGCCCTCTACCTTGTTGGTCACTTCTCTTATCTCTTGCTCACTCTACTTTAGCCACAGTGACATCCTCACTGTTCCTCTGTCACCCAAGTGCACTTTGTACTTTACTCTGCTAGAAACCTTCTCTTCCAGATCCTTGTATGGCTCGATCTTTCACTTCTTTTAGATTTCTGCTCTGTGTCACCTTAACAGAGTGGCCTTCTCTGACTACCCTATGTAAACTAGCACTCTTTCCCTACTTCTTCATTCCAGCTCTTAGCTGAATTTATTTTTCTTTATAGCATTTATCACTAAGCATCTTGAGAGCTGTAATCTTATAGAGCGTAGAATGATTTGGAGTAGGTATTCTGAATGAGTGAATGAGTTCTGTAATGCTCATGAGGCTCAATGTGACCATCTATAATATTGGGATAATGCTTATTTAAATGGTTGTTGGGATCAAATAAGATAATGCTTATCAAGTGTAAAGGCAAACCATTCCTATTTTTCCTCTGCTTTCAATAATTCTGACATCAGAAGTGTGGGTTTTCCACACACCACCAAGCAATTGTCGTGTTCTCTGGACACCAGTTAGGTATCCTACAATTTAACTCAATTTTGACGCTACCTACTTGGAGCTACTTAAGGGTTCAGTCCCACAAGACTGCCCCCCTCCTCCCTTAAGATGCCAGTTGATACCAGTTGCAAGCCCAGGTTTTTACTTGTGCTTCTGACCAATGGGCTATAAATTGGAGGTTCCCATGACCCCCTCCTTGGGTTTGGTTGATTTGCTAGAGCAACATGCCAAATTCAGGAAACATGTTTACAAGATTACAGGGTTAATTTTAAAAGACGTAATTCAGAACAGCCAGCCGGAAGAAATGCCTAGGGCAGGTATGTAGGGGGCTCTGGGAGCTTTCATGCTCTCTGGGCGAGACACCCTCTCTGCATTGCCACATGTGGACCAACTCGGAAACTCATCAAATCTAGTTAATCTTAATTTGCAGTACCCACTCACACCTTGGGCACTCTCCCAGAGCTTGGTGGGTGGGGCTCTAAGTTACAACCTAAACATTTGGCCTTTCCCCACCCATCCTAAGGCTATCTAGGGACCCCACCCTAAATCACCTCATTGCCATAAACTGTGCTCATAAGGGACTGTTCATGAATTTTGAACAGGGAACAGAGACCAAATATATTCTTTATTATGTCACATCAAGTATCTATTCCAGAGTCTGGCACATAGTAAATGCTCAATAAATGCTAATGTCTGCCCTCTTCCATAAATTATTTGTATGGCTAGCCAGTTGATAGCTTTAGTGGTATCCTGATTTCCTTTTGACTTCGTTAAGAAGGGAAATTATACATTAGGGATGAAAAATGGTTATTTATATCTTGTATAATGCAGTTTTAGCAGAATGCAATAATTATAGTGCTTACATCTTCCTATGGAGCCACTAAGCTAAAAGTAGCTCTCAATAAATATATTTTAGGGAAGCTTATCAAAAGACAGATTTTTAATCAAGTAAATCCTGTATTTCCATTATACAATTGTAGTTACAGTTTTTCTACAAAAAGTCTCAAAATAGGATAAAATCATAATTTACAGTGCTACAAACCTGTGTATTCTTTGGAAATTTTTGTTTTGTAACACCCGTGATGCAGTGATTTTGGCCAGAGAGAAATAAATAACTTGTATGTATTGCTAAGGACTAGGTTGTTCATTTCCTACTTATGAATAGAGGCACCCCATCTATCAATTAGATTTTGTTAATTTTGCTTAATCATTGTTCCGTACCAGTCTTAGAGGCTGTTAGCACTTCAGTGTTTTAGTAAGGTAACAAGTACTTAATAAACTTGTTTGCCTTTTTACTACTCTTGGTGACCAAAGTAGGGGCAAGATTATAATTGTGACCCCCAAATCTTGTTATTTTAAGGCACACCCTATCACAAGGAACATTTTTGAAATTCAGAATTCTAATGAGTAAGAGTTCTTTCTCATTGGATATGGAAGCATTGTATGTATATGTCCTTATACTATATACAAAGGCTATAATATACATTAGTTTCCTAATCTTTTCCACCAACCCAGTCATTTAGTAGTCTGGTTTCACAAATGAACTTTTGGCATTAATCTGAGAGGATAGCCTAGGCCCTTATAGAGGAGACTGTTGGCTGGAGGAGCCATATACCTAATGTGTTATTATCTCTTGAAGTTCTAGTGAAACTTGAAGGTAAGTGTTTCTTCTGGGCAAAGAGTACCTATTACTGTGTTCTGTATTCCAACTACTTGTTATAGAAGACAGTGACAATGACATTGAAGACAATGAATGCTCTTAAGCAAGCAAGCAAACAAAAAAAGAAATGCAACAAAATTCCAACCTCTACAAATGAATGAATGAATGAATCTCCCTCATCATCCCTGCCAACCAGAAAAAAATAGAAAGCAGACACCAAAGAAATTAAGCGCTCTATTCCTGTTGCAGAAAACTGTGAGCAACAGGGGTGTTCAGATTCCCAGGCAGGCTGGTGTTAAAGAGTGTTTCACTTTACTGATACATGATAATTCCTCTGGACCTCTGCTTTCCTCGTCCAGGATTAGGAGCCTAAACATCCAGGATTCGAACATATCCATTGCTAGTTTTATCAAAGTATCTAGGAAAAGGCAGAGAAAATTATCTGAACAAAACTGTATTATTTGACATAGCGTATTTGAAAGAACATGGACATTGGAGTCCTGATATATCTGGGATTAAATTTTTTGCCCCGCTACTTAACCGTGTACCCTTATGTAATTAACTTCTTTAACTATTATTTCTTCATCAGAAAACAAGATCCCTGATTCGAAAAGACATATGAGCTCCTGTGTTTATTGCTGCACTATTTACGATAGCCAAGATAAGGAAGCAACCTAAATGTCTATCAATAGATGAATGGATAAAGAAGATGTGGTACATATACACAATGGAATATTATTCAGCCATAGAAAGAAAAGAAATTGTACTATTTGCAACAACATGGATGTAGCTACAGGGCATTATGCTCAGTGGAATAATCCAGGTGGAGAAAGGCAAATACCAAATGACTTCACTCATTTGTGGAGTATAACAACAAAGCAAAACTGAAGGAACAAAATAGCAGCAGACTCACAGACTCAGAAGGGACTAGTGGTTACCAAAGGGGAAGGGTTGGGGAGAGTGGAGAGGGAGGGATAAGGGGATTAAGGGGCAGTATAATTCATAATCACAATATAGGTAGGTCACAGGGAAGGCAGTACAGTTTGGAGAAGACAGTTAATGACTCTGTAACATCTTACTACACTGATAGACAGTGACTGCAGTAGAGCGGGTGAGGACTTGATTATGGATGAATGTTGAAACCACTATGTTGTTTAAGTGAAACCATCATAAAATTGTATATCAATGAAACTTTGATTAAAAAAATATATATTTCTTCATGTACAAAATGAAGATATATCTACTTCGGACTATTGCTGTGAAAACTAGTAAGATAATGTATACAAAGCTCCTAATAATAGTCCCTCCACACAGAGGTGCTCAATTGGTGGTAACTTACTATTAATAATAAATATTCATTGTCTTTCCAAAGATGTTTGCTATAGAAAATTATTGTGTATTAATGACTTTACATTTTTATTATTGTGAATTGAAATTTGGTATTGAGTCCCTTCCAAAGGTGATGAAATTTTTAACCAGTGTCATGGGAAATCTGGAAAATTTTGGAAATTTTTTGGGAGTGATGAACAAAACTACCACTCTATACTTAGTGTCATAGTTACTCTGTAGGAGAAAGGAGAACCTCATAATTAGTTTTAGAAGAGAATGTATATGCTAAGGTTTTGATCATAGCATGCTTTCTATTAGTTGTGTGTACTTACTTATTCAGGATGTGAGAGAGACGTGTGATCTGAGAAGTAGGGTGTTCATGATAAATGTATTTTTATTTTAAATAACTCTTTTCCCCCTCTCCCCAGCTGCTCAGATAAAGAATTTGATGAGCCAACTAGGAACTAAGCAGGACTCAAGCAAGCTGCAGGAAAATCTGTGAGTAGCTTCCTAACGAGGGTGAGTTTTGTGAAGGCACTTTGAGGACACACTTAATGCCCTTGCTGTGTGGCAGCTTTAGGTTTCAGGCCTATGAAGTCAGAATGAGAGACTGAGGTAATAGTTAGATCTAGAAGAGGGACAGCAAATATATTAATAGGTTGTGATCACCACTGCCTCTCAAAGTCCTTGAAGTCTGGACTTCCCTTGGGCCATTTAGCAGAATGATTGAGGGAAGTAGAGTAGAACCCCCTCCCACTCTTAAATGGTAGTCTGTCTAAGTGAAGCCTTCTTGTTGGCAGAGGACTCCTGGTGGTCTGCAGGGCTCAGCTAGTCTAGGTGGATTTCCAAGTGTATGCAATATTAGAAAAATGTATTCAGAATGACCCAACGGGAGTCTGAGGGAGAGAACAGTGGACTGGTAGGAGGGACTCATGATTCTTTTGATCATATCCTTCTTGACTCCATTTCTGCTTTTAGAAGTTCAGTTCTTCATCTTTAAAATATACTGTCCTAGACATTGTGAAGTGAGAGAACGACTTCCTACTTTGAGCTTTTTCTAGGGAGATGTGAAAAATCTCTGGATATGTTAGTATACTGTCTGGGATGTTCGGGTTCTTGATTGACTCCCTTGTTTTTTTAATCTTCGAGGCCCCTTTGCAATGAAAAACATTAATAATTAATAATGTGGTTTCTCTGTTGTCCCTGAAAACCTTTGCAGAAATGGTCAGATAATAGAAGAAACCATGACTGAAAGGAGCTCTTTTTGTATTTCCACTATTTTCCAATCCCTCATATATTATATATTCTTCCCTCTTTAATTTCCTTCCCTCTCTACTCCTTACTTACTTTTATACTGTATAGGTCTTACTCATTTTGAAGGGGAGAGCCAAAAGGTCAAGCAAGCATAAAGGACAGTGGGGAGCTGAGGATAAAGTTGAAAAAGCACCAACTTTAAGTTAGAACAGGGGAGTAGATCTTTGGAGGTTGTTCCCTAGGAGAGAGGCTGTGCTATTAATCACATTTCATCTGACCACTGGTGCCTAGATTCTGTGTCTAGGCTGTGGACTGTGGCAGACAGTGACCCTGAAGAACTGCTGGGCAATTCAGTGTGAGAGTTCAGTGTGGTGACACTATTAGATTTAGGTGTGGGGCAGTGGCTCTCATTTCTATCAGAACTCCTGTGTGCTCTGCTTTTCTCCCCAGAGTTAAAATACTTGGTCAGCAGGTTTCATGAAGGCAGGTAATATAAAATGCCTTGAAGTGGGTTTGACTGGGTAGTAGTTTGGGAATTTTGTGGTGCACCTGGGCACCTATTCATCCAGTGCCCTTTTATCCCCTGTGTTATCAGGCACTCTGAGAAGAAGCTGGTACTGTCACAGCTCTTGGAATGAGACCATCCTGAAACATGTCTTTTCTCTCTTAGGCAACAGTTACAACACTCTACAAATCAGCTTGCGAAGGAAACAAATGAATTACTGAAGGAATTAGGGTCCTTGCCCCTTCCCTTATCTACTTCAGAACAGGTTGGTATTCCTGGCTTGTTTGTTTGTAATAGGAAAGGATTTTGTTTTAATGGAAAGGCATTGTGTGCAACAAAATAAAACTTGGCCTTTGGTGCTAGACCTTCTCTGAACCTTATTTCCCTTCTCCATAAAATGAGGTATGCAACTGTTGTGACAGTAGGAAGAATGTGTGTACCAGATCTTGCAAAGTGCCTGGCATTTTGTAGGTACTCACTATATCTGCTAGCGTTAGTATTAATATATTAATAAAATGGGTTTTAATGAAGAAGAATCTCAGTGTTTGCTTCTCTTGGCTTGCAATGTTTAGGTAGCAGCTTTATGTTGGCAGGCTTGGTCCTAGTTTTTTTGTATCCATTATCTATAAATTTCAGTCAAATGTCTTTCTTTTCTATTTTGCAGTCACTTTCATATTCCATCATGAGTCGTTCGCAGGTCTCAGGTTGAGAAAATGTCAGGCAAAGAGATTTCTCCTTTCAAGTCGTTTAATCCAGTGGCCATTTAAATCCTATAAAACACAGAATTTTTACTCGGCCCTTGATATTTCAGGCCTTTTCTTCACATACTCCTCAAGTCAGATATGCCCCCTCCTTTATTGTGGTTTGCCTTACTGTGACCCATCATTCATGGTCTACCCCAGATCCTCTCTCTTTTAGGAAAAAACCTTCTCCATTTACCTTAGCCTGTTGTGATTTCATTTTGCTTTTAGTTTCTATACCATTCTTAGGGACACTTAACTTATATTGCTTTTTATTACTGAATTTTTTAATGATGATTTCCTATCTCTCCTGGCTTTAAAGACAAAGCCTACAGCTTCCCTATCCTGGGTTGTTTTTAGTCTGTGAGTTGTGGCTTTTGGAACATGAAATAATTTTAGTGTTGTGATGATCATTAAAAATGAAATAGAGTAGCAGTATCAGACTGTGTACCATGTGCTAAGGGTAATTATTATTACATGAAACTTTGGTTTCGTGGATATGGTACTGAGTCAAGTTGTCACATTTCTTACTGTGAGTCTCCATCAAAAAGGTTGAAAACACAAGTTTTTTCCTGGAAAGCTGTTTAATGAAGTGTATTTTCAGTCCTTGAACGTTTGGAGCCCCCTTGCACAAAAGAGAGGAACCAAGACTATGTTTTGTCACCCTGCTGTAAAGTAACTAGGATGAAAAGTAATCTTGATGTAATCAGCCTTTGGTATCCATATGTGTGCTGTTTGTTTTGCTGTTACTCATGCTATCTCAGTTATGGACCAGTTCCCTTTGCCATCCAATATCTCCAAATTGTGCCCAAATTATCCCTTGCCCCGAACTTCTAGTTGTGCACTTAGGGAATAAACACTTGTAGATAGTTTCAGTAGTAATAAAAAAGGAGACTAAGGGTCTGATGCAAACAGAGTATTAAAAGTACTTAAGAGTTAAATAGTAGCCTAAGCAAAATATGAAGTTAAATCTGCTACCAAAAAAGAAAAAAAAAGATTTAATGCATTCCAAAATCAAATAGAAGTTATTTTTGGATTATGCATGCTGTTGTTCCCTTCCGTTATCTTGAATCATCAAGAACATGAAATAGATCTACAAATATAATTCCTTGATTCCCTTCCCTCTGTTGTGCTAAATACCCTTTTTCCTTTCAATTCTTTCTTCATCTAATTAATCTTAGCCCCATTACCCATCTTTTCTGTACTGTCCTATACATCAGACCATACAGCCTACTGTCAGAATTTTTTTCAGACTTACGTACTATCTTCAGTGATCTTTTAGTTGCCAAATCTCATGGCCTTAATTTTGAGTTTTTATTCACTTTTCTTCTCTATTTAATTTGGTCCTTTCTCCCATCCTGTGTCCACCAAAACTTTCTTCTTTCCAATGATCCCTTTTCATTCTGTCCCCCAACTCTGGTGATCCCTTTCTGGCCTATTTTTTCTTATTCTGTTTGGGTCTCGGCCTCCTTTTCTGACTCTGTATCTTTCTTCCTAGAAATGGGCATGCCTCACAGCTCTGCTGCTGATCCTCTAATTTTCTCATTATACTTTCTCCCTCAGGAGAGAGGGAGATTACCTACTAACCCACTTCAGTGAGCTCCCTGTCACCTTTATGAACATTACCCTCAGCTCTTTTTGCAGCCCTGTCCTCTAAGCCTCTGAATAGTTGGCCCATAATGCCAGTCCCTTTCAGATATCTCCTCTTGAATATACTGCCTTCATCTAAAATTTAATGTGTTGTCTTACACTGAATCCCTCCTGTTTCATCCAAGGCCTTTAACTAAGCTGATTGATAATACTGTCATAAAAAAATTTGTACCTTTTGACCTAATATTCCCACTTTTGCAAATTTGTCCTGAGGGAAAAAAAGTTCTAAAAAAAAACAACTATACACTCTGGACCCAGATTTCCTGGATTTAAATTCTACCCCTTCCACTTACAGTGTGATCCCAGGCAAATTATTTACCCTCTCTGTGCATCAGTTTTATGACATATAAAATAGGGACTATAATAGTACCTAATTTATGGGTTGTTGTATGGATTAAATGAGTTATTATATAAAATACTTATAACAGTACTGGTATGTGATAAGCACTATATCAGTATTAGCTGCTACAGTGGAGCTCACTTTAACTTTATAATAGTTAGAAACTAGGAACAATCTAGAAGGAATGTTTACATAAAATTTACTAGATCAACCTGATAGAATACTCTGTAACAAATACCATAATTGTGAAGAGCATGGAACATGGAAAATGTTGATTATATACTTACAAGGTAATGTTTTTGGATAGTGAGATTGGGAAGTGATGTTTTCTCACCCTTATTGTTACAATGTTTGTGTAAAAATAAGAAATCCTAGGAAAAGAAAAAAAAATTCCTTATTTACATTTGCTTTTAGTATTACCATAACTCTCCCAGGTGTGGCATTTGAGTCATTCTTGACTTTATTCTCCTTCCCCCACAAGCCAGTCACTAAGTCATATGTTTTCTCAAATTCATTTCTTTGTGTTCCCATTATTGATACCAGGTCTTCCTAACCTTAAACCTAGACTGTTGCAGTAATCTTTTTGACTTCTTTTTTCTGTTCCATTTTGTACACATCACAGACTAATTCTTCTAAGTTATTATTTTGTACCCATCATGTTTGCTACTCAGAAATCTTTGTTGCTCTTTGTACTTTAGAGGTAGAATCCCAAACTCATTAGTTTAGCATTTAAAACCTGCTGTGGTAAGGCCCTTCCCTGCCTTTTCAGTTTTCTTTAAGCCATTCTCATGAAAAAAACTTGGTTCCAGCTAGACTCTTCAATTTCCACCACCATGCCTTTGCTTGCATTGTTCTCTCGACTGGATTTCCCTTACGCCTACCCTCTGCTTATTCATACCTTTCTCTTAATTCAGTGTCCACCTCCTCTTGAGGACTTTTTGACCACTTGAGTTCTTACCGATTATATCTGCCTCTGAACTTGTATAGTACTAATTGGATAGAGCATTTATTTATAATGATCTGTTACTTGTATGTCTGTATTCTTTATCTATGTATAGATGGTAAGCTGTTTGAGGTCAGAGTGAGTTTTTACTTCTCTGTTTTCAGCACATTGCAAGTGCTTTCAGCAGGTGTTTTTTGAAACACCTGCTGAAAGATATGTAAAGGTAGCCTGTAACAAAGTAGTTTTCAGGTTCTCAAAGATTTTAAACCTCACTACAGTGTAAAGGAAAATGATTGTATAATTTTCAGGGAAGCTGTGAATTCAGTGTACTTGAATACAGTTTTAACATTTTAGCAAAAAACAATCCCTGTTTAGGTCCAGTCTGAGCCCAGAGATATTTATTCTGCTTTCAGATTCTCCAGGAACCAAATTCCGAATTATAATCCCCTCTGAGATTACTTTAAAAAGTAAATGATCCCCAGTTCTCAAATTTGTCAGAATCAAAGAAGGAAAATTCTGACTTGGCCTATAGTATAAACCAGAGATTTGAGTTAGTAAAGAGCAAATTTATTAATTCAAGGAAAGGCCTATTTCCCAGTAATTTTCCTAGTTTGAAATCTTTAGGGGGTATAATTTTGCTTTTAATAGGAATAGAAACCAAATGATTCTGTGTTAATATGAAATTTCACATTCTTGTTTAATTTTGTTAGCGCCAGCAGAAACTTCAGAAAGAACGCCTCATGAATGACTTCTCTGCCGCCTTAAACAATTTCCAGGCTGTGCAGAGAAGGGTATCTGAAAAAGAAAAGGAGAGTATTGCCAGAGCAAGAGCTGGATCTCGTCTTTCTGTAAGTTTATACCCAAAAGAAGACCTTTGCAATTTCAGGATGTTCTTTCCCAATTTTTTTTTTTCTCTCTCTCTGACCATTAGCCTTTGTTTATTCCCCTCCCCCCCAATAATAAAGATAGATATAGCAGCTGTGAAAATGCCAAATTGGAATAACATATATAAAAGATGTATATGCATATGGTCAAAGACGAGAAAGGAATATGTGCAATTAAATGACAGAATTGTGTGTAATTTTATTTTATTTTTTTAATTATATGGTCTTATGCTAAAAACTTAAAAAAAGAGAAAACGAATCTGTCTCCTAGAATATAGCAGGCTAGGTTATTTGGACTAACCTGCTCTTTGAAAATAATGAACAAATACTAGATTTTAACAACCAACTTCTCAAAGGTATCCAAGAGCCATGAAAATATTAAGGTCAAAAGCTAAGAGAAGGTGTGAACCCACAGAGGTAGGCAGAGTACTGAAACTTTTTGCATTGAATATATTTACTGAGGTCCAACTTGAACTTCAGTATATCTTTGATGTCTTCATGACATGGTGGGGATCAAGGCCAGGGACCACACAAGGTAGAGAATCTCAAAGAAGGTGCTCCTCCAATTAAACTGGACCCTAGAAGACTATATGCTTAGGGTATGGGTAAACCAGAAGTAAGCCCTCCTTCCCCCAGCAAACTGCAAAAAGATTGCTTTAATACTGAACTGAGAAGGTGTTGGAGGACAGGAGGTTGGGGGAAAATCCAGACAATAATTTATACCACAAAATAACCTTTAGGCACATTTACTGCCCACATTTGTACTACCTGAATGGTCCAAAAGCCTCACGTTTCAAGTTGTTCTAGACTGGCAGAGTACCTAGGTAGGTGCAAGGCAGAAGCAATTACAAACCCTCTCTGGTTAGACATCTTTATCCTAGCCCTGAAAGAATATCCTCAAACAGTTTTTGAACTATAGTGAGCACCACAGGGTTAAAAATAACCAAGTGCACAAAAAAACATACAACCCTGAACAGGAACTAGTAGAAACAATAGTGAGGTGAAATAGACCCACAAAGACTATTAGAATCTATTAGAATTATAGGACAAATATACTTGTGTATAAAGAAACGAAAGAAAATCTTGAAAATATCTGCAGGAAGCAGAAAGCTTTGGAAAAGAGTCAAAAGATTTTCTAGAATTAAAAATATAATATGGAAATTAAAAACTTAATGAATGGGTGGTTTAACTAGAAAATAGGTTAGAAGATATTATCCAGCATGTAGGACAGGGGGTTAAGAAGTTAAATAGGGAAGAAAGATTATGAGAAATAGAGAATGAAGTGAAAGGATCTAACATAGTTTTAGCTGAAGTTACAGAATGAGAGTAGAACAAACATAGAGCAGAGATGGTATTTGAAGAGAAAATGGCTAGTAATATTAATAAAATTGATGAAAGGCACTAATCTACTTTTCAAGAAGCCCGAAAAAAATCCCAAGAAGGATAAATAACTTTCATCTAGATACATCAAAAAGAAACTTCAGACACCAGAGACAAAGAGAAATCATAAAAATAGTCAGGGAAACAATAGAATACCTTCAAAGATGCAATAGTTAGATTGACAGTTGACTTCTCAATGGCAACAGTGGAAGCCAGTAGAGGGCTATCTTTAATGTTACAAAGGACAGTAACTGCCTCCCTGGGACTCTAAACCCAGTGGATATAGATATCCAGAATGAGGGCTAATTAAAAACATTTCAGTCAAAAGCGAGTTCACTATCAGCATACCTTACCTAAGAACATTCTAAAGAATGTTCTTCAGGCAGAAGGAAAGTGATCCCAGATGGTAAATCTGAAAAGTAGAAAGTACTGAAGAGCAAAGAAAGTGGTAAATATGTGACAAGACAAACCAAAAAAAAAGAAGGTAATGCTGTATGTGTAACTGACAAAGAACTAGTATCCAGAATATATAAAGAATTCCCATCAATCAGTATGAAAAAGATACAATCCAATAGAACAATAGTTTCTCAGACTTTTTGATCTCAGGCCCCTATTACACTTAAAAATTATTAAGGACCCCAAAGAGCTTTTGTTTGAATGATATCTGTTGATATTATAGATACTGTATTAGAAATGAAGACTGAGAAGTTTAAAAAAATGTTTATTAATTCATTTACAAGTAATAACCCATTTATAAAAATCTTTACATGTTCTGGGAATTTATTTCCTTATGAGTTTTAAGCTCTTTCCCTTACCCTACCTCCCTCCAAATTTTAAAATAGGTAGTCATTATTATTGTTTTTTTATTCCTCTCTCATACCCATGTTCTCTCCATCCATTCAGTATGGTTTCTGTCCTGAGCCCAAACTGGAATGCAGATTTGCTTTCAACTACTTCACACCCATTTCCTAGTTAGGACAGATTGCCAGAGCCCTGTGTCATCTTACAGGCCCTGTCTGAGCCAAGGGATGTTGCTTCTTTATACTGTAGCTAAAGGAAGTCATTGTTTTGTGTGTCTGTGACATGTTTCTGGATAACAGCAGCAATGATGCCATCTGCTTTCTAGGCGGAGGAGAGGCAAAGAGAGGAGCAGCTTGTCTCATTTGATGGGTAAGGAATTATTCATACAACCTGCTGGCTGGTTAAAATGGGATTCCATACTTGCTACTTACTTTTAATTTTAAAAATCATTGAGAAAAAGGATGAAAAATAATGGATACCTCGGATGAGTAACTTATCTATCAAATAAAATAAAATGTCAAACCATGGGCTTTTCCATGATCTTTGAATAATAATTTCAAGATGAATAAAAAATTCCAAGAAACCCCTGATTGTCTATGTGTTGTGGAGAGAGAGCTTGGCTCACTAGGAATAAGTAAGAACCCACAAACGTACAGATTAGGAGGTCTAAATTATTTAACTCTAATTCTGATTTAAGTTCTTCAGAGCTCTTGGGTGTCTGTTTACTAATCTCAAAAATGGAAGGAACTTATCCTTCTAGGAGTATTAGAAGAAAAAAGTGAACAATTTGTATTGAAAGACATTTCCTTTCTTCTCCAAATGTAATTCAGTAGTCCATATAAATGTATTCAGGGTATTAATTAGTTCAGAACTTCAAATGTTTTATCATAGATATGTATCTGTCTCCCCCTGCACTTTGAGCACCTGAGAGGTCTTGGGACTCTATCTGTCTTGGTTTTTTATCTCTAGCATGTGGAAATTCTTTAAATATTGTGGAGATGATTATGAGTTATGCATACTGTTAGAAAAATGCTTAGTACTGGATTTTCAAATATTTCATGTGTAATATATGGTATGCCTTTCTTCTAAATATGGTACCTGAAAAGAGGAGTGATAACATTCACTAGCTTTTTACTTTGGTTTTCTGTTAAGGGACATTTAACTCCAAGCATAACCTCAAGGAAATTCCTGAAAACCAAAAGATATGGTTCTTTTTGACTAATTGACTCACTGACAGGTCACTTAGGGTGCTCTTTTCCACCCATTCAGTACTCAAGATACCAATACAGCTTGTACTTCAAGAGTGCTCGGGAAGGGAATGGGCCAGTATACTTCATTGACTTCAGATCTCTGCCTGCTTCCCTGTCTAGCAGGTCCTAGCAAGATCACAGAGTGTACCCCTAAATGGAAACAGCAAAGAGTCCCATCCCTCATAATCCTGCTTCATTTCAGTTTTGCCCACGGAGTTTTCTACTGTGGAGAAAGTGTAATGAAAATATTAGAGGATCAACAGCAGAGCTGTGGGGCATGCCTGCTTCTAGGAAGAAAGATACAGTCAGAAAAGGAGGCCGAGACCCAAACAGGATAAGAGAAAATAGGCCAGAAAGGGATCACCAGAGTTGGGGGACAGAATGAAAAGGGATCATTGGAAAGAAGAAAGTTTTGGTGGAGACAGGATAGGAGAAAGGATCAAATGAAACAGAGAAGAAAAGTGAATAAAAAACTCAAAAAGGCCAAGAGACTTGGCAACTAAAAGATCATTACCAATAGTACATAAGTATGAAAAAAATTCTGACGGTAGGCTGTATGGTCTGATGTATAGGGCAGTACAGAAAAGATGGGTGATGGGGCTAAGATTAATTAGTTGAAGAAAGAATTGAAAGGAAAAAGGGTATTTAGCACAATAGGGGGAAGGGAATCAAGGAATTGTATTTGTAGATCTATTTTGTGTTCTTATTGATTCAAGATAATGGAAGGGAACAATATCATAGATGTTGTTTTCTTGGTGTTACCAGCTCTTTGCATTTAGATATGAAGACTTTGTATTGCTGCCAGAGTAATTAGAGCCCTGGTTATGTCTTTGGATAGGCTCTGCAGGTAGTAAGATGTAGATGTCTCATGCGTACCTTTGAGATGAAGAATAAACTAGTGTGCTTGTCTCCCTGCAGCCATGAGGAGTGGAACCAGATGCAGAGCCAGGAGGATGAGGTAGCCATCACCGAGCAGGATCTGGAACTTATTAAAGAGAGGGAAACAGCAATTCGGCAGCTGGAGGTGAGAGCCAGGTCATATATTTTGTTTGAGTCAGTGAATCTGCTTTCTGATCCATCTAGATTTTCTCTAAGTGATTATGTATCTTTTCATGAAACAGCATGAAATGAGTTGTGGGATTTGTATGTCTTAATGTAATCATGGTGAACATGAACTACCTTTAATGATGGTACTGGCCATGGTGCCTAGGAATACCCAGATCCTTTCATCAGCCACCGAGAGAATATGCATGGAGAGTTGAGCAAGGCAAACAAATATTTTATTGCTCATTAAGGCTTTGCCGCCAAAGCTCATGTGCCAACTTCTAGGTTAGGGAGTAGAGCCCCTTTGCTTAGTCTGAATAGCCCAGAATAAAGACAGGCCAAAGGGATTGCTCCATATTGTGCATCCCAAAGTCTGGTCTCAGGTTGTGGGTATCAACCACAGTGGTTCATAGAAATAGGAGAAGTTTCTGAGATGGGGGTTGAGGGAGAGGTCTTGAGACCTTTCTCTTAGTTTCCCACTTTAACTTTACGTGGTGACCAGTAAAATATCCTTAAACCTGAGTAGCTTTCTCTTTCATGGGGGTAGACAGCTGCCATCTGTGGGGCACAGTGGCTTCTTGACCTTTATCTGTGGCAGTGGTTCTGAACCCTGATTGCACATTAAAATCACTTGGCAATTTCTTTTTAAATGCAGCTCTTGCTCCCCCACCATCAATTATTAATTTGGACTATGTGAAATTCCTACTTTTTTATAGGTTAAAAATGGGCAGATATCCACAGGGGATGAATTTTTTTTAAAGAAGCTTCCCAGTGATTATAATGTGCAGTCGGGGTTGAGACCCACTGCCCTAGACCATCAGTGTCTGTTTTTAGATGGACAGTTCATATATGAGTTTGGTTATTTTATTAGACCTCAGAGATGTCATATCTTTTTGCTTTTTCTCTTACTGCTACTAATCATCAGCTTGGTTCTCTAACATTAGAAATACTGTTATAGTAGGGAGTAGAGTGAGACATATGTAGCTAAGGAAAGGAATGTAATGTAGTAGATGTCATAAATGTAATGGGCACTTCACATTCAACAGAATTAAGTCCAAATTCCTTAGCTGGGGCTTGATATACTTATCCAGTCGTCTCCTACATGTAACATACAATCCCTATTCTAGTGAGAAAAAAATATACTACTGTGTGTTTCCTCTGCTCTCATACTGCACTTCTGACACTTCTGGCCACCAAATGTGTGGGGGTTTTTCACATGAAGCAATCTGTGACACCAATTGGTTGTTCTACAATTTAACTCAATTCTGACACTGTCTACCTGGAGTTAAAATCAGAGCCCACACATTAAGGGTTCAGTCCCACAAGACTGTCTTCAACCCCCCTTCCAGTCTCCAGTTGCAAGTCCAGGTTGTTATCTCTGCTTGTGTCTGACAGGCTATAAATGGGAGGTTTCCATGACCCCTTCCTTGGGTTCAGTTAATTTGCTAGAGCAGCTCACAGAACTCAGGAAAACTTACAAGATTACCAGTTTATTATAAAGAATACAATGCTGACAAATACCATGTGATTTCATTTATTTGTGGAATATAAAAACAAAGCAAAACAGAATGAACAAAACAGCAGTAGACTCAGAGACACCAAGAAGTGACTAGTGATTACCAAGGGTGAGGGATTGGGGGATAGGTGGGGAGGATGAGGGGGATAAAAGGGCAAGCACAATATAAGTTGGTGTGGGGAAAATGGATATTTCTGACTAGGATTGCCACCTGGTCTTAATAGTGCCCATTGAATATACATATAAGAGCCTGTTTACACATTTATGGGATGTTTACTAGCTACAAGCTGGAAGGTCAGTCCTGGGAGTACCTGCCCAGGGGAGGCAGAGAGGAAACACCCATTCTCTTCCTGTTCCTGTGTTCCTGGTATGTAATTGGTCAGGCATCCACCAGTCACCAGAAACCCACACACAGAGTTCCTCACGGTGTGAGGGGTGAGGAAGGAGCATGTCATGAAGAGTGGGGAGAGAGCTGTGGAGTACCGGTGCTCCTGGAGAATTAATCCCGAGCACGGGAGCAGGGAGCTTGGCGTGCCACCGCCACCCGGGAGAGCAGGGAGAGAGCGGCGCTGCTTGAGGATTAAGCTCATGCTTGGGAGCAGAACCTGTAGCTGGCCTGGGGAGCTCATTTGAGCCAGCCAGGTGTACCAAGCTCTCTCTGACCACTGTGAGAATAAGTGTGGTAACCCTCTTTAATCCCCAACTCCTTGCCCTTGCCTTTATTTGGTATTGGATTTATAGAGACCAGGTGGGGAACCCCTTCCTCCCAGAGCTACAGTCAGTCACAGGGACCATACAGCATGGAGAATATAGTCAATGATTCTGTACGTATGTTGACAGATAATAACCACACTAGAGGGGGTGAGGATTTAATAGTATAGGTAACTATTAAACCACTGTGTTGTACATTTGAAACCAACATAAGATTGTATATCAACGATACTTCAGTTAAAAAAAAAAGATACAACTCAGGAACAGCCAGATAGAAAATGCACAGAACAAGTATGTGTGGAGGGGTATGGAGCTTCCCTCTTTCCCAGGACTTTCATTTGTTCACCAACTTAGAAGCTCTTTGAATTCCATCTTTTAGGATTTTTATGGAGGCTTCATTACATAGACATGATTGATTAAATCATTGTCCATTGGTGATCGGTACTACCCTTGAATACCAAGGTTGGTTTCTCTGGCAACCAGCCCCCTTCCTTGGGGCTTTCCAAAAGTCATGCATTAACATAAATTCAAGCAAGGTTCAAAGGAGCTTGTTATGAATAACAAAAGATACCTTTATCTTTTTTATCACTTAGGAAATTCCAAGGGTTTTAGGAGCCCTGCTGGAAATGAGATGAAGACCATACATATGTTTCGTTCAATAAATCACAATATCACATCATCACATCTGTATTACATCCAAGCTGGGCTCCTTGCTCTTTAACTGAGCTAACTTTCTGTTTATATGGATTCTCTTTTGCTTTAAGGCCTACTTCTGCTGTCTTCCTGTGCATGTCTTTCTGTACCATTGATCAGTCACTTCCTGTATAATGCCCTTTCTTATCGGTCTTACTGTGTACTTACCCCTCACCCCCACCCTGTTAGCTAGTAAGCCCTTTGTATCCACAGCAACTAGCAAACTGTCCCAACTATAGTAGACTCTCAGCAAGTAACTGAGGTGCTGCCAAGAACTAGTCTTGCCAAGTTATGATTAGGAAGTCATTGCTTTTAAGGCATGTTTTTTTATTGTAGCATTCTGAGGGGCAGTATATTGCAACTGGAAGAGCATGGGCTTTAGAGAGAGAATCCCAGCTGCAGTGCTTAATTTCCTCACTGATGAGCTACGTGACTAGACAAATTATATAACCTCTCGGAGCCTCATTATCCTCAAAGATACTTACTTATTTACATCATAGAGCTGCTGAATGATTTAAATATCAAGGAGGCATAGTAACGTAATGAGAACATCATAAACTTCTAATTCTCAGCTCTGCCAGTTGCTAAATATGAGACTTTGGGACAAGTCATTAAGCTTCTCTGAGCCCCATATTTTTTCTTTTGTAAAATGGGGATAATACATGTCTCTTTGGGTTGTCACAAGAACCAATTAAATTTAGTAGTTCATAGTAGCTAATACTTAGGAAGTGCTTATTGCACAGCTTTAAGAACTTTAAATATATTAGTTTATTTAGTACTTCTGAAAACCCTAAGGGATGTGTATTGTCATTGTCCACATTTTAGAGGGGAGGGTCTAGAGACGTTCTTGCACAAGATGGATGGATTAACTTAACTCAGCATGACTGGGTCCTCTGTAGCTGACAGCCTGATGAGGAACCTGTGCTTCTTTCTGTTTTTTGGATTTTTTTTTTAATTAGAATATATTTGACATAGTATATTGGTTTCAGATATACAAAAAGAGTCTGTGTTTTTAATTACCCATCTGGTGTAGTGCTTGGCACATAGTAGGAATTTAGTAAGTGTTAATTAACCTTATTTTCATTTTCAGTTTATGGAGAAAGCATGATTTATAAGCCTTAAAAACCCATGTGTTATGTTAATATTCCACACTCTAGGTAAGTAGAGGAAATCAATCTTCTAACATGTTGCTTAATGTTAGTTAATTGTTTTGGTTTTGTTTCTGTTCCTTAGGCTGACATTTTGGATGTCAATCAGATATTTAAAGATTTGGCCATGATGATCCATGACCAAGGTGATCTGATTGGTATGTATTATTGATACCTTTAGCCTCAAGGTGAGTTGATAGTATCTGTGCACAAAGAAGTCAGTAGGAATTTAGGAATGCCATTTAAAAAATTATTATATTCGTTTTCTTAGCATTTTTTAAATGTTAAATATGGAAGTTAAAGTGAGGCCTCCATGGCTACTCCATTCAGCTCCCTTCAGTTGCTTTGCCATAGCCTATTGTTAAGTCTTTGTTTAAGGAAATAGATGTCAGCTTTTACCTCCAGAAACTTGCACAATTGTAGGATTTGTAACTCTTTGTTTAAGTTTTTTATTTAGAAATAATTTCAAATTTAGAAAAAGTTGCAAAAGTAAAAATACAAGGAATTGTTTTATAACTTTTACTTAGATTTACCTGTTAACATTCTACCCCAGTTGCTTTAATGTTTGCTCTCCTTCTCTCTTTCTCTGTAATATGTATATACATAATATTTTATGAACCATTTGTGGGTGAGTTGCATACTTGATAATCTTTACCCCTAAATACTTCAGTGTCTTTTCCCAAAGAATAGGGATATTCTCTTAATAACTTTAGATTTCATGGCTGACTAGTTGGAATGGTGGTGGTGAAACCAGGACCAATAATATCAGAAGTCTGCTCAATTTGCAGTCTTGAAACATCTGAATGTGGTAAAACATCCAGTGCTCTCCTTTTTTGCAGATAGCATAGAAGCCAATGTGGAAAGCTCAGAGGTGCATGTAGAACGAGCCACTGATCAGTTACAGAGGGCTGCTTACTATCAGGTAAAAGCAGGTATCAAAGAAGGTCACTATGTGCTGCAGACTTTATGGACCATCAGAGTACACTTGACATATTGAGAACAGCTGCAGCCTTTTGCTTTGGCTTAAGCTAGAGGCAGTAGTCATAACTGCAGTCCCGGTTCCATTTTTAGTATTTTCCTTTGCAGGGAGATCGCCAAAAGGGCATCAAATCTTGAATAAACTTATGTAAGAGCCTCTTAGCTATAAATCTAACCCCATGAGCTAGCATGATACCTAAATCTCATATAATACTGATTTTTTATTCTAAACAGCTGAAATTTATTTCAACTAGGATAGGAATGGGTATGAAGTAGGACTGCAGATATTTTATGTTGACATATTTTAGAATTGACATAGAATCAGTTCAAACTATTTATTACTAAATAGGGGTTTATCATTTTGGGGTTATTTATGAAAAATGGGTTAATCTACTTTCTGTAGAGTGGTATTTTTCTGTTTATAGTTTTTGTGACTTTTATCTGGGTCTTTATCTCAGTGTACAAATATGGTGAATGAGGTCCTTCCATTTCCCCTCACTTTGGTGTTGCATAGCTTTTCAGAAATAAAGAGCATTTCAGTTATTTTCCATAGGGTAGCTGTTCCTAGAATACCTATATTTTACCCAGGAATATTCTTAAAGAAATTTGTTGAATTTAATAATAATGTTTCTTTTTAAAAACTGAGCAATGACTTTAGTGTTCAACAGTAAAGGAATAATTAAATAAATTACATATTGCCACTCCATGTTACATGGAAATTAAAAGAGACATTTAGGAAGAGTGTATAATAACAAAATTTTGTATACTAAAATGTTAACAGAAAAACATCAAACACCATACAGTATTATCCCAATGGTGTCAAACTGCAATATGCATAGGTAAAAGATCAGAAGGAAATACAATAAAAATGTCAACAATTTTATCTGTGGGTGATTATTTTCTTTTTGCTTGTCTGTATTTTTTATAGTGAACGTGAAATTTTATAATAGGTATAAAACCTTTATTAAAATACACATGCACAAATAATTTACTTTATTACAATGCCTAACAGCATAGGTATAAAGGGTGCCTTTGCAAAAATGTATTTGGGGACCTGAAATTTTGCACTACTGTCTCGCATTGCTAACTGTGGAGATTTGGGGGAGGTTTCTGCATATTCATGTATGGATAAAGTTGATTTTGAATTACAAGAAGGCAGATTTATGAAGCACTCTTAGAGTCTTAGATATGAAAAGTTATACTTGTTTCATAAGTGTCTTCTTCACGTATTTTTCTCCTCAGAAAAAGTCTCGCAAGAAGATCTGTATCCTGGTGCTTGTCCTGTCAGTGATTATTGTAATCTTGGGACTTATTATCTGGCAAGTTAATAAATGAAATGATTGCCTCAGAGCCTTCTCCCGCTGACCTGTTTTCAAGGGCAACTGCTTGTTAAAGTCTTGCCAGAACAAACTGATCTCAAGAAGAACGCATACACCAGAACGTCCTATGATAATTTAGTTAGAAGCTAACTACTAACTAGTCCTTGGAATTAGTGAATGTGGAGACAGTATTTATCAATTTATGTATACATTTTATTGATTTCTCAAATTAGGAATTAATTCATGTGGATTTTGCTTTCTCTTGTATTCTGATCACCTTTTATCCCAAGTATTTACTGAAAATTCCATTTTAGATATTGTTGTTTTGACAGGTGGCACTACAGTCTTGTAATATAATCTTTTCATGTGTATACAAGATTTACCTTTTTACTGGCAACTGAGGTAGAATTGTTTTCTGGCACCCAGAATATTGGAGTTAGTCAGGTACTACATAACAAGCCAGCACTTTGTATTATTTTACATTTTTAATTTGAATTTTTGAGAAGTCTGTTCTCTATCTGCTTTGAAAGATTTTGGCAATATAACTACAAAGTTAAAAATTGCACATGTGATCCAGATTAAAATGATCTATTTGAGCTGGCCAGTTGTTGGGGTACATGTTAATGTGTGTTTAAAGTTTATTATCTGCTAGTGCCATCCACAACAGTTCATCCATATACACACTAAACCATCTCGTTCACTTTTTGAAGAGGTTAATTTAATTAACATTACTATATTATGTGGGGATCCCTCTCCCCCTGTCTGTGTAGAAAGGGAGAATTAGACAAAGCATGCTTTTGGAAAGCAAATAGAAATTGTTTGGAATGATTTAATCTTTTTGTTGTTGTTCATTGTGGTTCTACATTCCTGGTGAATGATGAATGTTGCTGTCAAAAGGCTACTACCCCCTACCCTACAAGGGTTGCTGGGCATTTGATGTCAGGAAGATTTTAAAAGCTAGACTGAAGTTGATTTAAAATTTAGTCCCGTGAACCTGATAATAAAGCAAAGAAAAGGTTCATTTTTGTAAATAATACTGGTTTGGAATAGTGGTGTCAGACTTACCCTAACTTATGAGCAAGAGATTAAACTCTCCATGCATAGTTTTAGACAAAAAATGTTTCAATAAAAGATTGCTGTCTTGTAATATAAATGTTGTCCTCTTTCCTTTTTCAGAGGTCTAGAGCAGCTAAAGGGAATATAATTTCTTTAGGCTCTCACACAAATATGAATTTCAGTTCATCCTTCAGTGAGTTAGAGGATTTGGCTATCCTGGATTTATTTATATTCATTTCTTCCACTCCCTTCAGTGTTACTTAATCTTCTTTAACTAAACTAATGTGAATAGTGGGTAAACAAGGGCCCAATGCATACATTTCTTTGCACTCTTTTACAAATAAACATCTTAAAAGCTTTTTTAGTAAGTTTTTATGATTTAAATCCTAATGCAGTAGATATTAGATAATGTGCTATCCAGAGAAAAACAGAACTGTAAGAAGATCAGGTGAGGATTGGTTTGGGGGTGGCTTAGGTGCTGCTATCCATTCCTCAAAAAAGAGGATGGCGCTATTGGGGTGTCACGGGCCCACGCATCAGTTTCAGAGCCAGCTCCTTGGTTCTACAATCACTGCTCCTTCAGCCGCAAATTACAGCTATACTTGGATATATCATTTGTAACATTACAGCAAGAAAAAAGTTGATTGTGAAAAGCAATTTCAGTTTAGATAAAATGAATCTACCATAGTTCTATTCTGTAATACGTTGTAATCCAGTGGTAGTGGTAATAGTGGTCATGGGTAGCAAATATGACCTTGGCCTGGAGTTTGTGGTGGTTGCCAAGAGGTTCTGCTTGATGGTCTAAATAAACCTGTTCACAGAATCCTTCTCTTTCCTTTGTTCATCATTGTGGGGAAACCATAGGCTAGCACAGTGGTTTGTAACCAGGTCTTCACATTAGAAACTTAAAAAATACTTAAACCCAGTTGCCTGTGTTAGAGGGTTCTAACTTAGTTAGTTTGGAGTATAGCCTGAACATGGACACTTATGAAAGCTCCAGATAATTCTCATGTGTAACCATAGTTGAGAACCATTGGTTTGGAGGTCAAAAACTAGATTGTGGTAGAGAAGGCCTGAAGAATTTTATCTCTACTATTAACTTGCTGTAGGTGTTTGACAAGTTATTCAACAACCCATAGGCCCCAAGTTTTCTCAATAGCTCTTTTCTAGCTATAAAATTCTGTGATTATAAGGACCACAGGGGTTTGGTCTGAACATAGAAATTCTATTTTTGCCTCTGTATTTCCTTTTCTCCTCCCCCTTTCTCCTTCCTTTATGGAATGTTCCAGAAATACTGGGCGGATTTAGCATTCTCCAAGTGAGTTAAAACTGTAGTACTGTACTAGGTAAAGTAGAAATGTCATACTGGCAACTTCACCTGGGGATGTTCTAGAATGAGAACTTGCTAGCTGCTAGAGTGATGCTCCCAGGGCAGGTTTGTTTTGTTTTGCTAAAAGGTGGTGATACATGCCTTGTACCACTGGGTAAAAATATCAAATTGAAATTACTGTTGAGACAGTGCAAAGTAAAATGCCCTGAGCTTCCCCCATTTTTTAAAATTGAAGTATAACTGACAATATTAGTTTCAGTGATACAACATAGTGATTCAAAGCTTATATACATTATAAAATTATCACCACGATAAGTCTACTCATCTTCTGTCACCATACAAAGTGTTTACTATATTCCTTATACTGTACATTACATCCCGTGTTTTGTTTTTTTATAACTGGAAGGTTATACTTATTTTTTTAAATATAATTTATTTTATTATCATTAATCTACAATTACATGTGCAATATTATGGTTATTAAACTACCCCTTCATCAGGTGCCCCCCACCCACCCCATTACAGTCACTGTCCATCAGCGTAGTGAGATGCTATAGAATCACTACTTGTCTTCTCTGAGTTGTACAGCCCTCCCCGTGCCCCCCCAACATTATATCTGCTAATCGTAATGCCCCTTTTTCCCTCTTATCCCTCCCTTCCCGCCCATTTTCCCCAGTCCCTTTCCTTTGGTAACTATTAGTCCGTTCTTGGGTTCTGTGAGTCTGCTGCTGTTTTGTTCCTTCAGTATTTTTTCTTTGTTCTTATACTCCACATATGAGTGAAATCATTTGATACTTGTCTTTTTCGGCTTGGCTTATTTCACTGAGCATAATACCCTCTAGCTCCATCCATGTTGTTGCAAATGGTTGGATTTGTTTTCTTCTTATGGCTGAATAATATTCCATTGTGTATATGTACCACACATCTTCTTTATCCATTCATCTACTGATGGATACTTAAGTTGCTTCCATTTCTTGGCTATTGTAAATAGGGCTGCGATAAACGTAGGGGTGCATCTGTTGCATCTGTCTTTTTCACATTGGGCTGCTGCATTCTTAGGGTAAATTCCTAAGAGTGGAATTCCTGGGTCAAATGGTATTTCTATTTTGAGATTTTTGAGGAACCTCCATATTGCTTTCCACAATGGTTGAACTAATTTGCAGTCCCACCAGCAGTGTAGGAGGGTTCTCTTTTCTCCACATCCTCGCCAACATTTGTTGTTGTTTGTGTTTTGGATGTTGACCATCCTCACTGGTGTGAGGTGATATCTCATTGTGGTTTTAATCTGCATTTCTCTGATGATTAGCAATGTGGAGCATCTTTTCATGTGCCTATTGGCCATCTGAATTTCTTCTTTAGAGAAGTGTCTATTCATGTCCTCTGCCCATGTCTTAATTGGATTATTTGCTTTCTGTTTGTTAAGGTGCATGAGTTCTTTATATATTTTGGATGTCAACCCTTTATCAGATACATTTTTTATGAATATATTCTCCCATACTGTAGGATGTCTTTTTGTTCTACGGATGGTGTCCTTTGCTGTACAGAAGCTTTCAGCTTGATATAGTCCCACTTGTTCATTTTTGCTTTTGTTTCCCTTGCCTGGGGAGATATGTTCATGAAGAAGTTGCTCATGTTTATGTCAAAGAGATTTTTGCCTATGTTTTTTTCTAAGAGTTTTATGGTTTCATGACTTACATTCAGGTCTTTATCCACCTTGAGTTTACCTTTGTGTATGGGGCTAGACAGTAGTCCAGTTTCATTCTCTTACATGTAGCTGTCCAGTTTTTCCAACACCAGCTGCTGAAGAGGCTGTCATCTCCGCATTGTATATCCGAGGCACTTTTATCAAATATTAATTGACTGTATATGTTTGGGTTAATGTTTGGATTTTCTATTCTGTTCCACTGGTCTGTGGGTCTGTTTTGTGCCAATACCAAATTGTCTTGATAACTGTGGCTTTGTAGTAGAGCTTGAAGTCAGGGAGTGTAATTCCCCCTGTTTTATTCCTCCTTCTCAGGATTGCTTTGGCTAATCGGGGTCTTTTGTGGTTCCATATGAATTTTAGAATTATTTGTTCCAGTTCATTGAAGGAAAAGCTGTTGGTAGTTTGATAGGGATTGCATTGAATCTGTAGATTGCTTTAGGTAGTATAGCCATTTTGACAATATTTATTCTTCCTAGCCAAGAGCATGGGATGCATTTCCATTTGTTAGTGTCCTCTTTAACTTCTCTTAGGAGTGTCTTGTAGTTTTCAGAGTACAGGTCTTTCACTTCCTTCGTTAGGTTTATTCCTAGGTATTTTATTCTTTTTGATGCAATTGTGAATGGAATTGTTTTTCTGATTTCTCTTTCTGTTAGTTCATCATTAGTGTATAGGAAAGCAACAGATTTCTGTGTGTTAATTTTGTATCCTGCAACTTTGCTGAATTCAGATATTAGTTCTAGTAGTTTTGGAATGGAAGTCTTTAGGGTTTTTTATGTACAGTATCATGTCATCTGCAAATAGTGACAATTTGACTTCTTCTTTACCAATCTGGATGCCTTGTATGTCTTTGTTTTGTCTGATTGTTGTGGCTAGGACCTCCAGTACTATGTTGAATAACAGTGGAGAGAGTGGGCATCCCTGTCTTGTTCCCGATCTTAGATGAAAAGCTTTCAGCTTCTTGCTGTTAAGTATGATGTTAGCTGTCAGTTTGTCACATATGGCCCTTATGATGTTGAGGTAGTTGCTCTCTATACCCATTTGTTGAGAGTTTAAATCATGGATGGATGCTGAATTTTGTCAAATGCTTTTTCAGCATCTATGGAGATGATCATGTGGTTTTTGTTCTTCTTTCTGTTGATGTGGTGGATGATGTTGATGGATTTTCGAATGTTGTACCATCCTTGCATCCCTGGGATGAATCCCACTTGATCATGGTGTATGATCCTCTTGATGTATTTTTGAATTCGGTTTGCTAATATTTTGTTGAGTATTTTTGCATCTACGTTCATCAGGGATATTGGTCTGTAATTTTCTTTTTTGGTGAGGTCTTTGCCCGGTTTTGGTATTAGAGTGATGCTGGCTTCATAGAATGAGTTTGGAAGTATTCCCTCCTCTTCTATTTTTTGGAAAACTTTAAGGAGAATCGGTGTTATTTCTTCTCTATATGTCTGGTAGAATTCAGAGGTGAATCCATCAGGCCCGGGGTTTTGTTCTTGGGTAGTTTTTTGATTACCAATTCGATTTCGTCACTGGTGATTGGTCTGTTTAGTTTTTCTGTTTCTTGCTTGGTCAGTCTTGGAAGGTTGTATTTTTCTAAGAAGTTGTCCATTTCTTCTATGTTTTCCAGCTTGTTAGCATATAGATTCTCATAATATTCTCTTATGATTCTTTGTATTTCTGTGGGGTCCGTCGTGATTTTTCCTTTCTCATTTCTGATTGTGTTTATGTGTGTAGATTTTCTTTTTCTGTTTATCAGTCTGGCTATGGGTTTATCTATTTTGTTTATTTTTTCAAAGAACCAGCTCTTGGTTTCATTGATTTTTTCTATTGTTTTATTCTTCTCAGTTTTATTTATTTCTTCTCTGATCTTTATTATGTCCCTCCTTCTGGTGACTTTGGGCCTCATTTGTTCTTCTTTTTCCAATTTCAGTAATTGTGTCTTTAGACTATTCATTTGGGAATGTTCTTCCTTCTTTAAATAGGCCTGGATTACAGTATCCTTTCCTCTTAGAACTGCCTTTGCTGCGTCCCACAGAAGTTGTGGCTTTGTGTTGTTGTCATTAGTGTCCATATATTCTTTGATTTCTGTTTTGATTTGGTCGTTAACCCATTGATTAATTAGGAGAATGTTGTTAAGTCTCCATGTATTTGTGAGCCTTTTTGTTTTCTGTCTAAAATTTATTTCTAGTTTTATACCTTTGTGATCTGAGAAGTTGGTTGGTAGAATTTCAATATTTTTGAATTTACTGAGGTTCTTTTTGTGGCCTAGTATGTTGTCTATTCTTGAAAATGTTCCATGTGCACTTGAGAAGAATGTGTATCCTGTTGCTTTTGGGCACAGAGGTCTGTAGATGTCTGTTAGGTCCATCTGTTCTAGTGTGTTGTTCAGTGCCTCTGTGTCTTTAGTTATTTTCTGTCTGGTTGATCTGTCCTTTGGAGTGAGTGGTGTGTTGAAGTCTCCTAAAATGAATGCATTGCTTTCTGTTTCCTCCTTTAATTCTGTTAGTATTTGTTTCACATATGCCGGTGCTCCTGTGTTGGGTGCATATATATTTATAATGGTTATATCCTCTTGTTGGACTGACCCCTTTATCATTATGTAATGTCCTTCTTTATCTCTTGTTACTTTACTTTCTTCGTTTTGAAGTCTATTTTGTCTGATACAAGTACTGCAACACCTGCTTTTTTCTCCTTGTTGTTTGCATGAAATATCTTTTTCCATCCCTTTGCTTTTAGTCTGTGTTTATCTTTGGGTTTGAGGTGGGTCTCTTGTACGCAGCATATAGACGGGTCTTGCTTTTTTATCCATTCTGTTACTCTGTGTCTTTTGATTGGTGCATTCAGTCCATTTACATTTAGGGTGATTATCGATAGATATGTACTTATTGCCATTGCTGGCTTTAGATTCGTGGTTACCAAAGGTTCAAGGGTTGCTTCTTTACTATCTGACAATCTAACTTAACTTTCTTGTTCCGTTATTGTAAACACAGTCTGATGTTTCTTTCCCTTCTTATTCTTCCTCCTCCATTCTTTATATACTAGGTGTTTTATTCTTTGCCTTTAGTTAGTATTTGGATGGTCTGCTTTCTTTGCTATGATTTTATTTTCTCTGGTGACATTTTTTAGCCTTAGGAGTGCTTACCTCTAGAGCAGTCCGTTTAAGATATCCTGTAGAGGTGGTTTATGGGAGGCAAAATTCTCCCAGCTTTCGCTTGTCTGGAAATTGTTTAATCCCTCTGTCATATTTAAATGAGAATCATGCTGGATACAATATTCTTGGTTCGAGGCCCTTCTGTTTCATTTAAATATATCATGCCATTCTCTTCTGGCCTGTAAAGTTTCTGTTGAGAAGTCTGATGATAGTCTGACGGGTTTTCCTTTGTAGGTGATCTTTTTTCTCTCTCTAGCTGCCTTTAATACTCTTTCCTTATCTTTGATCTTTGCCATCTTAATTATTATGTGTCTTGGTGTTGTCTTCCTTGGGTCCCTTGTGTTGGGAGATCTGTGGGCTTCCGTGGGCTGTGAGACTATTTCCTTCCCCAGCTTGTTGAAGTTTTCAGCAATTATTTCTTCAAAGACACTTTCTATCCCTTTTTCTCTCTCTTCTTCCTCTGGTACTGCTATAATGCGAATATTGTTCCGTTTGGATTGGTCACACAGTTCTCTTAATATTCTTTCATTCCTAGAGATGCTTTTATCTCTCTCTGCCTCAGCTTCTCTGTATTCCTGTTCTCTGATTTCTATTCCTTTAACAGCCTCTTGCATCTCTTTCAGTCTGCTGCTAAGCCTGTTGATTGCTTGTCTCATTTCTGCATTGTCTTTCCTCACTTCCCTCACTTCCTCCCTCAGCTCTTGCATATTTCTCTGTAGATCCATCAGTATGGTTGACTTTTGTTCTGAATTCTTTTTCAGGCAGGTTGTGCATTTCCATCCCTTCAGGTTCCCTCTCTGGTGTTGTCTGGGTCTGGGTAAGTTTTGTTTGTACCATATTCCTCTGTCTTTTCATGGTGATAGAAGTGGTCGCTGGTAGGTGCCACGTATGCCAGCTGGGCTCTTTAAGACTTTTAAAAAGAAAAAACGAAAAAAAAAGAAAAGAGAAAAAAAAACGCCCACCGGGAGTAGATTCTGTGGGGATGCTGTAGGTGGCGCTATTGCTCCACTATGCCATGGCCGCGCCACTTCACAGGGCCCTTTGTAGCTCTGGCCGGGGCGGGAACGAATGGCAGGCTGTTGATCTCTGTGGAAAATCTCAGTATGGCAACTTTTTCCCAGGCGCCAGCCAAGGGGTCTGAAATTCCCCAAGACTCCCAGCCTGCTGGGGTGAGTGTGCTGGGATGATCCTGCTCCTCCATTGGGCCCCTGTCTCTTTAAGACCGCTAAAAAAAGCACGCGCTTTTCTTTTGTCCTGGGGAGCTGGCTCTGAGGACCCAGTGCGTTCCCCGGCTCAGATCCTGCACCCTCTGTCTGTCCAATCTCCTATACACCGCACGATGTGTGTCAGTGCTCCTGGCGCAGATCCCCAGGGCAGGTTATTTTGCGGGCCTGTACTTCCACTCCCTCCCGGCTCTGAATCCTCTCCTCCCACTGGTGCGCTGGGGTGGGTGAGTGCTCAGATCCCGCCGGGTCGCAGCTCCATATCTTACCTGCCTCGCGGGGTGCTGAGTCCTCTCAGGTGTAGCTGCAGGCTGTGTTCCATACTATATCTTCTGGTCTCTCTTTTAGGAATAGTTATATTTGTTGTATTTTCATAAATATATATGGTTTTTGGAGGAGATTTTGCCACCCTGCTCATGCCGCCATCTTTCCAGAAGTCCCTCGGATATGTAATTTATGAATATATCCTCCCATACTATAGGATGTGTTTTTGTTCTACTGATGGTGTCCTTTGCTGTACAGAAGCTTTTTAGTTTGATATAGTCCCACTTGTTCATTTTTGCTTTTGTTTCCCTTGCTCAGGGAGATATATTCATGAAGAAGTTGCTCATGTTTGTGTCCAAGAGATATTTGCCTATATTTTTTTCTAAGAGTTTTATCATTTCATGACTTACATTCAGGTCTTTGATCCATTTTGAGCTTACTTTTGTATATGGGGTTAGATTAATCCAGTTTCATTCTCTTACATGTACCTGTCCAGTTTTGCCAACACCAGCTGTTAAAGAGGCTGCTATTTCCCCATTGTGTATCCATGGCTCCTTTATCGTATATTAATTGACCATATATGCTTGGGTTTATAACAGGGCTCTCTATTCTGTTCCACTGGTCTATAGGTCAGTTCTTGTGCCAGTACCATATTGTCTTGATTACTGTGGCTTTGTAGTAGAGCTTGAAATCAGGGAGCGTAATTCCTCCTACTTCACTGTTCCTTCTCAGGATAGTTTTGGCTATTCAGGGTCTTTTGTGGTTCCATATGAATTTTAGAACTATTTGCTCTAGTTCATGAAGAATGCTGTTGCTATTTTTTTTTCACTGCTGAATTTTTTTATTTTGCTATTATTAATATACAATTACATGAGCAACTTTATGGTTACTAGACTCCCCTTATTATCAGGTCCCCACCACATACACCCATTGCAGTCACTGTCCATCAGCATAGAAGGATGTTATAGAATCACTACTTGTCTTCTCTGTGTTATACTGCCTTCCCCGTATCCCCCTACCCCATCCCCACCCACTACATTATGTGTGCTAATTGTAATAGCCCTTTTTGCCCCTTATCCCTCCCTTCTCACCCATCTTCCCCAGTCCCTTTCCCTTTGGCAACTGTTAGTCCATTCTTGGGTTCTGTGAATCTGCTGCCTTTTTCTTCTTTCAGTTTTTTCTTTGTTCTTATACTCCACATATGAGTGAAATCATTTGGTACTTGTCTTTCTCTGCCTGGCTTATTTCACTGAGCATAATACCCTCTAGCTCCATCCATGTTGTTGCAAATGGTAGGATTTGTTTTCTTCTTATGGCTGAATAATATTCCATTGTGTATATGTACCACATCTTCTTCATCCATTCATCTACTGATGGACACTTAGGTTGCTTCCATTTCTTGGCTATTGTAAATAGTGCTGCGGTAAACATAGGGGTGCATATTTCTTTTTCAAACTGGGCTGCTGCATTCTTAGGGTAAATTCCTAGGAGTGGAATTCCTGGGTCAAATGGTATTTCTATTTTGAGTTTTTATTAATTTATACAATTTATTTTTTGTGTCATTAATCTATAATTATATGTGTAATATTATGGTTATTAAACTACCCCCTTCATCAGGTTCCGCCCACCAACCCCATTACAGTCACTGTCCATCAGCATAGTGAGATGGTATAGAATCATTACTTGTCTTCTCTGAGTTTTACAGCCCTCCCCGTGCCCCCCAACATTATGTCTGCTAATCGTACTGCCCCTTTTTCCCCCTTGTCCCTCCCTTCCCACTCATCCTCCTCAGTTCCTTTCCCTTTGGTAACTATTAGTCCGTTCTTGGGTTCTGTAAGTTTGCTGCTGTTTTGTTCCTTCAGTTTTTTTCTTTGTTCTTATCCTCCACACATGAGTGAGATCAGTTGATATTTGTCTTTTTCCGCGTGGCTTATTTCACTAAGCATAATACCTTCTAGCTCCATCCATGTTGTTGCAAATGGTAGGATTTGTTTTCTTCTTATGACTGAATAATATTCCATTGTGTATATGTACCACATCTTCTTTATCCATTCATCTACTGATGGACACCTAGGTTGCTTCCATTTCTTGGCTATTGTAAATAGTGCTGCAATAAACATAGGGTGCATATGTCTTTTCAAACTGGGCTGCTGCATTCTTAGGGTGTTCCCTGTGAGTGAACTTCCTTGGGCCAATGGTATTTCTATTTTGAGTTTTTTGAGGAACCTCCATACTGCTTTCCACAATGATTGAACTAATTTGCATTCCCACCAGCAGTGTAGGAGGGTTCCCCTCTCTCCACATCCTCACCAACATTTGTTGTTGTTTGCTGTTGGTATTTTGTTAGGGATTGCATTGAATCTGTAGATTGCTTTAGGCAAGATGGCCATTTTGACAATATTAATTCTTCCTAGCCAAGAGCATGGGATGTATTTCCATTTAGTAGTGTCCTCTTTAACTTCTCTTAAGAGTGTCTTGTAGTTTCCAGGGTATTGGTCTTTCACTTCCTTGGTTAGGTTTATTCCTAGGTATTTTATTCATTTGGATGCGATTGTGAATGGAATTGTTTTCCTGATTTCTCTTTCTGCTAGTTCACCGTTAGTGTATAGGAATGCAACATATTTCTGTTTATTAATTTTGTATCCCACAACTTTGCTGAATTCAGATAGTAGATCTAGTAGTTTTGCAGTGCATTCTTTAGGGTATTTTATGTACAATATCATGTCATCTGCAAAGAGGGACAGTTTGACTTCTTTACCAATGTGGATGCCTTTTATTTCTTTGTGTTGTCTGATTTCAGTGGCTAGGTCCTCCAGAACTATGTTGAATGGAAGTGGGGAGAGTGGGCATCCTTGTCTTGTTCCCGATCTTAAAGGAAAAGCTTTCAGCTTCTCGCTGTTAAGTATAATGTTTGCTGTGGGTTTGTCATATGGCCTTCATTATTTTGAGGTACTTGCCCTCTATACCCATTTTGTAGAGAGTTTTTATCATGAATGGATGTTGAATTTTGTCAAATGCTTTTTCAGCATCTATGGAGATGATCATGTGTTTTTTGTTCTTCTTTTTGTTGATGTAATGGATGATGTTGATGGGTTTTCGAATGTTGTACCATCCTTGCATCCCTGGGATGAATCCCACTTGATAATGATGGATGATCTTTTTGATGTGTTTTTGAATTTGGTTCGCTAATATTTTGAGCATTTTTGTGTCTATGTTTATCAGGGATATTGGTCTGTAATTTTCTTTTTTTGTGGTCTTTGCCTGTTTTTCATATTAGTGTGATGTTGGTCTCGTAGAATGAGTTTGGGAGTATTCCTTCCTCTTCTATTTTTTGAAAACTTTAAGGAGGATGGGTATTAGGTCTTCACTAAATGTTTGATTAAATTCAGCAGTTAAACCATCTGGTCCAGACATTTTGTTCTTAGGTAGTTTTTTGACTACCAATTCAATTTCTTTGCTGGTAATTGGTGTATTCAGATTTTTTGT
The DNA here is from genome assembly GCA_032199065.1 of Smutsia gigantea. Taxonomy (NCBI): domain Eukaryota; kingdom Metazoa; phylum Chordata; class Mammalia; order Pholidota; family Manidae; genus Smutsia; species Smutsia gigantea. The sequence goes on along the minus strand of JAVSCE010020780.1, from coordinate 169,133 downwards.
TTCTTCTTGGGTCAGCCTTGGAAGATTGTATTTTTCTAGAAAGTTGTCCATTTCTTCTAGGTTATCTATTTTGTTAGCATATAATTTTTCATAGTATTCTCTCATAATTCTTTGTATTTCTGTGGTGTCCGTTGTGATTTTTCCTTTCTCATTTCTGATTCTGTTTATGTGAGTAGACTCTCTTTTTTTCTTGATAAGTCTGGCAAGGGGTTTATCTATTTTATTTTCTCAAAGAACGACGTCCTGCTTTCATTGATTCTATTGTTTTATTCTTCTCAATTTTATTTATTTATGCTCTAATTTTTATTATGTCCCTCCTTCTACTGACTTTGGGCCTCATTTGTTCTTCCTTTTCTACTTTCATTAATTGTGAGTTTAGACTGTTCATTTCGGATTGTTCTTTCCTGAGGTAGGCCTGTATTGCAATATATTTCCTTCTTAGCACTGCCTTCGCTGCATCCCACATATTTTGTGGTGTTGAATTATTGTTGTCATTTGTCTCCATATATTGCTTGATCTCTGTTTTTATTTGGTCATTGTTCCATTGATTATTTAGGAGCATGTTAATTAAGCCTCCATGTGTTTGTGGGCTTTTTCATTTTCTTTGAGAAATTTATTTCTAGTTTCATACCTTTGTGATCTGAGAAGCTGGTTGGTACAGTCCCTCCATTTTGATCACTCATATATCAAAGATGTCTGAAGAAAATTTTCTGACATCAGTATGCTCCTAATGTCTTTAGATTCTATTCTAAGGAAGTCTTAAAATCTTAAGAAATTAATCTTTATAGAGATACCAAAATCAAAAGGCAGCTAGCCCATCAGTCTTTCCATTTCAAAAGGTTAAGGGTCTAGACTGCTGTCCTCCAGTTTGCTGATCCATACTGACATCATTGGTGTCCAAAGCGCATTTTGCTTTATAAGGCCTAGGTATGTGTAAGGTGTCATTACATCAGAGGCTAGTGTGAATTTCAGCTGTGCTAGAAACAGGGAACATGGCCAAGGAGTAAAGAATTATAAGGGTAGGAATATATCTTTAGGTTTTTTGAGGGTATAGTCAGCACTTTAGAAAAGATTAAATAGTGGGGCACACAGAAGCTGAGAAATTGAAAGGCAAAGTTAACAAAATGTTACCAGGTTACGGACAGCTAGAAATGGCTTCAACATCATCTCATGCCTGAAAAGGGGTATGGAACCTCAAAGGCATACACAGTTTAGGTGCATAAAAAGTACTTTGTTCTTTTCTGTTACAATCAAAACACTTTTGAGACTAAATCTGTCTCAAGACTAATGTCCTTGTGTTCAAAGTGGGGAGCAAGCACATAGCCTGCTTTCTCGAAACTAAGTTTAGAATTTGTATTTTTTCCATCAACCTCGTCATTCTTTTGATCACAGGGCTGAAAAGGATATTAGCAAGTCATTTAATAAGTGATCTGATGAGCAGTTAGCATCCTTCTTGGATGAGTTTATTGTGCTTTTGAAGGCCAGAGGAAAAGGTGATTCTCCTACCTTTCTAAGAGTTGATTTAAAAATCCAAGTTAGTATTATGGTGCAGTTAAATCTTGATGCCTGGAGATGTCAGCAAGAGCAAAGTCTTTTGAACAGGCTGATGATCAATTTAAAGTCTCCACGACCTAGCAGGGAGTCAAGAAAAGAAATAACTTCAGCATAGAGATAACTTGCTGTGCAGTGCCTCTTTCTGGGTGAACAATAATTTTGCATTTGGTTTCTTTAAAAAAAAGGCAATCCGTGTTTTCTACAAAAATGAAAATGTGTTGGGCTCAGTTGCATGTTAATAATAAATATGATTGTAACATCTAAGTGTGATAGACGGTGGTGATTACAGAGCATGGCCTTTGGCATCAGATTTAGGTTTGAATCCCATGCATCATTTGTTCCAGGGTGAGGCTGGGCAACTCAGCCTCTGCACCTCCCCTTGGGGATCAAAATAATACCTATCTCAAGAATGTTGTTAAGCGTAAAAGATGATCCTTACAAAATATATACTTGCCCAGATAAGTAAGCACTCAACAGCCAAAGTCATTACAACCAGAGGCCCTGCAGATGGTCACTCAGACAGTCTGAATTATAACGTTTCTTTGCGCAGTCTAGTCATTATGACCAAAATTTTAAAATCCAAAGAGGTCACGCCTTAACCATTTCATTCATACACTCTTTAAGATTTGGACGCCTGCCTTGTGATTGGGTCCGCCCTTTGTTCCAGCGTGTGCAGTTTTCATAAACACATTGGATGACTCCCCTGAAGCAGTTTCCCCGATAATCTACAGAAACCCTCAAGGCTCGGATTTGGATTGGGAAGGGTTAGTGAGTAAGGGTGCATGCAACTCTATGGAGAAAGGACGGAGGAGAGACAGAATGAGTGGCTCGGAGCTGCCCTCTAGCTTCTCTCCAGGTGGGGGTCGAGGGCTGACAGTGCGAGCCCAGAGCAAGGATGGAATTGGAAGATTTTAGAGCCCAGGGGCGTGTTTGCAGGAGGCCAAGCGGGAGACCAATAATCCGCCTGACAAGCCCCCTTTCCTCAGACACCTCCCAGCCAAAGAAACCCCAGTATCTGGGGACACTTCCACAGAACGCCAACTGTCTCAAACATTGAAAAAAACCCCAAAGGGTCCACCTCCACTAGAACTGCACAGTGCATGCGTGCGTATGCGTGTGAGTGCGCGCGCGCATACGCACAGGCTGCTGGGATGCCGCCCCTCCCGTCTGGGGCTTCCAGTTTCCCGGCGTGCTTTGGGCCCGCCAAATGGGAGGGGGAGACGCAAGATGGCGGCAGCCGCGAACTCCGGCTCCAGCCTCCCGCTGTTCGACTGCCCGACCTGGTGAGTGGTGAGGCGACCAGGGTGGAGTGGCTTGGCCTGGGCTGGTAGGGCGGCTCACTTCTCGCAGCTAGCCGAACAGCTCAGATACCCTGTGACTGAGTAGAGGAGAATTGTCCGTCGGGCCGGGCGGCGTGTGAAGTCGGGAGCCCGGAGCTCGGGCCCAGGAACTGAGGAAACCCAGAGTTCGGGGTCCGAGGCATTCGCTTAGTCAGTTCCTTGGGCGATCGGCCGGTTGCCGGGGCTCTTCGGGGCCTTTGTCCCGAACCTACCCCAACTCTTGACTGAGTGCTTGGTGCTCTTGAGGAGCACGGTACCTGCTCCCCTACTCTATGTCCCGAGCGCTCACGAGCCAGCGTCCCCACCTGAGCCCAAGCCCAGAACCCCGCGTCCCTGTCTTTGCTGCACCCCACCACGTGAGGTACTTGTCTGTTTCTCTCAGACTGGAAACCCTCTGGGGGAAGGGACGGATCTGACCTACCCCTTTGGTTCTCAGTGACCAGCTCAAAGCTGGGCACAAGTGAGCATCAGTGACACTATTAACCCATCGCAAGTTCTTAGGAATAATGGAATAATTTAATTTAGTCTTTGAGTAGGGTCCAAGATGAATAACTGTGAATTGCCTTGCAAGGAGATCCATCCAAGTTCGGGCTGTTTCTGCTGTAGCTCATCACAGTATTTGTACTCGTATCTGTCTCGTTATATTGAGATTCTCAAGGGCGAGGGCTGTCTATTTCATCTTTATATTCCCAGCCCCTGTGCTGTAGTAGGAGTTCAGAAAGCATGTTTTGGATGTAACGTTCCTTTGCCTGTTTCCTGGGCAAAATGGGCTTTCATTCAATGCACTATACTTCTCAGTAACTGCAGTAGAAGAGTTGGGGCAGGATTATGAGATGACTGTGTTGCATCTTTGATTAGATGGATGAGGATGCATTTTTGTGTGTGTGCAAATGTAGGTAAGGGCTCCGACAAGATTGTTCATCAAATTTCAAAGGGGCAAACACAGGAAACGAGTACATGTGTGGCTTTTTTCTGGGTCCCTTTGCACTTTGGTAACAGTTGCTTCAGTCTACAAATGCTGTGTCCATAAATTATGATCCCTCGCTGTATTGATTTCAGAAGTTGGATCAGGACAGTTAGCTTATGGTTAGAAGAGACTGTTTGAAATCACCATCTCCCCAGAGACAGGTATGTACTACTTGGAGCTTTGACATATGTGTATCCCCCTTAAATGATGTGGTTATAGGAGTAAAAGTTCCTTTAAACATGCCATTGTAGGAAGACCTGTTCAGCAGTAACAAATGTCTCTTGTATTTATTGGTACTTGGGCATGATTTTGGATTTCCTTATCTCCCTAATTACATGCCTCTGATTTGGTCTCAGAGCTCAGGACAGTACCCTCTTCTTATTCTGTGATGAGACTAAACTGGATCAGTCCAAAACACCAGCTGATTTGCTCTACTTTTATATGGTATTAGTGGTAGTGGCAAATCTTAAATCCAAGCTCCAAGTGACCAGACTACTCCAGCTGTAGTACTTGGACTCTTTGTGCTGCTTTCTCTCCAAGGTAGATATCAAGTGCTAAAATATAGGTTTCCTTGGTGCTGCTCTAAATACAGATTCACTAAAATCTGTTTTAGAGCGATTGAATCACTAAGGAAGTAAGTGTCAAATGTAGAAAGGAGCGTAATAATAGTGAAGTCGATGACATTTCTGCTTGAACATGAACTAATTATAGGCTGGTAGGAGAGCTGCAGTGTTGAAAGGGACAGTAATTATAAATGGCATTTATGAACATTCTGAAAATGCCTTTTTCACTCTTATTTTTTAGGGCAGGTAAACCCCCACCTGGTTTACATCTGGATGTAGTCAAAGGAGACAAACTAATTGAGGTATGGAAATACATGTCTTCCCTTTTTTCCCCCACTACACTAAACATTTTTGCAAGTGACTCACTTTTCCACCCCCTCTCCTGTGCTTGTTTTCCAGAAATGCTACTTTTGTTCATCCTGGGTTTTTTTTCCTATTAAAAGCACATGGTGACATAACACAGTCAAACCTCATGTCTCCCACAGACACTCAGTTTTTTGAGATTTCCCTCACCTTCCAAATGAAGGAGTTTAATAGGTCATTGTCCTGGGCCCCAATTAAACTGGAATCCCTGTAACTTGGTGAATTCTCTCTCTCTGAGTATATATGAAGTTGTATGGAAAGAAGGTGCAAGACATGCAATGACTGAAAAAGAAAGTGAACGATGTAGATTAAGTTTAACTTTTAAGCTGCTTTTATGAGGTTCAGGCCCAAGCCCTTCAAAGAAGTATAGTAAACTGAGATGCTTGCTCAAAATAGAGAGTGGAATAATGATGAAATTCATTCAAGACATTTATTGAGTGCTTACTATGTGCCAGTCATTGTGCTCAGCATAAGAACTACAACTGTGAACAGAGCAAATATGGTTTCTATCCTCAAAGAAATTGAGGTGGTGGGAAATACACAATCACACACAAAATAATTATATAATTATAACTGGAATAAGTATTATAAAGGAAAAGTTTAGCAGAATTCCAGCTTTTATACAAGTCTCTAGAATGAACACCATATAGAACGTCAAGAGAACATGAATTTTTATTAGCTATTAGGCTGTGTAACGTTTTTTTCAATCCTTATGGTACCATTTAGTTACCAAGAAATGGAGATTAAGTCCACTGTGACCACAGAGTTGTGACTCCCCATGTCTTAGACCAATTTTATGTTTGCTTCCTCTGGTAGAATGTAGGTTCAGGGCCCCATTATTTAGTGCAGTCGTTCTTCTTTGGTGTATATGTAAAGTAAAAACATTGCATTTCATGATTGTAAAACTATCTGTGAGATCTTCTGAGGGATTTTCTATAAATATATGGTGTCACTTTCAGGATATTGTAGAGGTACCCAGGTTTTTGCAAAGTATTAAGATGTGAGTTGTGATTAATTCTGTTATCAAGTCATCAGACCCTTAGCCAGTTGCTAAGAGCCCCTTTGTCATAGGTTCTTCTATCTTAAAGGTCAACAAAACATCAAGATCTTTCAAGGAAATGATTTAGCCAAAATGTCTGTAAAACCTTTTTTACTGTAGACTATTACACAGATACAGAATATTGTTGCTGAATAGCTTGAAGACATATTGGAATCTATTTTGTTAACTAAAATTTAGTAAATTTTTAGTTGGTAACAGGAAGAAGCAGACAAGAAGACCTAGTCTTAGTGAGAATATCATGTTCCTTTGTGAAATAATTTATATCTTCAAAGTACCCTAACTTCTCAAACATCTGATTATTGGTTTCCATTAACTGATACCATTCTCTACCTTTTATTGTTCTTAGGTGTGCTGAGTTGCCACACGATTGTCGAGTTACAGTCCTTAGACATCACTGTATTGTCTCTGAAAGGAATAGACCTGAGATGTGTTTATTTTTTAAGGATTTAGGCAGCACTTGATACTAACCGAGCTATCTGTATCCTAGCCTTGTGTCAAAGGCTTGTGATGTGTTGTGATAGCTGGGTTTAAGAAGTGCAACATTAAAACAAAAGCCATGAGTCTTTTAAGCCCAGTGTGTAAAGATACACCCTGAGTTATAACTCAGAGGCACAACTGGATTATGGTACTGGCCACAGCTAGTCAGGAAATTGTGGCTTCAGTGACTATTGAAAGACCAGTGCATTATTTTATTCACTTGGAAAGAAGCAGCACATTGTCTTAAGAATTAACACATCCTTGATTCTAAGACATACTACTTCTTTCGACATTTTAACATTTTTGTAATTGAGATGCCCTTAATAATGAATACATATTTATTTAATTTGGAGGCCTTTTTTCTCATCTAAACATCTAACTCTCTGGTATGTCTTTGGCACCTTAGGGTCATAGAAATTTGGTCAATGTTAGAACCTAAGAGCAGGTGGTCTTACATGTTGTTTCCTTGAGACTAGCCTGTGAGCACTGTGGTTAGCAAAATTTAAGTTTGTGAAGACATAATCTGCTGCATGTAAATAGGAATGAGAAATTCAATGAGATTTAGCCTACATGGATATTACCTAGAGAGAGCAAGGTATGGAAATTTCAGGGCTCTCTCATTTCTAATGCAATGTCTTATTTTTAACCCAAGTCTTGAAACTTGCGTCTACACAGACATGGGGGTGATTGTCTGATTGAGCTGTCAAGCTGTTGGTGCTCCACAGCAGTGTGGGCCTGGGACAAGCTCTGCCAGCATCAGAGGGGCACTGCTGGACAGTTTCCCAGAGGTGACCCAGATATGTAGCTAGTTTGAACCAATTGAGCCTTGCTAAGCTTGAAAGAAACTGAGTGATTATTTAAAGAAAAATTGAGGATGTGACCCGTCGTACTTGTTCATTCCTTAAAATGTTCCTTGCCATGTGGTGTTTTTTTTGATGCAGGTGGAGTGAAGAAAATACTTAATGCAGGGGCTAAAAGACTTTAGACTCAGAAGTCAGGCAGACCTGAATTTCTAATCCAGTTTACAAATACAATAGTCCCCCCTTATCCATGATTTTGCTTTCCAAGGTTTCGGTTACCTGTGGTCAACTGGGTGATACTCCTGATGTAGTGTCAGAAGGTCAACAGCAGTCTAATGCTACGTCACAAGGCCAGTGTCATTCACCTCACTTCATCTCATCACATAGGCATTTTATCATTTCACATCATCACAAGAAGAAGGATGAGTACACTACAGTAAGATATTTTGAGAAATCACATTCACATAACTTTCATTACAGTATATTGTTACACTTGTTCTGTTTTATTAATTCGTTGTTGTTAATCTATTACTGTGTCTAATTTATAAATTAAACTTTATCATAGGTAGTATATAGGAAAAAGCTGTGTGTGTGTATAAAAAAGGGTTCATATCCATAGTTTGAGGCATCCACTGGTGGTCGTGTAATGTATCCCCTGCAGACAAGGGGCTACTACTATATCCAGCTTTGTGAATTTGAATGTGTTAATTCTTTATGCCTCAATTTTGTCATCTATAAAAATAAGGAACCTCACAGAGCGGGTGTGAGAATGAAATGATGTAGCCTAAGACTAACAGTATGGTGGGTAGCACGAGTGCTCAGCAGTCCTCATTATTGTCAATGCATGGAGGTATATTTCTGGTGTCTTCAGAGGAGCATTAAAAGCATAGGGGAACATAGTAGCCCTGTGGGTTCAGTGACATGGCCAGGAACGAAATATAAACTTCTTGAGTCTTAGCCTGGTACCATACAAACTTGGCTATATTTCTCTTCTCAGCTTTTTACTCTTCTCTCAGGGGTTTTAGGAGTATAGTGTGAAATGTGAACTAGAGCTTAAGGAGACCTTGTGTTTAGAGGAAAAACACAACATATTCAAATGAGGGTTATTCTTCAAAGTGGTCAAATTGTAGACTTTCAGAATTGGAAGGAGTGTTGGCAGTAATACATCTGCAACAGCCCAGTCTATAACCATTCCGGGGCAAAGGCTTGACTGATCCAGGATTAAGAGAAAAGTAAGGATAGTTAGTGAGTATTCCAAAAGCTAAATTTGGCTCAAAGCATACTTATTTGTTGTTAAAATGGCCTTTCTCTTATATTATGATGAGACTAATCAGTGACAGGTTTTTTTTAATGTCCTTATTTGGCAAAATAAAAAGTTAACAATGCTATGTGAACCTCTTCTCTCCCCACAACTTTTTAATAATCATAATGCTGGTTTGTGAAATGCCCTTTTCTGCTATTATATTGGGACCTTACATAGTTCTATTTTTTTCCAGTGCTACAGCAGTGTCTAGAAACATTTTGGAGCTCTTCTCTTAGAATCATTTCAGACCCACAGCACATTGTTTAGAGTCATTAGTATTGCAAGTCACTCACATCTGAGTTTAAATGCCGTGTCTGCCACTTAACTACCTGGGCCACCTTGGATGAGTGGCTTCATCTCTCTAAGTCTATTTTCTTATGTGTAACAATAGAGGTGATATTTGCTGCACAGAGTTGCTTTGAGGATCAGGTAAGATAATGCTTAAAATGCCTAGCAAAAATAGTCCTTTAGTAAATGCTGATCCCTAAACCCCACTCCCCCAAACCTGGGTAATCTTTGCCCTGTGAGATAATTCCATATTTGGACACAGCAAGTACTCATTTACATTTAAGTTGGAGTAATACTTTTTTGTGGCCAAAGTGAAATGGGACAATAAAGTTAGATTTAGAGGCTCATACAATGATGTCTAACGTAATTTCAGTTCCTAAAGGGGGTTCCAAAAATAACTTTGGTCCTATGGCAGTATGATTAAAATATAAATAGGTGTTTACACCCCTTTCCTTTTCTAACCAATTGGTAATCTTCCTTTGAATGTATATTTTCTGAAAAGCAGTCTTACTACTTCATTGACATGCTTTGTGCTTCTTGTTTTCTGCTTGACCCTAAATTAAGATGCAAATGAAATCTTAAATTTCCGGTGGACAGAAGACAACTAGTCTTACAAGCCACTTTCATGTAATAGAATTAAAAGTTATTTTCATAGCATCACAAGACATTTGACCACTATATTTGGGGAGATTAATTGCCACCCACGCCCCTCCCCTCCAAAATGTTAGTAAATTCCAAGTTCTTTATCTTGAAGAATAGTGGGAAATAATCTTTTTTCACCTTAGCAAGGAATTTACTCAAGAGCCTCTATTTCATAGATTGGGAGAATTTTTGCTAAACTCTGTTGAAACAAGATTTAAGTAATATTTAATTTAATATTTATTTAGAAACTGATTATTGATGAGAAGAAGTATTACTTATTTGGGAGAAATCCTGATTTGTGTGACTTTACCATTGACCACCAGTCTTGCTCTCGGGTCCACGCTGCCTTGGTCTACCACAAGCATCTGAAGAGAGTTTTCCTAATAGATCTCAACAGTAGTAAGTAACTCACATCCCATCCTATTTCACACATTCCCTTCTGGGCAATGTGAAAATGCTCTTTCTGTTCTTCAGTTTCAAATTCATGTTTTATTGCTTATCAAGAAGTTTAACATTTGATTTTTAAATCAGCCCTTCTCTATTCCTATGATATCTCCTATTTTTCTGAAATAATTGATGACTGGAGAGAGAAGAGAGTTTTGGGGAGCACTGTCTTGAAGGAGGCAATAGGTATATGTAGAGAACAAAAAAAGTACCCAGGAATTAAGAGACTGTGTATTCAAGTGTTTATAGACCCATGATAAACTGTGGTCCAGTTTAAGCAGAAGCTCTGATTAGCTCCCTTAATGTAGTGATGCAAAACATTAAAAACTACTGTTTTTTGAGCAAAATTTAATTTTTTTATAATGGGTTCTTTATCCCAGTTACATTTTGCTTTAATCACTAATAATATCAATTTTAATTCTGTGAGCACACACTAGCTAATAAGATTTTCAGCTTTGCCAAAGATAATCCCAGAAAAGCACTTGAGATTTGACTGCACTGGGCCCTGAAGTTTGTTCATTTTGCCTATATATAAATACAGTGTAAAATGTAAAGAAGCCTGTTTCCTGGGCTGGTCATGTTGTATTCCTTCCGTCTCTCCTGAGACATACACACCACACCACCCTGATCTGTTTATATAGTGGTTTTGGAGAGCCCTGTCTCACAAGTACTTACTTGCAAATTTATCTCATCTTTTCTTTCCATTTCATAACATGCAGAATGCAGACATGGAAAAATATTCAGACTCTCCAGTAGGATTTTGGCTTGCCTTGACATTGATGTGCACCCGTTTCAGCCAACCTTCTTTCTTGTCCTTGGGGAAACCCAAGCATAACTGCCAACAGGCCATCAATTCCTATGTTCCTTAGGCTTGGGGCTGGAGAGGTCAGACCACAGCGATGCCTGTCTCCTGCCTCGAGATGGCATGGCTATTGCTGGGTTGGAGCCATGCCTGCTGGATCCAGAATGGAGCCAAGTCTGTCTGGCAGCAGAGAACAACCAGTGGTATTTGTTACATGGGGTAACAGTAGGTCTGAAGATGTGTAAGAAATCCACTGAAGAGATTCAAGACTCAGTGAAGGAGTTTCCTTTTCGTTGTGTCCCATGACAAGGGATGCAAAGTGGACCCAGTGCCATTTTCATTTTAAAAAGCAAAACTGATGTGCTGGGAGGACCTGCTCTCCCTTCTACAACTCAGGTTGGTTTCTCTCTCTCACATTTCTGATTTGGTTATTCCCAGCACACGGCACTTTCTTGGGTCACATTCGGTTGGAACCTCACAAGCCTCAGCAAATCCCCATCGATTCCACAGTCTCATTTGGCGCATCCACAAGGGCATACACTCTACGTGAGAAGCCTCAGACATTGCCATCGGCTGTGAAAGGAGATGAGAAGATGGGTGGAGAGGATGATGAACTCAAGGGCTTACTGGGGCTTCCAGAGGAGGAAACCGAGCTTGATGTAATTCCATGTCTATGTCACTGTCTTGTCTTTTGGGCTCTTGGTTTTTACAATATATAGCTGTTCTCTGTAGCTTGAAATGCCAGTAGCTTAGCAGTAGGAAGTTTTCTTGAGCCCAGTAATGGGACTTTGCCACTTTGGCAAAGTAGCGTGGTCAGGTGTAATACACTTTGGAGAGCTGCATTGTGTGGGTTTGGGTATGTATGACCAGGGCAAACAAAGAGACTGGATCTCCTGCCAGTAGACCCTCTGGGTGTCTTAGGTACCTCCACTGGATGTTAGAAGCCAAGGCTGGGCGTTTAAAGTTTCCAAGAGCTGCACTGTCCAATGGGGTAGCTACCAACCACATTTCAAGTACTCAGTGGTCACGTGTGGCTAATGACTACCATATTGAATAGCATGGATAGAGAACATTTCCAGAAAGTTCAGCTGGACAGCACCTAGAGAGACTGAAGCTTTCATTCATTTACATTGCTTTTTTTTTTGATATTGTCCAAATAGCCCAGGAATCTTCTGAATAAAAACTAGACTGCTTTTGTTCTTATGGGACTGGCTGCCCTGAAAGCCATGAATTTTATAAGTTTTGTTTTAAGGTGCTATGGTTTTCCTTTGCTAGAGGCTGACCCAGTGGTTTCTGATGTGGCTGTTATCCTTTGCATGTCAGTCCTGCACTGGTGTAACTGGTCTCTTCATAGTCTCTTCAGGTAGACCAATGCAAGCATGTCCCTAACCACCCATATGCATTTACTTTTCTTATACACCAAGTTTCCCAGCCTGGAGGAAAAAAGGCACAGTAGAAATCTTAAAATTTAAAAGTTGTTTTTTCTAAAAAAGTAGCCTCATAGCCAGGGACCTCACTGGCAGTCACTCTTGCCCATTTCTCCTCCAGGCTGCTTCCATGCTTCCCTGTCTTTTAAGTTCAATATGTTAGGTCCTTTCTGGGTCTTCATTCTCAAGACATTTGGAATATCTCAAATTGCAGTGCAGATTGGAGTAAATCCACCAGATTGGGAAGAGGCAGGCAGCAGAGGTGAGGCCAAGTTAAACACTGAGGTGGGTGCTTGGTCACGAATAGAAGAGGGCTGTATGCAGGAATGGGCAGTGACAGAATATTAACGCCAAATAGTAAGTGCACTGGCAGTCCTTATGAGTTTTGTTATTTATTTATTTATTTCCTTATGAATTTTAAAGGAGAGAGCTGTCAATTATCCTTTCTCATCTCTGTTTTTTTACTTCAAAACTATTCTTGGAGTTCTTCTTAGCCATATTCCTTTAATTCTCAACACTATAGCCTTTCTTCTAAAAAAACACCAAAACCTGAACTTGCATATTTGCACAGATGACCTGTTCTCAGCTCAAGGCCTTTACCTCCTTTTGAATATCACTGCCCCACTAGTCAGGATGTTCCATATTCTATTAAAGGAGGCTTATTAATACCAGCAGTCTAGGGACAGTAGTGAATCTCTTCTGGTACAGAAGAGAATTTCGTCTGCCTGCGGAGGTCAAGGTTAGCCCCTAAGGCCTTTCTGCCCTTTATTTACTAATATATTCTCCTTCAAATTCCTGCGTACTGACTCCTGTCTTTCCTGTGTGAACCTTGGCCTAGAACCTGACAGAGTTCAACACTGCCCACAACAAGCGGATTTCTACCCTCACCATTGAGGAGGGGAATCTGGATATTCAGAGACCAAAGAGGAAGAGGAAGAACTCACGGGTGACTTTCAGTGAGGATGATGAGATCATTAATCCAGGTGAGGTATCTTCCTAGTTTCTTCTGATGAAAAGGCTATAGTCTCAGAGTGTGCACAACCTGTAGGTCAGTTGTAGTGTTTCTCAACAAGGTTTAGGATAATAGATGCCATATTAAGGGGAGATACTACTTACAGTTCATTGATGGAGTACCCACAACACTCAAACATTATCCAGTTGCAGTGTGGAAGCACTAGCTAAAGAAGGGCCTTCTAGTTCAATATACAGAGCAAGGCTGTAATTCTCTTCTGCTGACCCACCATGTCTGTGTCACAGGAGGTTTAAGTGAACTATAGGTGTTTGCTGTCTTTACCTCAAAGCAGAACATGTTGTTATGGGGTTCTGAGAATGATTGGTAACTCTAGAATTGGAAAATCTTCTGCCACTGTTAACCACATTGATGACTTGGCTCTGTAAGGAGTAATTTACAGAAGTTTGTATGGAAATATCAGTAAGATGAGAGCATTAGTTTATGGGACGGCCACTAAATTTACCAGTTTGTTCCACCATTCAACATTCATTTATTGGGCTCATGTCATATCTCAGATATTCTGATAAGTGGATAATATAGAGCTGGAAAGTAGAATTTATGCAATGAAGATGGTATTGGAATTCAAAAAACCTTGTTTGAAAGTAAATCTCAGTGGATGGAAAAAAGGTTCCCAGACTAACAAGTTGCTTTTATTTCCTAAATTGAAATGCAGTGAGAATGACTTTCAAGTCCTCTATTTAGGTTCAAAATACTGAGTATTTAAATGGAGAAGATCTGCTACAGCGACAGCTGATGAAGAAAAGATGTAGCAGTGTCAGTTAATTGAAATGCAGTCTGAGTCATCAGGGGATGTGAAAACTAATCAAGAGCAGTAATAGAAGGATGGGGGTCAGTAACCCACTGGCCTGCATTCTGAGTAGAAGTCATCCAGATGTGTTACTAAATGCAAGCATGGTCCACCCAGGGGTTATGTGGTCCTGGGAGGAGGAGATGCATGGCTAGGGAAGAATGTTTCCTGAATGCGGGGAATATAGGGGAAGCATGTGTGGAGGAGAGCAGGTTGGAGGAGACATGGCCACTATGGTCCGATATTTGCAGGGCTATCCTTAGGGAAAATGAGTGGGCAAACCAGAGCCTGTGAGTAGCAAGTATTTGGCTCATCATACAAAGCAACAATGATTTTTTCTCATATTTAGAAGAAGAATTAAAAGGATTCCTCTAAAAATGGGGACATTCATTCTAGTGACAGCAAGTTCCTTTCTGATGGAGTGTGAAGTGTAATGGATTACTTCACAAGTAGTGACTCCTGAGGGAAATGTTTCGGCAGGGGCTGGATGACCAATCTGGGAAGCTTATTTCTGGGCCACAGAACTTATTACATGAGTTTCTAGGGGGTTGAACCTAGCAATTTGTAATTTTAAACAAGTTCTTGGTTGTACTTATGAACACCCAGCAATTTGGGAATCACTGGGCTAGACAATCTTTTAAGTCTCTTTGCAGACTCAGGGTCTCATCTGCTCTATTTTTCTCATTGAGAATTACTGCCCTGGAGCTTCATTAAGGCAGTCTCTTCTGGCAGAGGATAGCATAGCGGTTAAGAGCACTGCCTCTGAAATCAGAGGATCCAGCTTTGAAATCCACTTCTCCACTTAGGAACTTTGTAACCTTTGCCAAGTGACTTAACAGACTGCTGGCCTCACAGGGTGGGTGGGGAGATAATATATGTAAAAATACTTCAGATAAGTGCTTGGCATTCAGTAAGCTCTGGATAGATGTTAGCCGTTATCCCCATCATCGGCCACCCCTTTTACCCATGTGACCTTTCCTATACCAGAAGTAGGCTTAGCAAGGAATTTGTTGGTAGATCTTCCAGGAGCAGAGAGATCTGGAACAGGTGTATCTTCTGTCTAGAAGAATGGCTAGAAAATGAGGAGCAGGTGAGAGACCTGAGCACCATTCAGCCAGCACAGGGCAGGGTTCCCCAGAGAGGCTTAGCCTCTCCACTCCACGGGCCTGTTGTGCGAGCGGGGCATACCCCTTATTAGCCACCCCTCTAGGGCTCCAGTTGCTCTTGTGCTTCATTTAAGTTTTCCTTGCTGAAGGGATGATTGGAACAGGGTTCCTAGGGGGATGAAAGAAAAGATAAGGATGCCTTTTTTAAAGACCTTGTCTCCTTCCTGATCAGCCTGGATATTTTTTTCTTTCTTCTTCCACATAGAAGCCATTTGTTCATTCACTCATTTGTTGAAAAAAATTGGTTGTGAGCGTAACACCAGGGTATGTTCTTTAGAGGCATCCTAACATGTGAAAAGCCAAACTTAAGCCAGGGGTTAATTATTTAAATGAAATGGGGAATCTTTGTTTTCCAAAGGGTTTCATGGGAGTGTATTTTTAAATAGCAAGTGTCCTCGTTGCATTTGAAATAAGATGTACAGGATTCAAGATGGTGGCATGAGAGGTGAGACAGAAAACTCCTCCCAAAACGACAGATAGTGCAAAAATATAGTTAATACAATTAACCCTAAAACAGCAACAGGAAAGAAGGCTGCACCAGATAGCATACAGACCTCACGAAACAGGGTAAAGTACCAAAGCTTGGATCCAGCGGGACCCAGGCCCTACCCCCACCCCAGCTCACCAGCAGGAGGAAGAGAAACAGCGGAGAGGGAGGGGAAGCCTGGGACTGCTGAACACCTAGCCCTGGAGATCTGCTTTGCGAGCAGAAACCTACACTGTATAGTGCTCTGGAGGATGGGGAGCTGGGACAGGTGAAGTGCTTGAGAAACAGATTCTGGCTGTTCGTGGGGGATGGGATCCACACCTGGCCACTCTGGGACAAGGGAAAGGCAGGTGGTCTGAGAGGCTTCCTAGCAGCGACAGGGCTGCTGAAGGGGCAGGGTTTGCACAGAGCTTGCTGTGCGGGAGAAGGGATAGGGGACAAGGTTGTCTGGGCATGCTCTGCCCAGCAGGTTGGGAACTTTGAGGAGCTTCAGGCACTTCATCCCCCTGGCTGGCTACTCAGATCTGAGGCACCCCACTGTGATACACAGCCAGCTGGGCCTTCCTCCTGGCCTGATGGCACCAGCTCGCAAACCGGCAGTCACTGTGCTGGTGTCAGGCCAGTCAGAGGGAGGCTCTGCCTACAACAGCTAGAGACACAAAGCACAGAGACTTACACCTGTGTGCTCGGCCCACTGGCGCTGATACTGGAGACAGGCATGGCAGACGGGAATCAGGAAACAGATTTTTCCTCCCCTGAGGCACCGGCTCTGCTCTCCTATGACCCCCAACATCACACTAGGGGCTGAGCAGCTCCAGAGACTGGAACTTCTGAGTTCTAGAGGGCACCACACAGAAATATGAAACATCAAAAGAACATGGTTCAAACCAAAATCTCACAAACCCCAGAAAAAGGGCCAAATGAAACTGAACTCACCAAACTTCCTGAAAGTTCAAAATAAAAATCATAAACGTGCTTATTTAGGTACAGAAAAATATTCAAGACCTCAGGAATGAATTTAAGAGGGAGATTCAATTATTAAGAAATTCCATATCTGAAATGAAACATACAATGGAGGGATTTAAAAGCAGATTAGATGTAGTAGAAGAGACGGTAAATGGAATAGAAATTAGAGAAGAGGAATACAAAGAAGCTGAGGCACAGAGAGAAAAAAGAATCTCTAGGAATGAAAGAATATTGAGAGAACTGTGTGACCAATCCAAATGGAACAATATTTGCATAATAGGGGTACCAGAAGAAGAAGAGAGAAAAAGGGATAGAAAGTGTCATTGAGGAGGTAATTGCTGAAAACTTCCCTAATCTGGGGAAGGAGATAGTTACTCAAGCCATGGAGATGCACAGATCTCCCAACACAAGGGACCCAAAGAAGACAACATCAAGACATATAATAATTAAAATGGCAAAGTTCAACACAGGAGCACCTACATATGTGAAATAAACACTAACAGAATTAAAAGGAGAAATAGAATGCAATGCATTCATTCTAGGAGACTTCAACACTCCACTCACTCTGAAGGACAGATCAACCAGACAGAAAATAAATAAGGACACAGAGGCACTGAACCACACAATAGAACAGATGGACTTAACAGACATCTACAGAACTCTACACCCAAAAGCAGCAGGAAACACATTCTTCTAAAGCGCATATAGAACATTTTCCAGAATAGATGACATACTAGGCCACAAAAAGAGCCTCAGTAAATAAAAAAAGATTGAAATTCCGCCAACCAACTTCTCAGATCACAAAGGTATAAAACTAGAAATAAATTGTACAAAGAAAACAAAAAGGCTCACAAATACATGGAGGCTTAACAACATGCTCCTAAATAATCAATGGATCAATGATGAAATAAAAACAGAGATCAAGCAATATATGGAGACAAATGACAATAATTCAACACTACAAGATCTGTGGGATGCAGCGAAGGCCGTGCTAAGAGGGAAATATATTGCAATACAGGCCTGCCTCAGGAAAGAAGAACAATCCCTTATGAGCAGTCTAAACTCCCAATTAATGAAACTAGAAAAAGAAGAACAAATGAGGCCTAAAGTCAGTAGGAGGAACATAATAAAGATTAGAGCAGAAATAAATAAAATCAAGAAGAATAAAACAATAGAAAGAATCTATGAAGCAACAGCTGGTTCTTTGAGAAAATAAACAAAATAAACCCCTAGCCAGACTTATGAAGAAAAAAAGAGTCTACTCACATAAACAGAATCAGAAATGAGAAAGGAAAAATCACTACAGATACCACAGAAGTATGAAGAATTATGAGAGAATACTATGAAAAAGGATATGCTAACAAACTGGATAACCTAGAAGAAATTGACAGCTTTCTAGAAAAATACAACCTTCCAAGGCTGACCCAGGAAGAAACAGAAAATCTGAACACACCGATTACAAGCAATGAAATTGAACTGGTATTCAAAAACCTACCTAAGAACAAAACGCCTGGACCAGATGGCTTCACTGCTGAATTTTATCATTTAGTGAAGACCTAATACCCATCCTCCTTAAAGTTTTCCAAAGAGTAGAAGAAGAGAGAATACTTCCAAACTCATTCTATGAGGCAAGCATCACTGTAATATCAAAACCGGGCAAAGACACCACAAAAAAAGAAAATTACAGACCAATATCCCTGATGAAAATAGATGCAAAAATATTCAACAAAATATTAAGAAACGGAATTAAAAAATACATCAAAAAGATCATCCATCATGATCAAGTGGGATTTATTCCAGGGATGCAAGGATGGTACAACATTCAAAAATCCATCAACATCATCCACTACATCAACAAAAAGAAGGACAAAAACCACATCATCATCTCCATAGATGCTGAAAAAGCATTTGACAAAATCAACATCCATTCATGATAAAACTCAACAAAATGGGTAGAGGGTAAGTACCTCAACATAATAAAGGTCATATATGACAAACCCACAACCAACATCACACTTAACAGCAAGAAGCTGAAAGCTTTTCCTTCAAGATCGGGAACAAGACAGGGATGCCCATTCTCCCCACTTTTATTCAACATAGTTCTGGAGGTCCTAGCCAGGGCAATCAGACAACACAAAGAAATAAAAGGCATCCAGATTGGCAAGAAAGAAGTTAAACTGTTCCTGTTTGCAGATGACATGATATTGTACATAAAAAACCCTAAAGAATCCACTCCAAAACTATTAGATCTAATATCTGAGTTCAGCAATGTTGCGGGATACAAAATTAATACACAGAAATCTGTTGCATTCCTATACACTAACGACAAACTAGCAGAAAGAGAAATCAGGAAAACAATTCCACTCACAGTTGCATCCAAAAGAATAAAATACCTAGGAATAAACCTAACCAAGGAAGTGAAAGACTTATACTCTGAAAACTACAACACACTCATGAGAGAAAGAAGAAACCAATAAATGGAAACACATCCCATGCTCATGAATAGGAAGAATTAATATTGCCAAAATGGCCATCCTGCCTAAAGCAATCTACAGATTCAGTGCAATCCCTATCAAAATACCAACAGCATTTTTCAACAAACTAGAGCAAGTAGTTCTAAAATTCATACGAAATCACAAAAGACCCCGAATAGCCAAAGCAATCATGAGAAGGAAGAATAAAGCAGGAGGAATTATGCTCCCTGACTTCAAGCTCTACTACAAAGCCACAGTAATCAACACAGTATGGTACTGGCACAAGAACAGACCCATAGACCCATGGAACAGACTAGAGAGCCCATATATAAACCCCAGCATATATGGTCAATTAATATACAATAAAGGAGCCTTGGATATACAATGGGGAAATGAAAGCCTCTTCAACAGCTGGTGTTGGAAAAACTGGACAGGTACATGTAAGAGAATGAAACTGGATTATTGTCTAACCCCATACACAAAAGTAAACTCAAAATGTATCAAAGACCTCAATGTAAGTCATGAAACCATAAAAGTCTTAGAAAAAAACATAGGCAAAAATCTCTTGGACATAAACATGAGCAACTTCTTCATGAACATATCTCCCCGGGCAAGGGAAACAAAAGCAAAAATGAACAAGTGTGACTATATCAAACTAAAAAGCTTCTGTATGGCAAAGGGTACCATCAGTAGAACAAAAAGACATCCTCCAGTATGGGAGAATATATTCATAAATGACATATCCAATAAGGGTTGACATCCAAATTATATAAAGAGCTCATGCACCTCAACAAACAAAAAGCAAATAATCCAATTAAAAAATGGGCAGAGGACATGAATAGACACTTCTTCCAAGAAGAAATTCAGGTGGCCAACAGGCACATGAAAAGATGCTCCACATCGCTTAATCATCAGAGAAATGCAAATTAAAACCATAATGAGATATCACCTCACACCCGTTAGGATGGCCGCCATCCAAAAGACAAACAACAACAAATGTTGGCAAGGATGTGGAGAAAGGGAAACCGTCCTACCCTGCTGGTGGGAATGTAAATTAGTTCAACCATTGTGGAAAGCAGTATGGAGGTTCCTCAAAAAACTCAAAATAGAAATACCATTTGACCCAGGAATTCCACTCCTAGGAATTTACCCTAAGGTATAGCAGCCCAGTTTGAAAAAGACATATGCACCCATATGTTTATCACAGCACTATTCACAATAGGCAAGAAATGGAAGCAACCTAAGTGTCCATCAGTAGATGAATGGATAAAGAAGATGTGGTACATATACACAATGGAATATTATTCACCCATAAGAAGAAAACAAATCCTACCATTTGCGATAACATGGATGGAGCTAGAGGGTTATTATGCTCAGTGAAATAAGCCAGGCGGAGAAAGACAAGTATCAAATGATTTCACTCATCTGTGGAGTATAAAAACAAAGCAAAAACTGAAGGAACAAAACAGCAGCAAACTTACAGAACCCAAAATGGACTAACAGTTACCAAAGGGAAAGGAATTGGGGAAGATGGGTGGGGAGGAGGGATAAGGGGGAAAAAGGGGTATTACGATTAGCACACATAATGTAGCGAGGGGGGGATACGGGGAAGGCAGTATAACACAGAGAGGACCAGTAGTGATTCTATAGCATCTTACTATGCTGATGGACAGTGACTGTAATGGGGTATATGGTGGGGACTTGATAATAGGGGGAGTCTAGTAACCATCATGTTGCTCATGTAATTGTACATTAATAATACCAAAATAAAAAACAAAGATGTACAGCATTTATAAGGGAAAAATTCTTTTCCTACCACTAAAATTAAAGGGGGTTGGAGTAGGTTAGAGTACTTTTCTCTAGTAATGATAATAAGTTTGTGCCTGCCTGATCCCACACGTTCAGCCTTCAGTGAGAAAACTCTTGTTCATCCTAGGTTACCCAGCCCAATAGTCCTGTCTGTGCTACAGGAACACTGTTTTCTTCTCTGGAAACCCCTCTACTATGCTGTAGCCTATCTGGCTTTACAGCTGTAAACTCTTTAAAGGCAGGGTATCTTGCTGTTTATTCCCATGCCCGATGTCTAGTAAAGCATGAGAGGATGGCTGATTGCAAGCACGTCCCTTCCTTGGTCTTTGTGCTTTCTCCCTGCAGAGTGAGTGAAAGTAGAGGCTTTCTAGGCTCCAGTAATGTGTGGTTAAACTGTAAAAGGGAGCTGTTCTCCACTCTGTCTGGATGGAGAGTGAGAGTTCAGATCCTTTAGGAAAAGTCTTGATTATGTACAGCTGTTCAGGTCAAAGGCCAAGTTAAGTTGGAAGCCCTGGGTCTCCGTATTAATTCTGTTATTTGCTAGTGAGCGAGCATTAGCCAGGTGTCTGGTGTGTGACCTCTTGTTTTATCACTAACAGGGGATTGATAGTATGTGCTCTTGGAGTTCTCCCCTACAAAGAGGAAAGTGTATGGAATGGGATAGAACTTGGGGAAGGCAACACAGCCTCGTGGTCCAGAGCACCATGCTATTTCTGGCTGACTGGACTCAGATCCTGGCTCTTCTATCCTCCAGCAGGGGACTGGGCCAGCACTTTTCCTCTTCTAGGCCTGAGTTTGTTTTCTTGTCTGTTAAATGTTTTTGTAGTTGTACTTACCTCGCAGGGTTATTGTGAGGACTTAACACAGTGCACAGCACAGCAGTAAGCACTGAGGCATACCTGTGTGTTGCGGTCTTCCTGTGAGCTGTGATTGCCTGGTTGGCAGTGAGCCTTGTGCCCATCATCCTGCTGTTGGAGCACCAAGCTAACCCTTCCCTTGCCTCTTACCACAGAGGATGTGGA
This sequence comes from Smutsia gigantea, assembly GCA_032199065.1. Lineage (NCBI taxonomy): Eukaryota > Metazoa > Chordata > Mammalia > Pholidota > Manidae > Smutsia > Smutsia gigantea. Next base: position 147,359 of record JAVSCE010020780.1, on the reverse strand, counting down.
TCCCTCAGTTGGTCGCTTCCGGAACATGGTGCAGACTGCAGTGGTCCCAGTCAAGGTAGGAAGCACATTATAACAGTGTCTGAAATGCCATACAGTCTGGTTTAAAACCCAGTCTTTTATGTGTAGGTGAGTGTTAAATTTGTGCTTAATTTTAAAATACAGTCTTTGCTCCTCTGTTTTTCATCCTGTGGAAATACTTCCACCCTATCTATGTCTAGAGGACCTTGGAGTGCATTAGAAATGCTGCAGGTGACCAGCGTGCTTGATGCTGTGTATAGAATATGATGTGATGTGAGTCTGTAAATTTACCTCTGAGCAGGGTGCAGAGGCCCACCTTTTTTTAGCCTTTCCCTCCTGACTCAGAGTAAGCCGTTAGGTGAGGAAGGGGTGTTGGTGCATTTTTGCATGACACCTCTGGCTTTTGCCATGTCTTTATTGTTGTGATGGGAATGGCACGGATAGGAAAGCCAGCCCAGATCTGGATTAACTTTAAAGATCAGGTATGTTAAAGAACAAAGAAATGGGCGCTACAGAGATACTCTGATTGCTCCACATGTGGAGGAACTACCTGTCAGCCAGGACTGACAAGAGGGAACAAATGGCCCCTTGAAATAGTGAGATCCCTGTTCAGAGGTGTTGAGAAGTGATTGGAAAATGCAGGCCAGAGATGCGCTAGACAGTTTGTTTTTAAAAGAACCTTTAGAATATATTAGACTAGATTGATAAAATATGTCAAGTTTAGGGATTAGTCTTTGTTTAATCCAGAAGGAGTCGAGGGATAAGGGGGATCTTTGGTGAACTTTAGTGTGGAAAAGACACTTAGATCAGTTGTACAGAATTTTTCTGTCACTTGATAACATTCATGCCACATTCCCCCTTGAGCGCTTTTCTCTTTTTTTTCCTTCCTTTTAAACCAACAGATATTTTTATAGTTGACCCTTGAACAACTCAGGTCAGAGGTCTGAGCCCCTGCACAGTCGAAAATCTGCATATAAGTTGACTCCCCAGAACTTTACCACTAATAGCTTACTGTTGACCGGAAGCCTTACCAATAACAAAAACAGCCAATTAACACATACTTTGTATGTTATATGTATTATGTACTGTATTCTTACCATAAAGCTAGAGAAAAGAAAATGAAAATGTTTTTTTAAATTGTCACAGATCTCCAAAAAAATTTCCAATGTATTTATTGAAAAAAATCCATGTGTAAGTAGACCTGTCCAGTTCAAACGCATGTTGTTTAAGAGTCCACTGTACTTCTATGTTGGTTTTGTTGTGGTATACTTTACATACCATAGGGAGCGCTCTTTATAAGTGCACAGTTTGAGTTTTGACAAGTGTATACTATACGCCTGGGTAACCACCACCATATGTGATGTATAGGTGATTTCCATCATTCCAGGAAGTTCCTTCATAGCCCTTTGCTATATACTTCTCTCCTAATCCCAGCCCCCCAGAAAATTGCTTTCAGTTGCTGCAGATTTGTTTTGCTTTCAGATTAATGTTTAAAAATTGGGCTTCCAACATGAAGATACCAACTTCCTATTTTCCCTCCAAAAAAGATAAATTTTAATACTTTCTTCCATCTGCTGTCACCTCCATTTCCTAAAAGGGCATATTAACAAAAAGAGGGAGGCATATGACCTGAGGATGAAGAGTAGACACTTAAAGTGGATCAGTTGTACTCTAGGAAAAGCTCACACATTGTCTCATTTTTCTCCATGTGGCGTAGGATGGTGAACACTTTGTGTGCATCAGTGTTTGGAAGCCATCCCATTAGACAACCACTGTCAGGTCTCTTCAAACCCTGAGATTTCAGGACAGTGAATAAGTTGCCTGGGAAACAAAACAAGGCCGAGTTTTCTAGGGCTGGGATAGAAAAGACTAATTAACACAACTCTTCTGCCTCACCTCTTATCTCCTCTGCTTATCTCCGTAACCACAGAAAAAGCGGGTGGAGGGCCCTGGCTCTCTGGGCCTGGAGGAATCAGGGAGCAGGCGCATGCAGAACTTTGCATTCAGTGGCGGACTCTACGGGGGCCTGCCTCCCACACACAGTGAAGCCGGCTCCCAGCCACATGGCATCCACGGGACAGCACTCATTGGTGGTTTGCCCATGCCATACCCGAACCTCGCTCCAGATGTAGACTTGACTCCCGTTGTGCCGTCAGCTGTGAACATGAACCCTGCGCCAAACCCTGCGGTCTTTAACCCTGAAGCCGTCAATGAGCCCAAGAAGAAGAAATATGCAAAAGAGGCCTGGCCGGGCAAGAAGCCCACACCTTCCTTACTGATTTGATGTTTTTGGTTATGGGAAAGGGTGGGATTGGGTGGGAATAGGGTGGAAGGGTGATGGGGGAGCTAATGAACTAGGGAGAACAACGTTCCGTGTGTGCGGTATCGTCTTTCAGAATGTCTCCTGGGGTCCTGACCATGTATTGTTAAAATGGGGTGGGGTTGAAGCATCCCATAAAGGCCTGTCTTCAGAACCTTCAGTGTAGAGAACTGTGTCAAACATCCTTTTAAATAGGCCTGACATTTAAAGGCCTAAACATTCTCAGGCTAACATTACCTTTTTATTTTCTCCCTCTTACTAGGATCATTGTTATTTAAAGTCATACACCCGGGGATAGACCCCAGGCCCCCAGGTTAAATCTAGAGCTGTGGAAGTGACAACAGAATTGCCAGCCTTGAGGGTCCAACAGCCTAATTTAATTTACTGTCCCTGCAAGTCCCAGATAGCAGAAGGGTAGCCATGGATCCCAGGGTGATTAAAAAGAGCGTTTAGAATTCTTCAGTTAAGCTAAGGTTTAAACTCAAACATGTTTACCTGGGTCAGTGGTTTTGAGGTCCAGTAGTTAGGCTTTCTCTTTTGTCCTTTCTGTTGGAGTGAGAGCATTTTGATTTTCCTTCCTCTGTGACCAGTGCCACAGACACAGGTTGATAGTTATAAACTCACAGTATTGTTTTTTAAACTTCACCTGTTTTTCTTGTCAAACCTGGGTACTCTACTTGCCGAAGTTTCTTGTTTGATTCCAGAGTACTGTCCTCTACTCTCTAAGGCATTACTTTCCTTTTCAAGTGTAATGAAGGCAATTCTTAAAGGATCTGACCAGTTAGAGCAATTCCAATTAAAAAGGAAAAGATTTTACTTTGCAAGTAACTGATGTTTCGAAGAGGACGTTTGTAGATGTTGGTTCGGAGGCTCTTCCCCCCCTTTGACAGAGAGCTCTTGTCATCCAGACTCCAAGACTAGACCTGGCTAACAAGCATAGGAGGCGAAGATAGGAAACATTATATGAGCTTTGTACAGAGATTTGTACATTTGTGTAATAGGCCTTTTCATGCTTTATGTGTAGCTTTTTACCTGTAACCTTTATTACATTGTAAATTAAATGTAACTTTTGTCATTCGGGTGTAGTCTGCTTCGTTTGCCATCACCAGTTCCCACTGCCATTAGGGAATATTTGTCAAAGGTGCAGGTGTTGGCCTTGGGAGGTGATCCCTGATGAATGCAGAAATTCTAATTAAGGATTCCAGTCTGCATACTGAAGCCTGCCAAGCAAAGTGAGCCAAGGGGTGCTCTTGACGTTCATCAGGAGGCAGAACCATAGGCCTGATGGGGGAGACTGGGCGCTGGAGCACTTGTCCTGGGCTGCGCATGGTGGATGCCTGGTCACCTGCTCCCTGGTTACAGCTGCAGGCACTTGAACTGTAGCTCATGTGGCAGGAGAGCAAAAGGAAGTGGAAGCTGAGTAAGTTTAGCAAGAGTTCAAGCAGAATTTGTGTTGAACGGATGTGTCCTGGTTACTAGAACCTCGTGCACTTTGTGTGTGCTGAGACTTATATGTGGCTTTGTGATGAAGACGGCAACTAGTTTCCAAATCCCATGGGTTGCAAGTGTGGACTTGTGGCAGGAGCAGCCTGCTGAACAGATCTGTAAAACCACAGCTGCACAAGAAGTTGACTTCTTAGCTGGCTTCTGTGAAAATGCATGTCCTCGGGCCGCTTCCTCTCTTTGCAGTGAAGGTTACTGTTGGTCTGGTAGCCGCCACTCACCAAGCACCTACCTCCCTGCCACCATTTATAGCATGTCATTTAATGCCCATAGTCCTAAGAGGAATACCGTTTATCCCATTTTACAGATAAGAAAACAGGCTCAGGAAAAAATTAGCTCCCCTGGGATCCCACTGTAGTGATGTCAGGATCAAAACTAGTCCAAATCCAGCACCGGTTTACACAGCCACCAGGATGAGTTAAAGTGAAGGATGTACTTGACCCATGGGTGGCACCATGTGCTCTGGAGGCTGTAGCTATATTTATTTGTAGGTACATGTTCATTTTTTAAGTTTTTAAAAGAGATGTTTTCCAAATCGGACAACTTGTCTGGAAGGATATTTGGATTTAGATCTAGTTTCGATAGTAAAGTAAGTCCTGGTGAGAGAGGTTATGCCATGCATTATTTGGTTGCAGAATTTGAGTTGCAGAAAAGCATGCATTGGTGTCTTGGAGAGAGCTCAATGGAAAACATCAGAACCTGTAAAGCTGTATCTTCCCCTTCAAGGGCCTAGGGGATTTTACTGGAAGCAGGACTGGCTGAATTTGGTAGTTACATGAGGCATCTGTGTGGAAACCTGGCTTACCTGGCCCCACATTTCTGTTTTAATAAATCATAATTTAGTGCCTGTCTTGCCAGTGGGTTTCAGCCCTGAACAAGTTTGCTATGGATTCAATGTGACCAAAGAAATTGACAGCAAAATGTTCTTTGGGGTGAAAGGGTTTATTACCCGGCTTGTTCTCCCGGTGGTAGGTCAAGCACTAGCGCCTCTGCCTCCGCCCAGAGCACTGGGCGAGCTCTCTATATAGCTCAATAATAGCTTATTGCCTAAAGGTGTGGAAGTGGTAGCCTAGCAACAGGCCAGTTACATCATCAAGTGATTTAAGTTCAGTGAGGATCCTGGCCATAGGAACCCCAACTTCCCCACACTCCACCCTTCCAGGATTCTTGCCTTACAAAATACACGCTTTCAATCTTCTGCAACGGTCCCTGTGTGAGAAAGCTGGAGCATTGTAATGAGATTCCACAACAGCAACAGAGGCTAACAACAACTTAGAGACAATAACAAAAATTAAGATACAACAAGATTTTGATACAGGTAACAAAAATAATAATCCTCAAGCCAGAGGAAGTTCCTAATAACAAAAATTATAATAATCCTCAAGCCAGAGGAAGTTCCCAATCCACAAAGACTTTAGGGGCGATAAGACACATGTTTTAATGCCACCAACATAGGCAAATCTTGTGCATCAGGTAGGATGCATGCAAAAGAGTGGTCCTGTGATAGGACTGTAGCAGGAAGGGGGTCCCTTCCAGGTCTAGTATACCATACTTTTACTCCTTTCCCCGTGGGGGTTACTGAAGGGGCTATATATAGTGCTACTGGAGGTGCATGCACTGGCCATAATGATAAAACGAAACTCCCTGGTAAGATGCTCCTACCTTCTGGCCATTAAGGATATACTACTGTAACCTTTGGGGGCCACTCTGCAGCTTTCCAGGAATACACCGGAGGCCAGCTTCTAGGCCTTGTCCCCAAGGTACAAGGAGAGCCAGCCATCATTGGTCCATGTGTCGAAAGATCCAAGGCCATGTCCACTTAGTGGAGTCTCCGAGGTTCAGTGCAGTTGGTACTGGCAGCAAGATATTATTCTGGTGGCCAAACTTCGGCTTTAGTGGTTCTTCCTTGGTTTGTACTTACAGTTGTATAGGGGAGGCAGCCATATGCATTAACATGTCTATGGGGCTGAGGGCTCCCTTTCAGGGTCTCTCGTTCAAATGCCGTAGCACGTTCAATAAGCGGACTGACCATCCCCGCAGACTATTAGTATCTGACTTTAGTCCGGATTTTAACAAGCCATTGTGCCTTTATCATGCCTGCTGTGGTAGGATTGTATGACACATGAAACTTCCATTTGATTCCCAGCTGTCACACCCATTCTTGCAGTGTATATCCAGTAAAATGGGTGCCCTGATCACTCTCAATTACCTGTGGTCGGCCATAGGCAGCAAAGAGATGCTCCTGGCCTCTTTTGGTTGTCTGCTGTTCTGTGCAATGGGTAGGAAAAGCAACCAGAAGTCCAGTAGCTGTGTCCACACAAGTCATAGCATACTGATATTCTTCTGACACAGGTAGAAGCCCAATATAGTGTATCTGCCACCTGACGAGGGGTATAGCCCCCTTAGCTATTGTCCCATGTTGCTGTGGAACTTGGTGTAAGTCCCTTTTGGAACATGCGACATACTCCTGCCAGGCTCTACTAACTTCTACAAAGGTCAAAGGCAAGCCCCACCAACGGGCTACAGCCCACATTGTCTTTTGCCCCGCATGCAACAAACGCTGATGTAACCATAACCATTGGGCTACATACATCAGAGGCAGGCTTTCCTTCTAACCAACGTATCTGGGCCAATTTATCTGCTTCATCATTTCCTGGGGATGCCAGTGGCAAATGACCTATCACATGGTATACCGTAATTATTTTAGTCTGACCACAGGCCCATAAGTCTTGCCACAATTCTTGCCCCCACAGGGGTTGGTGACCAAACAGCGATTTGGCATGGTACCAGGTTGGTAGCCACAGGGTCAATCCCCGATAGACAGCCCAGCTGTCAGTGCAGACAACTATAGAGGAGGGCTCCTGGCTGATCACAAGCCACACAACCTGCAACTCTGCCCATTGGCTGCTCTTCCCCTCACCATCTTCCATCCATATTGTCTCAGTCTTAGGATGGAAAACTATGGCCCTCCATTTTGGGGGCTGCCCATGGCTGGAGCCATCTTTGTACCATGCATCTTCGGGTATAGGGGCTTTTCCCTCCCGATAGGGACTCTCTGCTACTAATGGTTCAAAAGCAAGTTCTTCCTGCTTTTCACTAGTATATGTCACTGGCCCCAATAAGTGTTGGAGTTCTTCACTCAAGGGGCTACTAGAGAGGGCACTATGCTGCTGTAGGTAAGCACCCCACTTGACTAGTGTGGGCATTTGTGCCACATCACTCCTTGGCTTTTGGGTCCAATCTCGTACCCACCCCAAGATGGGATAGGTGGTTATTACCTTTATCAGGGCCATTCCAGTGATGGATTCTGTAGCCAGCAAGGTGTGATACATCACAGCCTGTTGTTTTTCTATCAAAGTGTATCATACCTCTTCCCCTTTCCAGAGTTGTGACCAGAATCCAATAGGTTCGTGAGTTCGTTCAAGCCACTGCCAGAGACCCCAGCCATAACCGTCTTCAGTCACATGAACATCCAGCTCACAGGGCCTTGATGGGTCTATCACATTCAAGGCCTGCACGGCCTTGACTGCCCATTTTGTTGTAGTAAAGGCATGGGACATGTCTCATCCCAGTCCCACCTGACATCCTTTTGTAGCAACCGGTATAAGGGCTTCAGAATTTGTGCAAGTGCGGGATAAACACTCTCCAGTAGCCTAGAAGACCCAGAAACTCCTGTAGCAATGCTTAAGTTGTAAGTGTAGGAAAGGCCTGGACTTTATCTATAACTGCTTTTGGTATAACTTTGGTCTTACCCGACCAAACAACCCCCAAGAATTTGACAGACAAACCAGGTCCCTGAACCTTGGTACTGTTCACAGCTCATCCTTTCTCCTGTAAATGTTGCAGCAGTCTAGGTACTGCACCTTCTAGATCTGAAAGAGAATTGGATGTGAGCATGACATCATCAATATAATGGTACAGCTGCACCGTTGGTGGTTTCTCCCATGTAGCCAAGTCCTGGGCTACAAGTCCATGACATGGTGGGCTGTGCAGGTATCCCTGTGGAAGAATGGTGAAAGTCCATTGCCGTCCTTCCCATGTGAAGGCAAACTGTTCCTGACTTTCCTGCTCAATGTCAATGGAAAAGAAGGCATTAGCAAGATCTACCACATAATGGTATGTTCCTAGTTCATGGCTGAGGGTATCCATCAGGCCTGCAATAGAGGGGACAGCAGCATGCATAGGGGGTATGACTTTATTCAGTTCTCTGTAATCCACAGTCATATGCCAGGAGCCATCTGGCTTTTTTACTGGCCACACTGGGGAATTGAAAGGACTATGGGTGGGCTTTATAATACCCACCTTTTCCAGCTCCTGGAGAGTTTCTCCAATCTCTTTATGCCCTCCAGGCAGTTTGTATTGTTTGGTATTAGTCACCTGCCATGGCACAGGCAAAGCTATGGGCGGGTGCCTAACATGTACCTGCAGAACTACCTTCACCACATGTACTCTCAGTCTGAACTCACCTGCAGTGGTCTGCAACCATACCCCCTGCAGGCTATCAGTCCCCAAAATATACTCAGGGATAGGAGATATATACACAGTGTACTCTTTTGGGGATAGATGCCCTATTCCCAAAGGGATGTGGGCTTTTTTCACTCTGATAGCCTTACCCCCGTATCCATCTATGATAGTGGGGTTCCTGGGGAACTGCTCAGGGTTACCATGAATCAGTGAACATTCAGCCCCTGTGTTCACCAGAGCCAGGACACGTTGTATGTTCACTGGGGACCAATGGATAGCTATTTCAACATGTGGCCTCTGGTCCCTCCCCTGGTGCCTCAGGGCAGATACCTTGACCTTCCCGTCAGTCAAACCATGTTCCCCAGTCATCTTCCTGTGTGGACTCAAGTGAGGTTGGCTCGCTCTCCAGCAGTAAGTCTTGAAAACACACAGGCAGGACTTGTGGCTCTGTTTCTGACCTCTGCCTCTTTGGTCTTAATGGCTGGAACTGTTGCTCTGGTTTCAGTTGTTGCCATAGCTCTAGTAAGATCCTTTTTGACTCCCCATCTAATTTCTTTCCATCCGCTCCTGCCTGTATTAAATCAACCCACATCTAGGTCCTTGTAACCTACATGGAGTCCTTTAAATTCTTCTTGTGAGTAGCAGATCTTATTTCTTTCTGGGTTCTCGTTGCTTCAGCCTCTCCTAAGTCTGCTACTGTACGTGTCACCTCATTTATGGGATGCCCTAAGTGAGGGGAAAGAATGGCCACTAGAGACCCAAAGAGGGATGTGGAAGCTGTTTGAAGCACAATATTTCTCATCCTAGTAGTGAAAATTTCCTCATCTAGGCCATAATTCTCTGGACTATAGATGGCATTTCTTATGCCTAGCTCTTGTAACACCTGTTGGAGCTCAGCATACATTTGCCATCTAACAGAAGAGAATGGTAGATCACCCTGATTGGGCCACACAGCACAAAGTGCAGTCATAAGCCAATCGAGGAGGGAGTGACTCCCTGGGGTCTGATGTGCATTTTGTAATTGCTGCCTCAAGGCAGGCTGCACTGTCAGGGAAGCCAGCTTCCCCATCTCTGATCCCGACAGAACAATTCCATCCACCCCTAAGTCCCACAGACGCAGGAGCCAAGCTGATATTGACTCTGAGGGCTTCTGCCTAAACTGGGAGCCCAAATCCACCAGCTCAGCTTGAGTTTAGAGCCATAGCATAGATTCCTCCACGACCTGGGGAGGGGGCTGCTCCTCTCCTTGGGGAACTTTCAGCTGCTGGGTCTTTATTTTCTTTACAACCACTGTGTGTGCCTTCAATATGGGAGGGGCCAGTGCCTCTGGCACCATCCCTTCATCCTTCCCCAGTTCCTCCATTTCTGGGGCTTGATGGCACCTTTCCTTCCCCTCGCCTGAGTGCCTCCTCTGCTACAACCTTTACCTTTTCTACTGTGCCTCGCAGCAATGCTACCTCAGTCTTCAGAAGCTCTCTTACCTTCACCTCAATGCTTCGCAGCTGGCATTCTCATGCCACCTCTGCCTGTGCTTCCCTCGGGAGTTCGTCTTTTTCCTTAATGGCCTTTTCCTTCTTCAGAGCACCTGGCAGCACTGCCATCTCGTTCTGTAAGGAATATTTCACCTCTTCAATGGCACCTTGCTGTCAGCATTCTCATGCTGCCTCCTCTTGCATCAACGCCATTTCCTTCTTCAAGGAATCCACAGAAGTTTGCAGCTCGTGTTCTTGTGCCGCCATTTCTTGGGTCTTTTTCAGGAGCATATCCTTCTCTTCTGTAGACTTTTTTAATACTGTGAGAATTAGCCAACCCACAGTCCCTGCTGCCTCACTGGCACTCTGCCTCTCAAAAGACCTACTTACTATACCAAGGGCTATCCGTACTGCCTCAGGTATCACCTCCACTTGCCTCCAGTCCTGGGGTGGGGCCCAGTCCTCTAGGAGGCAAGCCACCTCAGACCACATACCCATTGGGGAACAATCCACTGTCTCCCCATTCCCAGGGGCAGCCCTCTGTAGCACCGCTCCCATAAGGGCAGCCTGTCTTTTCCCTTGGTCAACGATGAATCCTGCCAACTACGCCAATTGTCCTGCCAATGGGTTTCAGCCCTGGGCAAGTTCACTATGGATTCAATGTGACCAAAAAAATTGACAGCAAAACATTCTTTGGGGTAAAAGCATTTATTACCCGGCTTGTTCTCCCAGCAGTAGGTCGAGCACTAGCGTCTATGCCTCTGCCCAGAGCACTGGGCCAAGCTCTCTATATAGTGCAATAATAGCTTATTGCCTAAAGATGTGGAAGCGGTAGCCTAGCAACAGGCCAGTTACATCATCAGGTGCTTTAAGTTCAGTGAGGATCCTGGCCATAGGAACCCCAACTTCCCCACAGTGCCCCTCAAAGGTGAGGGCTGCAGGAAGATCTCGGTTGCTTCTCGCCCTTGGCCCTGACCATAGACAGGCTTCTCCTGTTCACCACAAGGGCTGGCTGGCAAGTGACTGTTGCTTAGGTGAGCATGCTGCTGAGGGACACAGCCTCTCCCCATCCCCAGGACACAGGCCCACTCTGGATGAGACGGAACTGCGGTTTCCCCAGAGTCCTGTGCCCACTAATGGGCCATCTGCTAGGGAGGAAGGGATGACCCACGTTCCACCTGCTCAGACAGGAGAAGGGGATGAGCCCCGTGAAGAAGGACACTTACTGACAGGGACCTGCCGATTCTCCAGGTGATCCCAGCTCCGGATTAGCCATTTGTGACAGCTTGTCTAAATAAGCTCCCTATTATCTGCAAATCACAGGATTTTAGTCAGAAGGATTTATGAGATCCTGACTGGATCCTTTATTTTGCCTGTGAGCAAACTATGGCAGTAGGGACTCACTTGTTTGTCTAACAGGGACTGAACCGTATAAGTTCGGCATACGAAAGTGCACTTCTACCTGAAAGAAGCCTGTCTTGGAGAGGAACATATGCACATTTTGCATGCTGTTGAAGCTTCAGTTGAGGGAGGAACAGGGTGAGGACAGCAGAGGGGAGCAAGACCCTGGGGCCAGGGAGATGACATTTGAGCAGAGCATTGAAGAACAAATAGAAATTTTCTGTGTGGAGGAGTGTGGAACTCTGTTCTCCACGCTAAGGAACCAGTGTGAAAGGTATGGAGGGAGGGTGTGGGGATGACTGGTAGGTGGGAGGAAGGAAGGAACAGAAAAGCAGAGGCCAGATCCCACCCTGTAAGCTTTGCTGGGAAATTTGAAAGTACCAGCAAGCCACTGAAGGATTTTTTTTTCTTTACTTAAAAAATAGTAGAAAATAGTAGAGACATGCTCATGTAGAAACTGGAAAATTCAGAGTTACATACATCTCACATAAACTCAGCCCCCAACCCAGAGTTGGGGAACTGCCCTGGGAGATTTCAGTCGTCAGATTCAGATGGTAGAAAATCCCTCTAATTGCAGATGAATAAGGCAGTTCCCTGACCTCAGGTGAGACACCTAGACGCCGCAGACAGGGGTCCTAGTGCTCTCTCACATAGTCTTGCAAATCTAGAGGTAAGTCCAGATCTTGAGAGAACGTGGAGGAGAAGGTTCCTCAGTAGTTCTGTCTGCAGGAGGGAGGGTGAAATGGAAAGCTTCAGAGGGCGACCTTTGATGTCTCCAAGTGGTGGAAGGAAGGGTACTTCAAGCAGGAGCAGCAAAGCCCCTGCGTGTGGTGGGGGTAGTGGGAAGGCTCACCTACCGAGACTGGATGGGATCTGGTGCTGTGGAGTAAAAGCAGCGTCTGTTTCGTTGGAGAATTGGATTCCAGAGACTGCCACCTCTGAACTCTGAACAGAAGTGCAGTTCCAGAGGCAGCCAGCAGGTAGCGCCCTGCTGCCATTCTTGAAGGCCCTAAGGTAGCACTTGTGAACCCCAGGCCGTGGGGTGCAAGAAGAGGAGAATAGGAAGGGAAAGATCTGGCTCATTGTCCAACACCCTGTGGGCCCTTCATATGTGTTATTCCCTTGAATTCTCTCAACAGCCCAGAGAGGAGGTTGGTAGTGTCCCATTTCACAGCTGAGGAACTTGAGGCTTGGAGACAGTATGCCGATCAACAGTCGGCAAGTGGTAAAGCAGGGCTCCGAACCTGCCCCTGGTGTTTGGACTGTGAACAGTAGCAGGGAGCTCCTAAATTGGTTGCTTCCCTGCCTGTGCCCTGGGTCTGTGGGAGACCTTAGATTTGGGTTCCTTTTTGATTTTTCTCCCCATCAATTTCTTACCCCTCTGTCTCAATCTCTGGTCCCCTTTGGGGTCTGTGGAGCTCCAAGCACTGTCTCCACATGTTGGCCAGGCCTGGTGACGGACAGCCTGCAGATGCTATGGCATCTCAGCCTGGGGTAAAGTTACCAATAGAAGTGAGATATGGTGAGATATGGATGGAGCTCTCAGAAGGGAACCTCCGGTGCCAGGTCTCCAGCCTGCATGCACCAGCCCCCATTACCATGTTCTTCCTCACCCAGCCATGCTGCCCCTGGGTGCAGGAGCCTGTCTTCCCTCCCGGCACGTGTGCCCTCTCCCACCGACTTCAACTGCCACAACCTGTGGACTGTTCCCACCAGTACTCAAGCTCACTATTACTGCACTTAAAGGGAGACAATACAAAAACCACTTCCCTACCCGCTACCTTAAATTCCTTCCAGTTCCACTTTGCGGTATAACTCCTGGAAAGAATGGTCTCATCTTGCTATCTCCAGTTCTTCTCTTCCACTCCCTCTTCAGTCCACTTCACTCAGGCTTTTGGCCGAGCACTCCATCAAAACCGTGCCTGCTAATGGCCCCAGTCAGCCCTCCCAGGCTTGGCTCAGGACTGCTCCAGCGGCCCCTCATTCCCTCCAGAGGAAGAGTTAGTCTTTACATCGCAAGTCTGGCCCTGCTCTGTATCTGCTCCCATTTCCAGCGGGTCCTCCTACCTCTCTCCCCTTTGCTCACTCTGCTGAGGCCACCCCAGGATCTGGCTGATCCTTCAACCCTCGAGGCACACTCCCCCTGTCCCTGTGTCTGGAACTCTTCCACTAGGTGTCAGCATGGCTCCCTGCCTCACTGCCTTCAAGTTGAGAAAGAGAAAAGCAGGCCTACCTCCTGCCGCTGGCCTAGCCCTCCAGCAGGCTTCGGTGCTCTCCTGTTGGACATAAGCAATTTCCCAGGATGTCTACATCAGACAGGGTCACTCCATGACCATGATGGATCAAGACAAAAGGGCCATCTGTGATCATATCTGAGCACAGACCAAACCTGAACATGGTCCAGACCACAAAAAGGACCACCATCCCTGGAGTGGGTTGACTTGTGGCCCCAAAATATACGTCCACCTGGAACCTCGGAAGTTGACCTTACTTGGAACAGGAGCTTTTGCAGATGTCATTAAGGTAAGAACATTGAGATGAGATCATCCTGGGTTGGAATGGGCCCTAACTCCACTGATGAATGAGATACAGAGACACGGGAAGGCATGTGAAGATCGAAGTGGAGGTTTGAGTGATGCGTCTACAAGCTGAGACAAGTGCAGGATTGCCAGCCGCCACCAGAGGCTAGGAGAGGCATGGGACAGATCGCCCCCAGGGTCCCCAGAGGGAACCAACCCTGCCAACTCCTCAATAGCCAACTTCAGACTCCAGAACTGTGAGAGAACATTTCTGCTGTTACAAGCCACCACATTTATGGGAAAGCTCAGAACGAGGGCTGAAGCGGTGCCACCAGAGGAAGTCCGGGCATATTGTCACCCTCAGCAGCTCACAGCGCGGCTGAGGGGCAGCCTGGCCCAGGCTGGTACTACCTTCTTGTCCCAGTGGCCCCAGACACATGCCTCCAGACTGACCAGAGCGGTAGGCAGCGCTGCCCAGATGGGAGGGGTGGGCGCCTTGACCCAGACCTCACAGCCCCATCCATCCCTCTCCACTCTAGCTCCTCAATGCCTCTCCATCTGCCAGGAAGCCCAGGTGGGCTTCCCTGCCCTCTCCCCTGAGCACTGCCGAGGCCTCCCAAGTGCCCCCTGCCCCCAAGCCATCTGCCATCCTCCTCCAGAGTCTTGCTAAAATGCAGTTCACACCACAGCACTGCTCATTCAGGTCAGTCAGGCTCAGAACCTTTGGGCAAAGGCCTAACTGCCTCCTGAGAGGCAGGCCCCACTCCCACTTGACCACTTCTTTCAGTTCCTCAAAGGGCGTTCTCCCTGCTGCCCTCCCCTTGCTCTCCCTCTCACACTCAGCTCGCCCATCACTTCCCCTGGGCAGCCTTCCCTGGTCCCCAGGCTGCAGAAGGGTTTGCTTGAGTAACTCTCACCCACTGCCTTTTCCCCGCCTGGGAGCCAGGAGGGCAGAACTCTCTGTCATGTTCACTGCAGTTCCCCCGCCACCCCACATGGGCCAGAACTACGCAGCCTTGAGCTCTTCCACCTTCCCTGCCTCCCTGGATCCTTGGATCCCGCCCCATGGGGTGAGCAGTTGTCCTATCCTTCCCAGCCAGAAGGAGCAGACGGAGTCCAGAGGCCGAGTCCCTCCATGTGCCACCAACAGATCTCATCCCTGAACCCAGTGACCTCTCAGTGGTGCTGGGAGGAGACACCCAAAACTGAAGTCACATTTCAGCAACACTCCCAAACCCTGAGGGGAAGTAAGAGAAGTGGGAAGACAGAGCAGTAGTTCCTGTGGGGAGGGCTTGGGAGAGGACCCTGAGAGAGGGAACTTGCCCCGGGGGCTTCCTGCTCCCAGGAGCACAGAGGGGTCGCCTGGGACCTGGGACCCTGGTTCTGTCTCTTCTTGGTGGCAGGACTTTGGGCTAATGGCTTAACCTTTCTAGATGGAAGTTTTCCCAGCTGTAAAATGGAAAGAACGAGGTAACTTACATCTCCAGGTATAGTGAGCTTAATGAAACAAAGCAGGTAAAGCCCTTACCAAAGTGCCAGCTGCTCGGTGAGCCAGGTTCTTCCCAGGCCCCCAGGCTTTCCCAGTGCCTCCACATGTATGCAGATTCAAGTATGCACAATACCCAGGCTGCGGACAGGCCTAGCAGAGTAGACAGAGGACGTCAGGACAGTTGTGCCGCCCATGGGCTGTGGGACAGGGCCCTGGGGCTGAGGAAGACAGAGAAATCCTAATGGAGGGGGAGGAGGAGAGACCTCAGACCTTTGACTTCAGTCCCTTTCCCTGGCAACTGGGGAAACTGAGGCTAAGAGGTGATGACAGCTGTGTAACAGAGTTACTGGGAGCCAGGTTTGGGACTGCAGCTTTCCTAAACTATCACATCCCTCTGGAAGCCAGGCTGAGGGAACCATGGTGGTGAGGGCATGTGCCTCAGACCCAGTTATTTGGTTCAAGATCACAAAGAAAAGGCTGTGACAGAGAGAGACTGGGACTCAGGGCTGTGACTCCTCAGGCTCCTTCCTCCTGCCCTGGGAGGGTCATCCTCACAGGCTCTGGAGGAGCGGGTGGGGTCTGGGGGGCCAGGGCAGGTCCCACACTCCAGATCCCTCCCTTAAACAATTCCACAAGCCAGGCTCCATGGAAATAAGCAAGAGACACGCCCAGCCCTCACGGAGCATAGGCTGGAGGGGAGCAAAATTTGCCAGCCTAAAATGTGTCTCTTTGGCATGAAGATTATTTTAGGCTGATTAGGTTTAAGGAACACAGGGCTCAGGAAGAAACTGATCTCTCTCCTATCTGCCTAAAAGGATTTAAATAGAGAACCTGGTCCAGGAAGGAAGCTATAACCAGAGATAACTACAGTATAATATGAACTAGGCGGGTGACAAGGGGGGAACTTAGCTAAGTCTGTAGAAGTTCCTCTCTATGTTCCACTGTTTTTGTATGGCCCCCCAGAAAATATTTGTTTACCAAACATTTACTCTTTTTTCATCTTCCTGTGAATTGTCTTCCTTCCCTTTGAAGTCCCAGACCCCTACCCATGTCTCACCTCTGGTGGGCATATAAGCCTCACTAGCTTGCCTGCCTGTGGACCTCATATTCTTATGGAGCCCCTTTACCTACATAATTACATTTTATTTTCCCTGTTAATCTGTCTCATGTCAGTTTCATTCTTAGACCATCCAGAAGAACCCTGAAGGGCAGAGGAAAAATTTTCCTCCCCAACATAGTCTAGTGGGGAAGAGTTGCAAATAAATGCAACTTTATAACTGTGTGGTGAGCTATGGAGCAGGGGTTCATGGTACCAGGCAAGAGGGTACGAAGGGGCCATACATGTCCGGGATCAGGAAGTCTTCTTGATAATGTGAGGCTTCAGTTGAGACTCAGAATGAAAGGCGTTAGCGTGACGTAATAGAAAATGTATATGCTGGTCTCTGCCCCCAGTCCCTGGCCAGGGCTCCTGAAACCCTTGTAAATTCCTAAGTGATAACAGCACTAGGAGCATCTTTTGTTCTATTGAGGCCTCTGGGTGGCTCCTGGATGGGGGCTCCTCACCAGAAAGACCAAGCCATGATTAGAAGTTTGGAATTTTCAGCTCTACCCCCATCCTCCAGAGAGGGGAGCCCAAGCTGGAAATGGAGTTAATGATTGATGAGGCTACATGAGGCCTCCATGAAATCCCAACAGCTCGGGGTTTGAAGAGCTTCCAGGTGGGTGAACACATCCACACCTGCAGGGTGATGCACCCCAACGCCATGGGGACAGGAGCTCCTACACTTGGGACCCTCCCAGACCTTACCCTTTGTGTCTCTTCATCCGGCTGTTCATCTGTATGCCTCGTCATGTTCTGTAATAAACTGACAAATATAAATAAGTATTTTCCTGAGTCCTGTGAGGCACTCTAGCAAATTAAGCCCAAAGAGGGAGTCATTGGAACCACTTTTGACCAGCTGGTTCAGCTTGCTATCAGTATCTGAAGGGAGTGGGGGAGTCCTGTGGGCCTGCGGAACCTGATGCTGTCTCTGGGTGGATAATGTCAGAACTGAGCTGAATTCTTGGACACCCTGCTGGTGCCTGAGAAGAAATGCCCCAGGAGAATGAGATGCTTCCCTACACAGGCATGGGCTGGCGTGCATTACAGGCAGAGGAATGCATGTAGAAAGATCCCGTGGTGGAAAGCAATACAACAGAATCTGGAAAAATGCTCCAGATTGCTTTTCGGAGTAGAGGCATCTTCTTTCCCTTTCCTTCTTGAAAATTACCCACATACACAATGAGGAGAACAAAAAACCAGAAACCACACCTTCTAGGAAGATACTTCTGACTTTAATATTGGAGAGTTTTTATAGAAACTACCTATTGTAGGAAAGTGTCAAGTGGATTCCCTTATACTTAAGTAATGGAATTATTAAGTAATTTTTTCTTTTCTCTGGTTCTAGAACTTGGCCTTCTCAGGCCTGCTCTTTCTAATGGTATGAATTAACAAAATTCCAGCACCTGGCCTGAAGAATGAAAAGCTTCCTAATTAACAGTGCTATGAAACCTGAAAGGGTTCTTTAGCTACCCAGCCCACTCGCTTGCAAAGAAGGACACGAGAACTCTGTCAGCGTGATTTTATTCCCTGAAAGACAAACAGGCAGAGTGGCTGTCTCGAAAGAGAGAGAGCAGCAGCAAGGGGGGGCTGCTTATATAGGAATTTAGGGCTATGGTGGGCAGGATGGTGGTCCTGTGATTTCTGAGAAACAGAAACTGTTGCAGACAATAGGGACCTTTGCTACACTCAGGTACAGCTGCTGTAAGTGATAAGGAGCCGCTGGGCCCGGAGGCAGTTCAAGGCTGTGTGTTAAAGGGAACTTAACAAAACCAGCCTCAGAAAATGGAAGGAGCTGTTTTTTCTCCTCCAAAGCAGCAGAAACAGAAATACTTACTATGCTCCCTCATAAAATGAGTTTAAGAATCAGACATGATAGGGGTCAAAATGGGAACTTTCACAAGAGCATATCCATCATATTTCCCTGCCCAGTGTGGAGATTTGTGGGACTATTCATTAAAATCATGTTCATTCTGTTAACATAAATCTTTCCTGGGAAGGGTTATTTGCACAAGAGAATCTTGAAAGGCAATCAGACTTCAGATTGTATGACACTCTCTGGAGGTAACTTTTAAATTCCAAAAATAAGCCGTGGTGGCAGTTGGCTATCTTAATTGATATTTGAGCTGTGATAACTATGTCACACACGTCGTCTCTTAATGACAGTACTTCTAAGCTTTCTTCTCTGGAGGGGCAGATCAAAACAGATGGCAATCTTTGCGACGCCCACTCTCCCACATGATATATAATATCCATGAAGTAAGAACAAGATGAATAAAAACTGGAATTCTAAAGAAATTCTTGAAAATTAAAAAAATAAAAGCTATTAAAAGTGGTAGAATGGTTTGAAGACAAAGCCCATGGAATCTCCTAGGAAGTAGAACAGAAGGGCAGGGAGACAAAGGACTGGTCCAGAAGATGCAACATACAACTTAAAGGAGCCCTTGAAAGAGAGAAAAACAAAAAACCAGGAAGTTTCTAGAACTGAGGGGGTGTGCATCCCTAGATGGAAAAGAACCACAGGGCCCACCCAGAAGCAGGAATGAAAGACCTGCCAATGGCTGGGCATGCAAAGTATCAGAGCACCCGGGACAGAGAAAAGGCCCCCAACCTTCACACCCATGGGGTCTGGAACAAGAATGACATTGGATCACCCAAAAGCAAACACGTTACTATGAGACCATGGAGCCATGCTCCGAAGTTTAGGGGGAACATTGCCTACAACCTGGACTTCAATTCCAGCCAGATCGCTGTTGAAGAATAAACAATGTTGTACATTGGATTTAGGCTTAGAAACAGAGATAAAATTTTTAAGATTGTGATAAAATACACATACCATAAAACTCACTGTCTTAACCACTCGAAGGGCACAGGCGTGTTCAGTGCATCCCCGTTGCCGAGCAACCATCTTCAGAACTTCTTCATCTTGCAAAACTGAAACTCAATCCCTATTAAACAATGACCCATTTTCCCTCCCCCCGGTTCCTGGCAACCACCACTCTTCTTTCTGTCTCTGTGATTTTGATTACTCTAGGCACCTCCTATAAGTAGAATCCTACAATATTTGTCTTTTTGTGACTGGCTTATTTCATTAATTATAATATCCCCAAGGTTCATCCATGTTGTAGCCTGTGTCAGGATTTCCTTCCTTTTTAAGGCTGAGTAATATTCCATTGTACTTAGACGCCACATTTTGCTTATATATACATTTGTTGTTGGAGGCTTGGGTTCTTTCAGTCTCTTAGGTATTGTGAACAGTGCTGCTACGAACACAGGTGAACAAATATCTGTTTGAGTCCCTGTTTTCAATTCTTTTGGGTATATATCTAGAAGGGGATTGCTGTAACTCTGTTTTCAATATTTTTTTTCCTTACTTATTTCTCAAAACAATATTATTTTTGTCTTTTCAATCTTACATGTTTAACCGATTAAACTTTTAAAGAAACAATTCTGCTTTTTAAGATCCAGAAATACTTACACATGAATATTTTGCCATGACTACATTTTAAATATCCATTTATACTCTTTTATCTAAGATCCATATCTTGCTTTTTGCTATCACATATGAATGCAGCCTTTATATCTTGTTTTCTTTATCTAGCATTGTATTGAATCTTTAAAATTTGAGATTGCCTGTCTTGAAAGCAATAAGGGAAAAGATAAAAGAATGCTATCTCTTGATTGCTTAGAAAGTATTTCCATAGTCAATGATGGTTCAATAGGTAAACTAAGTCCTAGAAACCTGAATTCTTTGATGGTAAATACTATTAAGCAAGAATGCAGTACACAGTTGGCCAAAGTGTAGATTTCTTTAAATAAACTCAATTAAAAATGTTTAAAGCCGTCTCTTTTTCCCATTGTTATTTAGTTAGTATGTTTTATCGACAATAGAAGTGAATTTTTTAGAAATTTACTTTTAAAGAAATTAAATTCTGCTTTAAAAAAAATTAAACAACAGCGAGTGAATATACTGCTAGACTCAAAACCGTCTACACTTAAGGTGAGGATCTTTGCCAACAGAGAGGCATTGCTCTAAGTCACGAATGGTATTATGAAGAACTGCAATCTCCTTGTTCTTTTCTTGTAGATGTTGAAGCTTCCTTCTGTAGATACTCTGCGGCGAAACGGTAGAATTTGGATATGATTTTGATTTAGTTGAACTCTTGCTAGTTTGGCATCAGACTCTAGCTGTAGTTTTGATTATTTCATTTTGCTTTTCCTTTTCTTGAGTTCTTAACTTTGCATTTAACTCGGAAATTTCCACCTCTTTTTTCTCTAGCAGTTCTTTATGCTTTTCTTCATTTAATACAACTTTTTCCTGCATATCCTGATAAAGTTTCCTCATTTCTTTCTTATATCCCTCCTCTTTGATTTTCATTTCATTCATGAGTTTGGCAATATTATTCTTATATTCCTGTTCATGAGATTTTAACTTTTCTTTCATAAGATCAGCATTTCTTTTTAACTGTTTATTTTCACCTTTCATATTATGTTGATATTCAATGATCTGTTGTAGCCCTTTTATCATACTATGAAGAGTAGCTCATTCTTCTTTAATAGAGATCTCCTTTGTATGTATTATTTTTAATAAACAGTTTTTTTCCAAATGCATATCCAATACACTGTTCTTTCCACTGGTTTCTATCATTTTCTTTTCTATATGTGAGAAGTCATTTATAAGTTTGTCAAGATTCACACTGCTGATTTTTTTCATACATCCTTTGCTGCTTTGATTCATGTCTAAACTGCTGTCACCCCCGGTCCTCCACAGCCTCCCTCACAGGCCCTCGGGGTGCCGGTAGGTCGGCCCCACACAGCCGTCCATCCCCTCCCCAGAAGTGGAAGTTGTTTTCAATATTTTAAGGAAGAGAACTCTTCACTTAACCTCTATTGAAAGGAGACAGCAGACCCAGCTGCTTTCCCCAAACCCGGAAATTACACAGGCTTTGTGGTGTTTGGAGCTCAAAGCCTGCGCCCTGCTCCCAGGACTGGGCCCACTTCCTTCCTTGGGCTCACCAGCTACGCAGGTGCTGAGAAGGCTTCTGACGCTGTGGGGCTCTGTCACTGTGGGCCTCTGACGCCGTGGGGCTCTGTCACTGTGGGCCTCTGACACTGTGGGGCTCTGACCATGTGGGCCTCTGACGCCGTGGGGCTCTGTCACTGTGGGCCTCTGACGCTGTGGGGCTCTGACGCCGTGGGGCTCTGACCATGTGGGCCTCTGACGCCGTGGGGCTCTGTCACTGTGGGCCTCTGACGCTGTGGGGCTCTGACCATGTGGGGCTCTGACGCCGTGGGGCTCTGACCATGTGGGCCTCTGACGCCGTGGGGCTCTGACGCCGTGGGGCTCTGACCATGTGGGCCTCTGACGCCGTAGGGCTCTGACCATGTGGGCCTCTGACACCGTGGGGCTCTGACCATGTGGGCCTCTGACGCTGTGGGGCTCTGACCATGTGGGGCTCTGTCACTGTGGGCCTCTGACACTGTGGGGCTCTGACCATGTGGGGCTCTGACCATGTGGGGCTCTGTCACTGTGGGCCTCTGACACTGTGGAGCTCTGACCATGTGGGGTTCTGACCATGTGGGGCTCTGTCACTGTGGGCCTCTGACACTGTGGGGCTCTGTCACTGTGGGCCTCTGACGCTGTGGGCCTCTGACGCTGTGGGCCTCTGACGCTATGGGCAGGTGGTTTTGGCTTCTGTCCAGTCCCGGATGGGAAGTGCAGGGCCAAAAAGCTGTCTGGGCTCAAACCCACTTCCCTAGGCCATAGGCCAATGGTTTCACTTTGGCGTTCCTGCTGAGTTCTCCCGCAAGAGTCCCTTAGGACCCGGCCTGTGCCCAGGCCTGAGCAGCTCCTGCCCAGCCTCCTCAGCTGCCACTAATCCTGGTCCTGGTCCTGGCAAGATGCCTGGGGACCCACCTGGCTTGGGCTAGCATCCCCTCTGCCTCCCCAAGCCCTGGGACTGGGCTGCGGACCTGCTCAGAGCAGGCCCTCAGGCTCTCCAAACTCCTCACTCACCCTGCCCTCTTCTCTCTCCTCCTGTCCCCACCTCCCCTCTGTTCTCGCCCTTCTCCTTTCCTCTCTCACCTCTTCTTCCCTCTCCTCTCCTCCTTCCCATCCTTCTCTCAGTGTGAGGTTGTAAAGGGTCCCTAGTCTGCCCGCATACCCACCCCCTGCTTCCTTAGGATAAGAAAGCCAGGCTTGAAGCTCACTTTCTACCACACTGAGCCTGAGTCAGTCTTTCGCAGCTTTACAACCAGACACTTGTTCCTCCATGAGGATATATGGAGACTGGGTGTCTTCTTCCAGAAATGACTTTGTCCCCCAGTGACAGTCTGCAAGGGGCAGGAGCCTCCCCCTAGGAGGGCCTCCATGATGGACTCAGGGAGGCCTTGCCAGTGAGCTGTTCATATTAGCTTCATAAACCATATTATAGAAAGTCTAGGAAACAAGCCAATAGGTGACCTTCAAGGCCTGCAGTTCCCAGGGCCTCGAGAGGCTCTGATCTCATCTGTGAGTTGCCAGCACTTGCTCTGCAGGAGCCGCTGGAGCTTGGGCCCAGGGGTGCATATCTGCTCTGGTGGGGCACCCTGGAGGCCCAGAGGTATCATCACGTGACAGGCTGCCCTGGGGCTTGTGTAAGGGCACATTTCTCAAGGCCACTCAGAGCAGCCATCAGGGCTGTGTGCCAAGAGGAAGTCCAGGCAGGCCTCCAGGCTTGGGGAGAGATGTCACCTGAGTGAGCAGCGCACAGAAGGCTTGGAGCCTTGGGCCAATTTGCTCACCCTCAGAACTGAGCCATGCTCGGCCTCCACTGTCCCGCTGCTGGCCTGCTTTGCACTGCCTGCCCTGGGCCAACGCGCAGTATTGGTAGACCTCTAAGCAGACAGCAGGTCCTTCCTGTAGCCCCTGCTCTTCACTGCTGCAACCTTAGGCCACTTCCCCTTGGGGAAGGACCACCCTGCCCCGTATGTTGCCTGAAAACACCAGGCCATGTGATACCAAGTGCAACAGTGTATTGTGCCGACGCAGCAGGCAGGGCCTAGTCACCCTGAGTCACCCTGCTACCGTGACCAGTGGCCACCACAGAAGGCCCCAAGCCATTCACCTTCAGATTATTAAAACTCTGATAGGCACTGGTGGATGAAATGAGGAACTTCAGTGTCTGTTGTCACAGGCATCACGTCACTTCAAGTCCCCTTTCCACCACCTCTGTGTGAATTCAAGCTTACCTCCGTGCATCCCACTCAGCTCCTGAGGAGCTGGGGGTGGCCCAGCTGGTGCCCTCAGCCCGGGGAAGCGGCAGCCACAGGCCTGGCCTCAGATCCCAGTTCTTACATTTGCATGTTGTGTAACAGCATCAACACGATTTCCCATTCAGAATCTTCTTTTTCTAAACTAGAAAGCAGGGTGTTAAGAGACGTAAATGAAATCTGAGATCTCTGAGAAATGTTGGAGGTTACAGGAAGCCCTCAGGCAATAAAAATAACAGATATTGAGTACTTGGCATGTGCCATGTGCCATGTGCCTGTGTTACACTATTATTTTCACCAACACCTCTGCTCCTGTCCAGTCCCCATTGTACAGAGGGGACTGAGGCTCAGAGAGGTTAAGGAACTTGTCCAAGGTCACACAGTGAGAAAGTGTGGAACCAGGATTTGAGACCAGCTCTATCTCCAAAGCTGGCCTTTTTATTCATCTTATACTTCAATTCTAGCCAAAATGGGGCTGAGCAAAAACCTGTCACACTTACACAGTCTATGAAACACATGGGGAAGAGACGAAGAATTTCCATTTACTCCAGCCTGCCAGAGGAACCCAGCAGAACTGGGTAAAATCCTAAATTCTCCACTTCATTGCTGCAGGATTTTAGGCAAGTCTTCTAGCTTTTCTGAGCCACAATTTCCTCATCGGTAAGGTGAGAATGATACTATTTGTCTTGCCTATTTAGGGAGAATTAAGTGAGTGAATGTTTGTACAGGGCCTGCTGGGGATATACCAGGTCTCTGCACTGGAAGCCAACTCTCTAATTGCTGAAGAGACATTAAGCAAACAATTACACAAATAAATATATAACTGTAATGTAATGGCAAAAAAATGGTTTCAATATGTTAGTCAGAGTAAGTTTCTGCCTTCTACATTGGTAAGTCCACTTCTGTGCCCAGGAATCCGCGAGAATGCTCACAAGATAAAGGCAAAGTGAAAGGGGGTGGGTTCGAAAATTTCTGCTGAGTGTTGTCACCCAGAAGCTTCTTCTTGAACGTCGGGGCTGGACCTGATTTCAGCCAGGTCATGGAATGGGCAGTGGTGCCTGTAAATGCTTATGCAAGGAAAGAAAAAGACAAACACAAATAATAGGCAACCCAGTAGCAAGGAGTGCTCTCACAGCCAGATCATGGTTTCTAAAAACCCTTTTTCAATAAAAGGAACCAGCACTTCTGGGAGAAGTGACCGATTCTAGGGCTAGGGTAAAGAAAAGACAAGGTGAGCCTTCTGCATCTTGCAGCACCAGACAGTAAGGAACTGCTCAGAAAACAGAAAAGTGGGGGCTTGGCAAAGAGACCCAGGAGCCAACCTGAAGGAATTACCAAAGGTGAAATAATTTTGGCAACAAAATAAATAACATAGTATTTGATTATAAGTCAAAATATAAAATAAATATCTATGAGTCCATTTATTGACATAAATCAGTGAATAAATAAATGAATGGGGGAGAAGAAACGTATGTTTCTCACAGAGGAATTCCAAGTAATTTATTTTGATGCTCCCCACTCCAGAAAGTGGGGCTTAGCTCCCCCTGAGGGTGGGCCACACTTAGTGTACTTTTCATCCCTGTGACTTACTTATTTCACAACTGGAAACTGGGGGACTCCAGCGTATGGAGAGGGGCAAATAGCAACTTATACTGGAGAAGCCTGGAAACACCGCCCCAGTAAGCGATCAAGGTTAACATCACAGCGAGAAGTCAGGTGTGTGTGTCATGGGATTAGAGAGGATGTGATTAGAAGGGCACCTCCAGTGAATAGTATCCTCCTCTAACACCTGTAACCCCATCCAGTCATGAGGAAAACACCAGAGAAAACCTAAATTTAGGGACATTCTGCAAATATTGACTGTCAAGACTGTCAAAGTTGAAAGAAAAAGGGAAGGTTGAGAAAGTGGCACAGACAGGAGACACGATGAGTAAATGCAGTATGGCATTCTGGGCGGGATTCTGGGATAGAAAAAAGACGTCAGCGGGAAAACATAAAATCCAAATAAGACTACAGTTTAGTTAACAGTAATGTAGCAGTGCTGGTTTCTTAGTTTTGACAAATGCACTGTGATAATGTGAGATGGTAGCATTTGGGGAATTTGAAAGTAGCTGAAGGATATATGGGAAACCTCTAATTTTACAACTTTTCTGTGAATCAAGAAACTTAAGAAACCACACACAGAGGCAAAATACAGAATAAAAAGAAACACAGAAAAATATTAGTAGTAGGTTCCTCAAAAAATTAAAAATAGAAATACCATATGACCCAGCAATTCCACTTTTGGGTATTTACCTGAAGAAAATGAAAACATTTATTTGAAAAGACATATGCACATCTATGTTCATTGTAGCGTTATTTACAATAGCCAAGATATGGAAGCAACCTAAGTGTCCATCAGTAGATGAATGGATAAAGAAGATGCAGTGTATGTGTGTACGTGTGTGTGTATATGTGTTACTCAGCCATAAAGAAGAGTGAAATCTTGCCATTTGTGACAACATGGGGACCTAGACTGTATTATGCTAAGTGAAGTAAGATAGGGAAAGACAAATACCATATAACTTCACTTATATGTAGAATCTAAAAAAACAAAACGAACAAACAAAACTGAAATAGACACAAAAATACAGAGAACAAACTGGTGGCTGCTATAGGGGAGGGGGCGGGAGGGCAGATGAAATAGGTGAAAAGGATAAAGGGACACCAATTTCCAGTTGTAAAATAAGTCACAGGGATGAAAAGTACAGCATAGGAAATATAGTCAATAATATTGTAATAACTACGTATGGTGACAGATGGTAACCATACTGTGGAGAGTATTTTGTAATGTATATAAAATTTGAGTCATTATACCTGAAACTAATATTATATTGTAAGTCATATTCTTCAATTTTAAAAAATTAAGAAAAGACAAAAAATAAAATGTTAGTAGTAAGTGTATTTTGATGGTGGGAAAATAATGTTCTCTTTTTATTTGTCAAATGTCATTAATTAGGATTTATTCCTTTTATTTTGAACTTTTATTGTTTTGAATAGACGTCTTCTTTTATAGTGACAAAAAATGAAATAAAGCATTTTGCACACCTATATCATCTCATTTACTCCTCAAAACCATCTAAGAAGATTCTTTCCTCTACAGATGAGGAAATGGAAACTCAGAAAATCAAGGTGATTTGCCTAAAGTTGACTGACAAGCAAAAGGCGAGCTGGAATTTGAATCTCAGTTGTTCTAACTCCCGAGGGACAGGGAAATGGCAAAGCCTTATTTATCCTTGGGATCAGGAGAGGCTGTTCGTCTCTCTCCTAAGCATATTTCTCCTTAGCCCAAGGAATAATTTTTAACCAAAATTGTCAGAGGGTATGAGCGTCCTGGAAAGGTAACGGGTTCCCATCCGTGCGGAGCCTGGAGTGGCCGGAGAGGGCGGCGGAGACCCGACACTGTAGCTTCCTCCCCGGACCCAAGGCAGGGCTGTGCCTCTCCTATGAGACCCAGAACCATACCAAGAGGGCCGCGGGGTCGGGGGGCGCCTGGAGCTTCTCCTTCATCTTATCATCGTCCCCCCTCCACCGTGGGGACGTGCGGACCAGCTTTCATTTACCCAGAGCCCCCGGTGTCAGGTCCCGATCAAGACCTCCTAAATCGTGCCGCCAATATGCAGCCCCATATTAGGGATGAGCAAACTGAGGCCGGGCGAGGGAGCCAGCTTACCCCGGAGCACGGGACCCCACGCCGCAGCAGAGCGGCTCCGCCCCCGGGCGGGGCGGGGCGGGGCGGGGCGGCAGGCGGGGCTGCCAGCTGGGCTAGAGGGCTGCGGCCACTCGGTCCGCGTCCAGCGAGCCGCGAGGACCATGGAGCCCGTGTCGCTGCAGGACTTCGTTTGCGCCCTGGACCCCGCCTCCCTCCCGCGTGTGCTGCGGGTCTGCTCGGGGGTCTACTTCCAGGGTGAGTGAAGGGCCGAGAGCCCTCGGACCTGCAGCTCGCGGCTGCCGGGTTCTCCCAGGGTGTGAGGCAGGGTCGCTGCTGGGGTGTTAGAAACCTAGGACACTCCTCCCCGGGTTCGAGTCCCGACGCTGCCACTGCCAAGGCTGTGTGGTTGGGACCACACTCAACCTCTCTGGGCCTCTTCTTTTTGCTTTCGTGGAATGCGGGATCGCTGACTGTGTCGCGGGGTGGTGATGAGAAGTCAGTGAGCCCAGACACTGAGGTGGGTGGAACCGAGCCAAGCTGGGGTGGAACCGTGGTGCGCGTGGAGTGAGGTCCGACTGTGCGCGGGCCATCAGGGCACTAATAATGTGTAGCTGTTGCTTGATTCTTAAGAGTCCCGTCATGCCCTCCCCTCCGCAGGCCCTCCCACTCCTCCCTCTTGATGTCCATCTGAAAGGCCGTCCTTCAGTCCTTCATCCCACCTTTACCCTTTGCTTGGCAGTACTTGATCTAATCAGCTCTTCAGTCCTCAGCTTGAATGACCCCTTCCCGGGGAAGCCTTCCTAGCTTTGTGCATTTTACAAGCTCACACATCTGCGCGCCGTCCGACAGCCGGCCTGGTTCTCAGAGATGGGGACAGAGCAGGGGCTTGACCACTAGTTATTGCCTAAAAGAGTAAGAGCAGAGGGACTGACATGCAGTGGAAGGGAGAGGGCAGCTGCTCAGCAAATGGGAGCTAGGCTGCCCTGAGGGTGAGGGAAAAGCTGTGCGTGGCTGAGTGGAGGAGGCAGAGTTTGGCGGAGAGAGGGAACCGAGACTAGGTGGAGGCGGCTGGCTGCTTCCTTAGCTAAACAGAGCATGGGTGCCCTGGCCTATCCTCTTTCCGCAGCCGCAGCGGTTTCCAGTAAAATGTTCTGAGGCCCCATATAGGGCCCTAGATCAAGGGTGAGACACATGAAGAGCCACCCACCACACAGTGGTGTCACCAGGTCCACTTGAGAGTCTGGCGGATCTGGGTTCAATTCCCGACTGTACCCTGGGGGCCTTCCTGCAGATGCCTGTGCTCTGCTTTTCTCTGGACATCCCTTGCCCACTGGGTGTCACAATACCTGAGTTTCCTCATTCTGCCTGCACCGGGGGATGGGAAGTGGCGGAAGTTAGGGTAAGAAAAGAACCTGATGGCACGAATGTGGAGGAGGGCAGATGGGTTGGCAGTGGACACTTGGACGTCGTTAGCTGCGTGGAAGGAGCTCCAACTTTGGAGGCAAATGCCCGGGGCTCCAGTCTCAGTCCTGCCTCCTATTACCTGGTCATCTTGGACCACCCATTCAGCCTGGGTGGTGAGGCTCGGTTTCATCATTTAGGAAAGGAAACTGGGCAGCCCTCCAGGAGCGCTCTTGGGTCTTAGATGCAGTGAGGCAGTGAGGCGTCCGCAGCGCTGAGCACAGCGCCAGGTGTGCTGTAAGCTCTCCGCACGCAGCCACTCTTCTCCCTGGCCCCAAGGGGCCAACTCCCACCTCCACCAGAACTGTAGATAGAGCCCTGTCTTTTATGAGCCTGTGTGTATTTTCAGGGGGATGGGGTGGGATGCTCGTCAGTGTCTCAAGGCTGTTGGAAGGGCCCACTGGGGCTGCCCTGGGAGTGGGGTGCGTCGGGTGGCCTCAAGTCTTGCCGCCTGCACTTTCCTGTCGCTCAGCAGGATGGAGAGCCTGTACACTGCGTGTGAGAGTTCTCTACTAAATACCTTCTTGTTCCAGGCACTGCTTTAAGCTCTTTAAACCAGGAAAGTGGGGGATGCTGTGCTGGCAGGTGGCCCTCCGTTCTCTCCTGTGCTTCCTTTAAAAACAATTCATCTGGAGAAGAAAGCACCAGGGCAGGTGTTAGTCTCTGTGACCTTGGGGCAGTCGCTGAACCACTCTGGGCCTGATTTCATAGCTGTACATGAGAGAACTGGGACTTACTGGGTTATCTACTCATTCGTGACTAACACATGCTTAGAGGTGAGGCTGGGCCGGCTGCAGTGATGCTAAGATGGGTTGGCCCTGTGCTATGAACTCAGGTTGGGAGGCATGGGGATGTGAGGAAGGCCAGAGAGGTGGACCGCAGAGGGCACATCCACAGCTAAACAAAGGCAGACTCAGGGTTTATGCCACCAGAGACAGGGAAGGGCTTCCAGGCAGTAGGAACAACAGGTGCCAAGGTGAAGCAGAGCAGAGCTTATTGGGGAACAGGGCACAGGTCTCCCAGGGCTTGGCCCTTGCTGCAGGAGAAACCGAGTCTGTGTGTCCACAGGCTCCATCTACGAGATCTCTGGGAATGAGTGCTGCCTCTCCACAGGGGACCTGATGAAGGTCACCCACATTCGCCTCCAGAAGGTGGTCTGTGAGAATCCAGGAACCGGCCAGACCATGGAGCTCGCTCCCAACTTCCAGGGTAAGGTGGGCACCTCTGTGTCTCCAAGGGCCCTGCTATCCTCCAGGTACACCTGCAGGCACACTTCTGGGCTTGCTGACCTCAGTGCACACTCCCGCCCCTCTGGGTTAGCACATGTGGCTCTCACATCCACCACCACCCAGCCTCAAGGCCTGGGATATCCTCAGAGTGGCCTGACAATGCTGCGCCCCCTCCCTATGCATCTCTCTGGTCACACCTGCCACTTAGCTGGGACTTTCTTTCTTTGAGGTTTTCATCTATGTGCCTGTCTCTGTGTTTGCTCACACATTCACTCATCACACATTTACTGACACTTGCTGGGGGATGGCGGTGTAGGGCTCAGGATTACCCTCTCCAGTGGGGAGCTTCCAGGAGGGCAGTGAGGAGGTACTAGAAATAGGTACACGTCTCCAGAGGGCTCCAGGCAGAGGTACCCGAGCTGGTGGAAGGAACCCTGGAGGGAGTAGCATGGGCACATCTGGTGCTCCCGAAACCCCATGTAGCTCAGTTACTGCAGGTGGCATGCAGTGTGTGCTGAAGCCAACCGCTTGGATGGGAATCCCAGCTTTGCCCACTCCTAGCTGTGGCCTTACACGTTCCTGTGACCTCTCTGTGTCTCCGATTCCCCCTCTGAGATGGGGGTAATCAGGCTTGATGTGAGGAGTGGATGAGTTGCCGTGAGGAGGTTCCTAGCCAGGGCCTGGCACAGAGCAGGTGCATCCCGAGGGCCTGCTCTCCCTGCGGTTTACTGTGACCATGGGCTCCAGGTGGGGGCGAGTGGGGGCGGGCACCCCAGTGAGCTGGGGGGGACACAGGTGCATTTCTGCCTCTATTTTGAAGGCATTAGGGAACCAATGAGGGTTTTAAATATGGAAGTGATGTGTATTATTTTGTATTTTGAGGGTTTTGTTTTTCTTTTCCTTTTGAAATAATTTCAAACCCACAGAAGACTTGCTGGATCTACTTACTATACACTATCTACATTCACCAATGGTTAAACATTTTGGGATCTGCTCTCCCCTGCCCACAAACGTATATTACTATGCATGTATGTGTGTATGTTTTTTTCTGAACCATTTGAGAGTAAATTGTAGACATGATAACCTTTTACACATCTAAATATTACTCCTAATATTTAGGGTATCTCCTAAAAATAAGGACATCAACTCATGAAACTATAGTTCAATGATCAAATTCAGGAAATTTAATATTGATATAATTGTCTAACCCGCAGTCTGTATTCAGATTTTACCAGCTGCTCTAAAATGTCCCTTATAGCTGGTTCTCCCTTGATCCAGAATTCAATCCCAGATTACATGTTGAATTCAGTTGTCCTATTTGTTTAGACTTTCAGGCTAGAACAGGTCCTCAGCCTTTCTTGCTCTTGGTATCGCCATTTTTGAAGCGTCTAGAGCAATACTTTTGTAGAACGTCCCTCAGCCCGCGTTCGTGGGATGTCTCCTTGATTGCATGAGTGTTGAGCCTTCTGGGCAGGAAAAGTCTAGAGGCGATGTTGTCTGGCTGTGGGGCAATTAGGTAATTAGTCAGGTGGTGGAGAAGAATGGGTGGGGTTGGGGGAAGGAGGGACGGGGAGCAGGATGGGCAGACTGGATGGGGGGGTAAAGGCAGGTAGTCAGAGGTCATTTGGTGAGTAGCTCTTGGGTTTCCAGTTTGGGAGAGAGGGATGACGGCAGCGCCCCGCATCGGGTGACAGGCGGGGGATGTGTAGGATTGAAGCACTGGTAAGATATGTGGAGGCAGAGCTGGCAAAGTCAGAGGCAGGTCAGGTGGCCATCGTCAGTGTTTGTTGGGGACGCGTCTCTGTTCTGTCCTGACTCTGGTGACAGTCCCTCTGTGTCCGTGCCTGTGTCAGAAAGAACTGTCTCCACCTCTGCCCCTCATGTCTCTTCACACATGGTCACTCACTGCCTCCTGTCCCTCAGCCCTGCAGTCCAATGTCCAGAGGCCAGCCAATCCTTGGCACCTGTCCGCGGGGGTTCTGGCTGGGTTCTCTGTGGCAGACCAGGGCCTGATGTATGCGGCCCTGGACCCAGCAAAGGCCTGCCCACCCTGACACCCTCTGCTGTGTCCCACAGGCCCTTTCAGCCCCCTCTCCAGCTCCCAGAGCTATGCAACCCTGAAGGAACTGGTCTCTGCTGTGACCCGAAGTGCCAAGAAGCTGCCCATTTGCTTCGTGTCGACCCACACAATCGCTACAGAGGCCAGGGTGGTGCCCGAGGACCAGCCCCTCATGCTTGAGGCTGTGGAAACGCACCTTGGGACCCACCGTGCCCGCTGCGTGCTGCACACAGGAGCCCAGAGGGTCGTTCTGTGTCTGCCCCTATCTCAGAAGGGGCCCTTCCAGGAATGGGAGCCTGGAGCCCCTCGGACCCTGCTCCATGCCCTGCAGGACCCGGCCCTGAGGGGCCTCCTCTTCACCTGCCCCACCCTCCCCTGGCGCCCCCTGATCCTGCGGCCCCACTATGAAGTCCAAGCCATCATGCACAGTGAGTTGCCCAGGCAGGTGGGTGGGAGTAGGCAGGGGAGGGAAATAGGGGGCCCCTGGGGAGCTGCTCTGAAGGAAGATGCCCACCCCCATTCCTGTGGATCATCCCGGATTCCAGGTGACTTACAACATACAGAATAGTATCTACAACATACAGAATAGATTCCCAAATAGTGAAAAGTTAGATGTGCAGAGTGATAGGAAAATGGGGTAACTTAAGCATGAGGTCCTACTCTTTTCACTTCAAAAAATTGGACAAAAATTGGACTGTGAGCTTGGTAGCTGCTAGGACAAAGAAACAGTGTTACAAAGTGAAACCTTGACCATCTGCTCAGGAGAAACATATTTTGCTGCTTCTGCAGAGAGCAGGATTGTTCCTGAAGGTCCTTCTGTCTGGGTGAAGCACCTACTCTTTCATAGGACAGGCTGGTGGTAGCATACAGAGTAGAGATGGTGAAACAGGCAGAACCTGGCCTGGTGATTGGCTGAGCCAGAGCTGAGGTGGAAGAATGGGACCCTGGGACCTCTACCCTGGAGGACAGAGAGCTGAGGGTCGGCTCCCTGTTGGTTACCTAGAGAGCATTTGACAGGGTTGCTGGTGGTCTACAGAGCCAAGTGGAGTTTGTTTGCCCTGCTTAAAAAAAATCTTTTAAAACTATTTATTATGGAAAAATTCAAACATATACAAAAGCAGGGTATAATGCACCCCTACCACCCCATCACCCAACCTCATAATAATTATCTCAGGACCTATCTTGTCTGGTCTCTATCCACCCCACCCACCTGATTATTTCAAAGCAAAGCCCAGGTAATGTGTCATTTCTTTTGTAAACACTCCAATGTGTGTCTCTTTTAGAAATAACTTTTTCAACAGAACCACAATGCCATTATCATACTAAAAATGTTAGTAATTCACTTACCCCACTTGGTGGTAATATCCACTTGCTTTTTGAATTTGAATTTCCTTTGTTGTCTCAAAAATATTTTGCAGTTTACTCATGGCAGGACCCTGATAAGGTCTGTAACACTGCAGTCAACTATATATGGGGTCTCTTAAGGCTCCTTAAATTTATAGCCTTCTCTATTTTTCTTGTGATTGATTTGGGGAAGGGACTAGGTCATTTGTCCTGTAGCTGGTCTCACATTGGGACTTTTGCCAGCATCCTTGTGGAGGCGCTAACATGTTATCTGTCCCCTGGATTTCCCCACTTTTCCCTTGTGTGGCCAACCAGGTTCTATTCTCTAGGAGGACTTGCAAAACCAGGTATGCTCATTGCTGTGATTTATTTCACCAACAGGGCACAAAACACAATTAGCAAAGGGAAAAGGAGCATGGGGTGCAGCCCGGAGGAAACCAGGTGCAGCTTCCAGGAATCCTCACCCTGTGAAAGTCACACTGGACGTGCTTGATTCCTCAAGCACTGTGTGACAACACATGGAAAGTGTTGTCTACCAGGAAGTTCAAGAGATTCAGTGCCCAAGGTTTTTACTGGGGGCTTGTCATAGCCACACCCTCTGCCTGACATGTGCCACAATTCTAGACTCCCAGAAGGAAAGCAGGTGTTCAGCATGGGCCACGGGGTTTGTACCGTTGAGGCATCGTGAGCCACTCTTACCACGGAATGGTGGGAATCCTCCCCAGATCCACGTCCCCAGATACCAGCTGGGAACCGACCTTGCCAGCACGCTTGTCTATGGACAGCCATCTGAGGCCAGCAATTAGCTCTTTTCTGCATGCCTGTCAATGGGCACTTAGAGGCTTGACCAGATGCGAGAGCTTCTCACAGCTGCGTGAGGTGTGGGGTGAGGGATCCTCACCTGGCTGGTGCGACCCCAGCCTGACTAACCAGCAGCACCGACCTCGCCATGTGGTGCAGTCAGGTAACACAGTGGATCTGATCCACGGTGGTGGCCAGTGCTTGTGATGTGAGTGGCCGTTGCTGACCACTGCTCGAATCCACGGTTTCATTAGGGATCGCCACCGTGATACATTGATCTTATCAGCCCTTCATTTCTTAGCCAGGAAGCTATTATAAAGAGACTGCCATTTACTCTTTGGCTACACCTTCCACAGGACATACAAGACATTGTGCTGATGTATTTCGAGGTCCCAGGGCACCAGTCTAACTCCCCTCAGACTCAGCCTCCAACCAGCCAGTCCTGGCCAGGTTCTACCACCTGTTTCACCAGCCCAGCTCTGCGCTACCACCAGCCTGCACTGAGGGATGTCCTAAGAAATAATCTGTATTTTGTTTTACTGGTTTTTTAAATAATGAATTGGCTCCCTAGCATCCTTCAAGGGTGATTATTTAGGTTTTGTTTTATCATTATGAACTCGCAGATGAAATATTTTCAATGTTCTAATCCGCTGAAATCAGCACCTCAGCCTCGGCCAGTGGGAGCCTTTTCCAGTTTGCCCCTGTGTAGTCTTGAGTAGAGTCCCATGCTTTCTGGTATGAGATGTTCCAGGCTCACCCCGTGCACTTCGTCCCCAGGAAGTCAGCTCTTTCCCGGGAAGCCCGAGCTCTTGTGGGAAGTGGTAACTGGAGACCACGAGCTGGGAAGCCAGAGCTTCCAGGGGCAGGCAGGGCTCGGGAGGGTGCCCTGGATAAGGAAGCAGCTCGGGTAGTCAGATCCACAAAGTATTTTGAAGAAAAAAGCAGAACAGTGTAATGAACCCCTGTGTGCCCATTTCCCAGCTTCAGTTATCAACTCATCTGGCACAGAGCAAACATCTCAACAATGTGACCTGCGGGAAGTGACCGCCCGGAGCCTCTGTGTCCTCAGCTATAAGACGAGGCAGCTATTCCCGGCTGTCTCCCACATGGTGCAGATCAACAGTGCAGTGCGTGGGCCAGTCTTCCCCACATCTCAGCCCCACCTTTTGCGTTTATACACCAGCTACCAATCAATGCCCAGAGAGGAAGCAAATCACCCGAGCTCATTTAGTCAGTGTTTTTCTTGATTAGGTTTTATCTCTACTTAAATCCAGAGAGGATTTTGAAAGGCACCTTATAAAATGACCTTCACAGTTCAATAATTTAAAAAGTGCTCGAACTGACTGGATCTTTAATGATATTAATGAATTATCAAATTATTATTATTCCTTAAGTGTGGCAATGGCATTGTGGTTATGTTTTGTTAATTTTAATTATCCCTCCTTTTAGACATACACACTGAGATAGGACGGCACGATGTGATTATTCCCAATAATCCGGTGGCGGGGGTCTACACCGATGAGGGCATGAATGAAAGAAGGTGGGCCATGAGTTACACATTTGGAAGCTGGGTGATAGGTACACCCGGGTTCACTACACTATTCTCTCTACATTTATACATGTTGCAAAATTTCTATAATAACTTCAAAAAGAGACTGAAGGAAAAGAGTGGGCAAGGAATCTGACACGATAGAGAAATGCTGTTAGAAAAGATGAGCACAGGAAAAAGGTCAGCCGGCCCAGACCTCTGTGGGGGTGTGTGGAGGCGGGTGCAACCCCTGGGGTGGTAGGTGCTCCCCTGATCTGACCTCTCACCCCACAGTGCGCAGGACTATCGTCAAGATCCCCTCCACCCTGGAGGTCGACGTAGAGGATGTCACCACCGCCTCTCAGCATGTCCACTTCATCCAGCCACTGCTGCTGAGTGAGGCCCTGGCCCGGGGAGGCCCCTTCCCCCTGTCCACGGAGATCCTGGAAGTCCCAGAGGGACCCCCCATCTTTCTCAGCCCATGGGCTGGCTCCCTGCGGAAGGGCCAGAGGCTCTGCATCTATGGCCTGTCTTCTCCACCCTGGAGGATCCTGGTCTCAACTAAGGGCCGGAAGGTGCCCAGACACTTCTTGATCTCGGGAGCTTACCAGGGCAAGCTGCGGCGGCGGCCCAGAGAGTTCCCCACAGCCTATGACCTCCTGGGTGCCCTCCGGCCAGGCCAGCCGCTCCGGGTGGTGGCCACGAAGGACTGTGAGAGTGAGGGCGTGGGGGACTCCGGGTTCACTTCCCTCGCTGTGGGCGACAGGCTGGAGGTGCTGAGGTCTGGCCAGGCCCATGGGGCTCAAGGCAGGGACATAGACGTCTTGGTGTGTGAGCGGCTGAGTGACCAGGCTGGGGAGGAAGAGCAGGAGTGTGAAGAGGAGGCGGAGGACCAAGAACAGATTCTGCTGCCCCTTTACATGTCCGGCAGCTTTGTGGAGGAGATGAGTGATGGCCGGCGCTACAGCCTGGTGGATCTGACTGCCCAGTTCTCACTGCCCTGTGAGGTCAAGGTGGTGGCCAAGGACACCAGCCATCCTGCTGACCCTCTGCCCTCTTTCCCGGGCCTGCGGCTAGAGGAGAAGATCACAGAACCCTTCTTGGTGGTCAGCCTGGACTCTGAGCCTGGGGTGTGCTTTGAGATCCCTCCCCGGTGGCTGGACCTGACTGTTGTGGAGGCCAAGGGGCAGCCAGGCCACCCAGCTGGGTCCCTCCCCATAGCCACAGTGGAGCTGACGGATGCCTTCTACTATCGCCTTCGGAAGTTACCAGCCTTTGAGAGCCAAGCACCCCCACCCAGGCCCCCGAAAAGTCAGGGCCTCAGGGGGCAGAACAAACAAAGCATTAAGGAGAGAGGTGTCAAGGTACCAGTACAACCAAGTGGGCAGGGAGGGGCCAGCTGTCGGGGTCACTGCTTTGTCTGTCTAGCATCATATCTCTCTTAGAATCAGAGAGAAATTGCAGTTAGACACTTGCACACTTTGCACCTATTCTTATTCAAGCCTGACAATCCGGCATTGGTGTGGTTATCCACATTTTGTGGCTGAGAAAATGAGGACTCAAAGAGGCCCTGAGGCTCACCCAGTCACCATTAGTTAAGTGGGAGGCCTGCCTGGAGCATAATAAGCATCTGACCCCATATTCACTGTGCTTTGCCTCTTTGCTACCCCTGCTGTCACTCTCTGGTTCAAACTTCATTATCTTTCGCCTATGCTGTGTCAGCAGCCTCTCCAGCCCCTCCCATGGCTGTCCGAATGGCTTCCCCAATCCTTCCCTGGTCTCTGTGGACCGAGGTCCCATCTTCGGAGACCTTCAGTGTCTCCTCATGGCCAGGGTGATGCAAACCCCTTAAGGCGCACCCAGGATCCTTTATAAGCTGGCTGCTGTCTCATTCTGTGGGCCGGGCTCCAGCCAGAGGAGGCCCTGCTGCCCTCTCAGTGCGCCAGGATTCTTGCATCAGCACCGTACACGCGCTGGTCTTGCAGGAATATTCTCCCTTCTTTCGGGCTCACAGCAAGGCTCAGGCAGCTCTCCTGGGCAGTGACAGCCCGCCCTCTTCTGTATTCACAGCGCGTGTTGTGTGCAGCTTGGGAGCTGGGGATGGGCAGTTTGCAGTAAGTCACACAAGAGTCTTGGACTAGAATGTGAGTTCTGGGGGTGGGGGCAGGAACCTCGCCTGCTCCGAGGAGGGCAGAGAAAGTGCCAATGAGTGTGAAACTGAACCAAATTGAACCACCAAGAGACAGAAAGATTAAGTTCACGCCCCAGTTTAGTTACTGAGGTCCGTGCTCCTTTGTTTTCTAACCAGTGAGCTTGAGAAAACCTCGCTAACTCCCAGAGCTGTTCCGCTGGCTGCTACTTGCTGCGTGCTTACTCTGGGGCAGGCACCTTGCGTGTTTTGCCCCACCTGGCTCTCACCCGTGTGGGCACAGATGTCAGTCCTGTTTACAGCTGAGTAAACAGGAGGCACAGAAAGGCGAAGTGGCTTACTTGAGATCACCCGGCGAACAAGTGGCAGGTTGGGGATTGAAATCGGGTCTGACCACACAGCGTGACGACAGTGCTCTGCTGAGAACAGGAGGGATGGTCCATATAAAAAGCACTTTGTAAACTGTAACAAGCATATCATATTGGGATCTGGGGCAACCTGTATTTCGTACGTGTGTGGGTAGGTAGTGGGACGGCAGTGGGAGTAAAAGATGAATCCTGAGTCGTCTCAGCCCCAGAAGGGGTTCCTATCTTTAGGGGAGAGAAGAAGGTAGTCATTTTCTGACAGGACAAAGAATGGTCTGGAACATCTAAAACAGGACTTGCAACAGCGATGGAAAGGCTAGGAAGAATTAAGACCTTAGTCCCAGCCTTGGGTCCCGATGGAAGTGACTCTGGCCCCCACCCTGCTCCTTTGCTGCGGCTTTTGCCTATTCCTTCTGCAGCCCCTCTCAGCTCTGGTGCTCTGTTCTGAGGCTTTGTGACTGCTGGTCCCCCTCAGCAGCAGATCTGAAGGACACTGATCAAACCCTTATGTGGAGACACTCAGGGACACTGTCTCTAGCCCCCAACCCCATCCTCTCTCAGCCTGGCGCTTTTCTCTCCTGCCAAAGAACATTTCATGTGCCTGTAGCAAAAACACCTTGGGTCCTGAGAAACCTTACTGTGGAAAGGAAGTCGTGAGAGAGCAGGAAGTGACATTTGAAGGAAATTACATTTCATGGACTCAGCTGCCCCATTTCTTGGGACCCTGCTGACTTCTGCTTTTTCTCAGTTTTCTCAAGTCTTAGAACTGCAGCAACCCCCTCTGCTGCTCAGACCGAAGATGAAGACCCTGCCACAGGCTGCCAGGAACTCACACATGTACAGCAAGGCTCCTGCCCAGAAGAAAGGCCAAAGGCCCACTAAGCCCAACACAGAGAATCTAGGTGAGTCCATCACCCCGCTCACCTGTCCTTGCTTCCCTCTCCCCATCTGCTCCTGGGCTGTTGCTTTTCCCTCTAAGGGTGCAGGTGCAGGTCATACCCTCTGGAGGGCCCGGCTATAGGCAGACCTGCTGTGGCCCCAGTGGGATGGACAGGCCTAATGATGCAGGCTTAGGTCCCTCCTGTCCCTCTTCCAGGGGCTCCAGAGCCTAGCAAGGAAAATTACTCATTCTCCCAACACACTACTCTCCCCAGGGCAAACGGGGGGCATGTTCGCAGTGTTCAAATTGTGGTTTCTGGGCTAGCAAGGACCTGAGAGCATCCGGACCAACCCCTTCTTTGGGGGAAGAGAGTGCCCAAAAGAAG
This sequence comes from Smutsia gigantea, assembly GCA_032199065.1. Lineage (NCBI taxonomy): Eukaryota > Metazoa > Chordata > Mammalia > Pholidota > Manidae > Smutsia > Smutsia gigantea. Next base: position 107,931 of record JAVSCE010020780.1, on the reverse strand, counting down.
GAACCTGCCCATAAGCAAAGATCCCCACTGACTTGAACTTTTTTGCAGATGATGAACACGATTATGAAGAAGTACTTGAGCACTTTCAGAGCACCCTCTAGGTACCAGAGGGACTGTGCTCCCTAACTGCTGCTTCTCAGGGGACTTGACATACCACACAAGCCTTCAGAAGACCTTGGATAAGGTCTCAGAGAAATCAGACTGGACAGGAAGTGACTTCGTGGGGACTGAACTGAACAGGGATGGACACTGTGCCAGCTTCCCTCAGATGTTCGGTTCCTGCGACGGGCTGGCTTGTTTGGGCCCAGCACCTCATACCTCCTCTCTCAGCCTCAGCTGTTATCCAGAGGAACTGACTGGGTTCTACTCAATCCTGAGTTCCCAACACCAGCGTCCCTCTGGCGGGTGCAGAAAGGAATCAAAGAGGCTGCCACCCTTGGTGATGACAGCAGTGCCTCTGCCTCTTAGTACCTACGGGCTGAGCACACTGCACTGAGAGCCTCTTCTTGTGTTTCCTCATTCCCCCGCCCTCCTACTCCTCTACTCTTCCTCTGCCTCCTCCACCAAGGCCTAAGCCCAGACCCTTTACAAACCCCACCTAAACCCTCGACTCTGAGGTGACAATGGCATATTAAAGAGCAGAAAACAAGTTTGAGTGGTCAAGTGCTTCAGGAGGCTGGCTGGTCATGAGCCTGAGTTATGATCCCAGCTCACCTATCAGCTGTGACTTATGAGCAAGTTATTTGAATCTAAGCTTCACTTTCTTCACATATAAAATAAAACTAATAGTTATCTACCTCACAAGATTATTTTAAGGATCCAGTGAGATAATCTTTCTAAGGCATTTTAGCACAATGCCTGGCACATAATATACACTCAGTAAAAATGCTAGTATCATTGTTGACCAAGATAACATAGCTGTGCCCATCTCCAAAACTTACACTCTTTCCACACTCCCACACTGTCTCTTAGCCATGGAATTCATCCTACTTGAAATACACTGTGTGGAAACAAGAGTGTGCTGACTGGAGCACCTCACCATTCAGTGTAAGAGGTAAGAGAACAAATACAGCTTGTGTCTATGCAGAGACTAACAGAGCTCCCAAAGTCAGTCCAGGCCTGTTCAGGGAGGTAAGACCAGAGGCTTCATTTCCTAGAAGTGGAGGGACTTTGGTTTTCTAGGCTGATTCAGTCACAGAACTAAGCTGCATTCAGGAGAGGCCAGGACACTGACAAAAAATGATGAGCCTCTAGCTGAGGTGGGAGCTGAGAGTGTCAGATTTTCAGTTCCTAGATTCTAGGCACTGCATCCGCGTGTGTCCTTCCTTTGCTTGCTAACATCCCGTCAGACCCGCTGCACTTGCCAGGCCCCTAGCTCCCATACCCCAGCACAGAAATCTACAGGTGACTGCAGGGCAGCTACTACAGGCTGTTGGGCCACTCCCCCACATCTAGCACCCCATCCTCATCCTCCTACCAGTTCCTATGCCTTCCTCCTAAACTGCACAGGAGAGCCCTAAGGAAGAGAATACTCTGGGACAAGCAATAAGCAAGGAAGTAAGATAGAACGTTTCTCCTTCACACAGAACCCTTAGGGGTCAAAGCCCACATGCAAAATGCCAAGTTTTCACTTCCACTTTTGCACTTAATCTTGGGTCCAAACTGAGCAAGATCACCTAAGTAGAAGGTGGAGGAGAGGGCTGCCAGTTCCTATAAAAGAGGATTTCTGAGTGGTCAAATGCAATGGGAAGAAAGGAAGCAACTTCACAGCAGGGAAAGCTGGAGTTAAAAGGAAAACATGTTTAGAAACTACAACCGTGAATGTTTTACCAGAGTGATGCAGGTTGGTAGAGGACTGACCAAAGGCAGATAAGACTTCAGGGTGCTTGTCTTCAGTCTGAAGGAAGCCACTGGGAGGTGGGGAAGGTATTATAATGGGGCTGGGATCCCCCTGGGCAGTGGCCTCTGAAGTGAGCACGCACTCCGGGGAGCACACAGGATGATTTACTGGGAAACAGAAAAGGACTATTAGTACATCCCTCCATATTTATTTTGAATATCCTTTCTCATTTCTATTTTGAATGCTCTGTAATAAACACACTGATGCAGTAATACCAATCAGAATTAGTGTCTAATGTGGGTTAAGATTTTTAAAAATGCAGTTGAGGGGATTTCAAAACTTACTGGTAAATTTTTGAGCATGCACCCCAGTTTACATTAATTTATACCCGACATCCCTGGTTACCACAAACACCCAAAATCCAAGTGCCTCGCGCTTGAGCAGCATACAAGCTCTACAAAGGCTGGCATTTCATCCTGCCGAGCAGTGGCCACTGTGCTCGGCAACATGGGCCTCTGTACTGCTCAGAAACCATACAACTCCTGTGAGACTGTGAATACCAAGATGGCAGGGAATTCACAGCCACTGAGCAGTTGCTCCTTGGTACTGGGAATGCTGAACCCGCAAGTCCTATAACACCAATCTCTTGCTTTATATTTCTAGTACCTGACCAGGGGGCAGACACAGTAGGTACTCAATAAACACTCACTGAATTACTGAGTTAAGTAGTTTTTAATTGCCAAATCATCAAAATCAAAAGAAAAAGTGGTCCCACCCAGAACCACTACTATTTAGCCTTGCCCATTTGAGGGCACCAGCCTTGATAACTAGGAAGAGGTGCCAACCACTCATAAAGTCTTAGTATGCATTTCAAATTCAAATGTATGATTTTTTAAAATGTTTTTAGCTACTGTGCTTTCTTTTAGGAACTTACTTAGATACACCTGCAGACAAACATATTGCTTGACTTTTAAGGATCAACATAGCTCCCCAGAGAGGAACTCTTCTGCATGTACAGAAACAGCCAGATTGTTGTTCACTATTAGAAACCAGGTGGGTGGGGCCTTTTCCACATGGCTTGCCAGCATATCTCATTTAGAAACAGTTAAAGCAGTTACAGAATTTTTACTTGCCTGTTATACCTCATTGACTTATCTCAGAATTAGTTCTTTTGTTCAAGATGTGGCTTACTTTCTGTAGTTGTTAAAAACATTTCTGAACTAGTTTCCTCTATCACAAGAAACGGAGCTAATTAAGTTGGCCAAAAAATAGCCATAGACCTTAAGAGTCTTATCTTGAGCTCAAATGGTAGCTATTCAATTCAGTTAGTGACCACTTACTGCTAGATAGTCAAGATTAAGGTCTATTTTATAACCCCCTACTAATGGCAATGCTAGATGCTTCATAAACATTAGTTTACTTGATTTTCACAACACTGCAAGGAAATAACACTGTTTTCTTTTAGTAGATGAGGAAATGGAGGCTTTCAGAGCTGATGAAGCCAGCTCAAGATCCTAACAAAAAAGTGGAAGAGCCAGGATTTCAAATCCGAGTCAGGCAATGCTACACTGCCTCAGATGACAGGGTAGTAGTTACACCAGCTTAAAAAGAAAAAAAAATTCTCATAAATTCTGCAATAATACAACTATTTTATTAAACATATGAATGTACTTATTTTGTACAAAATACAAATTAACATTTCTTCCTCTCCTGTTTCATGAGGCCACCACTCTAGAACTTCATGTTCACAAAAACTTTGGCAGTGGTCATGACAAGGTGAAGGAAAGTGCAATTCTGAAAGAAACACCATATAACAAAGTGGGGAACAAAGGCAGAGGTTAGCAGGCATCTCAGCTAGCTCCCTGCTGAAAGGCCCTAGTCCTGCTCATCTTCTCTCAACAGGAAACATGTAAGGAATAGAAACTCCTGCATGTTATTTGATACTGTCCAACTCTCTTGGTAGTATCCCTCTTCCAGCTCCAGCTACCCTGATGTTGTAAATAGCTTATCTGTTAACTTCATTAAGAAATTCTGCCCGAGTTTACATGGCTGTCAAGTACCCAAAATTGAGCTTCAAAAAAAAAAACAACTAAAGAACAGTAAGTTTCAAAGGATGTCAAATGAGACCTTTTATAGATGAAACCTATTTCGTAGAAGCCAACCGGCCAAACATAAACAAGCTGGAGACAGACTTTGAAAACAGGTCCAGCTGGAAAATATCTCAGGTATCCAATTAGATCCAATTATTCTGCATCTGTGGATTTAAAATGATCATCATCCACAGTAGAATAGATGTGCCCCTCATTGCTAAGAAAATCCACAGCTTGCCTAGAAAGAAAGAAAGGAAAAAGCTCATTTTCAAACCAATGCAGGGAAAATTCGGAGGCTGCCTTTTGGGTATGGCCAAACACATAAACTTCATTCACCTCCCCACTTTCTATTTTAGCTAAGAATTCATAGCCACTTTGTTCTCAGACGGCTCTAGCAGGGAGGAATACCAGTAAAATTGCAAAACTGGGGTACCCCATGGAGAAAATGGCTATTAGGACTACTGTGGATCCCTCTCTCAAAATGTGTAAAGGCAAGAAAATACGGTTTGACTTAAATAACAAAAACCAGAACCTAAAGCTGTAGTCCAGCTTACACATAAAATCTTCCAGAAACAGCTCTATTTAAAAGCCCCCTCCCAACTCACCCGCTCTTATAGCTCCCGCTCTGGGAAGTAAAGCTGCAGGAACTAAAGGAAAGGTCTTTCCAGAAATGGTTATGACACCTTCAAACCCTCCAAGGCCTTCAGGAACAGTGTTAGTAACACATTTCATAACAGTAATAATTTATGGAGCACCTATTACATTACAGGGATTCTGCACCTTACCATCATGGTAACTCTGAGAGGAACTAATATCCTCATTTTACAGGACTGTAAATGGAATTACACCGAGTGTTTCTCTTCTACATAGGCCTACAATATCAACGACTTATAAGACCAAGTAATTCTTACAAGCACTACAACACTCAGTTGCTTAATTAGTTCACTGGAATCAAGAAGCTCCTTGCCTAACATAGAAATCAGGACAAAGATGTTGGAAGACCTAATGGCTTCAGGCCCAAACAGCCCGATGCACACACCTCCACAGTGGGGACAGTAACGCCAATGGGACTGTACACCTAAGGACCAGGAGCTAAGAACCCTACTCCTCCAGATTAAATCAAGACCATAAGAGGTCAGATTTACCTGGTCAAAACTGGAATATAGTTGGTATATAATATTTATCTGGTCAATTTTTGCTCAAAATTATATCCCACACATAATGGGATTTGTTATTTGTTGAATGAACACATGAATGAGTCATGTGACAGACAGCACCATCTTTGTGAGTCCTTTTCCTGTTTTTCAGTGACTGAACAACTTCCTTTCTGTCAATAGGTTGCAGTCAATAGATACTCTTATTGTTTTTTTAAACTCAATTTTCATTACCAGGAAAACCTGATGAGGTGAAAAGAGTACAAATGGAGCCCTGATGGAAACGAATACTCACTTTATTGAGGCTACACTCATGTGTTGGAGCTGGTTCCTGAGATCTTGAAAGTTTAATCCTTCAGGTCTTGGGCAAGCCTTAATCAAACTCAGCACCTGAAGATTCAAATTAGCAAGTTTCAGCAACTACAGTTGACTCTTGAACAGCACTGGTTTGAACTGAGTGGGTCCACTTATATGCAGGTTTTTTTCCAATAATTATACTGGAAAATTTTTTTTGGAGATGATTAACAATAATTTGAAAAAAATTTTCCTTCCTCTAGCAAACTTTTACAAATACAGTATATAATGCATATGACAAAATGTGTGATTTAATTGACTGTTTATGTTATCACCGAGGCTTCGGGTCAACAGTAGGCTATTAGTAGTTAAGATTCGGGGGAGTCAAAAGTTCTATGTGGATTATCAACCGTACAGGGGTCAGCTATACTTTGAATCAGCTCCCTGAGTCCCTTTAGAATAAAGAAAGGAGTCAGGTACTTAGCATTAGAATCACTAAGGAAGTAACAAATTTAGAGCTGCCTGTGTTTTGCATTTCTGAAAACACTCAGTGTTTACCTGGTTTTGGGCCACAGTGAGGCCATTTGTTGGCACAAAGCTAGTCCCACCAAAGTTCCCTGCTTCACCCATTCCTGGTTTGCTGATAGATGCTCTCCCTGCTGAGGGCTGAATTAAGACACAAATTCACATTAGAAAATTCAATTTAAACACAGTCTTTGCCATTTTAAATAGCTTGTTAATAAGCAGCTTATGAAAAATAATTTAAGCAGTTGTCTCCCCAATAACAACTGCTTACACTGGAAGGGATAGCTATTACCTAGTGAGAGAGAAAACTACCTCTTGGTTCCTTTTCTTTGTGATGAGAGAGGAGCCACAGGAAAACTAGCACTGAGAAGAAAATGACCTGGAGATCTGCTACGATGGTCTCTATCCTTGGTGCTTCATCACTCAAGCATTTACTGAGTATCACCTAGGCATAAAGCATTACACCAAGAGAAAAGGAGACAGTTCCCATCCTCCTCTTTTTAACACCAAATTAAAAATAAAAACAGAATCACTTATTCATTTCCTTTCTCCTCCCTAGTCACTCTTCAACCCAGCACTATTTGCATTTTCCCCAAATAAACCTCTGAAACTGTTCTATTGTCACCAATGACTTTTCAACTAACAAACCCAACAGTCTCTTTTGGTCCTTGTAACACCTGACGCTGCAGAAACAGACACTGCTGATCACACTCCTCTTGAAATGCACCCCTCCCTAGGCTTCTTGATACCATATTCTTCTGGTTCTCCTTACCTCTCAAACTGTACCTTCTCAGTGTCCCTTATTAGCCTTTTCTCCTGTCCCCATAAGGCTGATAGATCCCCCAGGATTTCATCCCAGACCTCCTCTCGGCCACAAATCTTTGTTCCCAGCCATCTACTGGATGCCTCCACCAGTAGATATCTCATGAACTCCAAATGAAATTACTTCCTTCCCCCATACCTGCTTGCCCTGCTATATTCCATCTCAATTAGTAAACCCAAACCTACTTATGTAGACTTTAGTCATCTGTGATTCTTCACTCACTCACTCTTCATAATCTATCGCCACAGACTAGTAACACAATCTTCAGAGCAGCTCAAGTCGATCCTCATGACCCCTCGTCCCCTGCCCAGCCTAGCGCCTCAGCTGCTCATCTCACCTACTCCAAACCACCCTCCTCAGTGCTACCAAGCCGTAACTTCTGATCATGTCATTCCTCTGCTTAAAAGCTTTCAGGTGGCTCCCCCTGCCTGTGAAAATAGTATAAAACTCCCAGACATTCAAGACCTACTGTAATGAGCTGTCAAACCTGTATTTCATTCTTGATCACTCTTTTTCAATACACTTTCCTCCCCAGCTGCTCTTGGACTTCCTACCACCCACAAACATGACTCTGACTGGATCATGTTGTTCCCTGTCTGGAATGCTCCTTCCTCATCTGCCTGGTAAACAGTTTTCATCCTTCAAAAGCCCAACGTAACTGCCACTGCCTTTGTAAAGTCTTCCATGACATTCCTCAAGCCAAGTTAGCCATGTTTTTCGTTCTTGGCTCTCACAGCATTTGGCCCACTCTCTCTCATAGCAGCCACCACACTGTCTGTCACCTTCCCTACAAGCCCCTTCATCTTTGCACAGTGCGTGGTGGACAGTGCATGCTGGTCAATGTTTATACTACGAGGATGAAAGAAGATCAAATATGTTAAGTACCCATAACACATATAAGAGCACTGTGGAAGCTCACTAGAATTTCCATCCAGTCAGGAGATTCATTTAGTCAATAAACGTTTCATTAAATGCTTACTGCTTTGAGGTAGTAAAAAAACAAAGACCAATCATGGTCCCTTGATGCCTTCACATTGCCTTGCTGGTGGAACAGAAGTCTTACATTTTATGACCCAATAATACTGAACTGAATGCTGTTTCTTACCCAGATACCTCTGATGAAATGACCTCAGGTCATGCTTCAAGTGGCTACACTTCACATATCTTTTAATACTTGGTTTAGACATCCCCCTTCAGGGGATCTTAATGTTCAGGCCAGAAAAGGGAACCCTTCTGTGTGGTTCCATGGCACCCTGCACCTGTCATTTATCACCTCCTAGGTGACCTGAACCCCCAATGCTTAACGCAAACTCTGAGGGAAAGGACGGCTTTATTTACTCCTCAATGTTAACTGTCTATACTCCCAGTTTCCACTCTCTAACCACCCATTTTCTTTTTAAAACTCTTTTTATGCTCTAATATTTGATATATATGTACTTATACTGTGGACTGTAATGATAAAATAAATAACCGAAACATTCTACCCAATCCCATTCCCTTTAACCCACTTCCCCCTATCCTTACTGAAGCCTCTTGAAGATCCGTGTTTCCAAATCCAATGGCAGACCTCCCACATCTTACTTGACTTCTAGGCAGCATTCTACAACTGATCTCCACTTCCTCCTTCTTAAAACACTCCTTTCAGAACAGTCTACAAAATCACATTTCCTGGTTGTCTTCCTGGCCAAGAGGCAACTTCTTTGACTTTCACTGGCTGCTGTTCTGCTTCCAGACTTCTAAAGGTTAGTGTGTCCAAGAGCTCAGGTCTCCAACCTCTGAGCTCCCTAGTTTTCTCATCTCATCCAAGGTTTTAAATGTCACCTACACAATGGCTCTCAAAGTTTCATCTGTAGCCTTGACCTCTCCCTTTGAGTCCTAGCTTTATATATTCAACTGTCTCTTCTGTTCTCCACTTGGATTCCTAACTGGCATGTCATAACTTGGTAAGTCTAAACCAGATCTCTGGATTTACCCTCCAAGCCTGCCACCTTCATCTAGTCACTCAAGCACCAACCTAGGAGTCATGTTTGAATCCTTCTTTTTCTTTATATCCTATTATCTAACCTACGTAAGTCCTGTCAACTCTACCTTCAAAATATATTAGAATCCAACCACTTCTTATTCCAGCTGCTGCTGTTCCCCTAAATTACTTCCGTTGCTGTTCTTGGTGCTTCAGTCTATTCTCCATATCTGAAGCCTCAGTGAGCTTTGTAAAAGGTAAATCAGACCACATAACTCTCTAGTCAAAAGCTTCTAAAAGTTTTGTATTAATTAGTAAAGTAATCTTCATTATGGCTTACAAAGCCATTATGATTTGAGTCCTTCCTCCTTGCCTACATTACTCTACTGCTTTCCTGTCATTTGCTTCACTTCAAACACTCTGGCCTTCTTGATGGCCTCAGATGTGCCCAGCTTGTTCTAGCCTCATGAATTCTGCCTTTGTATTCGCTTTGCTCAGAATGTTCTTTCCCTATCTAAAATCATACCATTCTTATTCCCTCCATCACTTTCTTTTCCTACCGTACTTATATTTTACTTCAGAGCACCTATAACTACCTAAAATTATGTATCTGTTTTCTTGTTTATTGCCTGTTTTTCTCAGGAATGTTTGAGGGAAGTTTATCTTTTGCACTGTTGTATTCTAAGAGCCTAGAGAATTGAGCCTAGGCTCAATAAATATTTTTCAAATAAAGGAATAAATGAACTTGTTTGTGCTTAACAAGATGCTTGGCACCAAATAGGCCAAGAGCATTCTTAATGGCTCATCAGTTATCCAGTCATTCCTACAGCAACTAATCATCCACCTTTCTGCCAGAATCATCTATGGACATTCTAACACAAGAATCAACAAAGCCTTTGTGTGGTCCTAGACGGCCTTGCCAAACGAATTCATACAACAGAAAATAACATAGAAACATTTCAATATAAAGCAAGAAACATATTTTCAGGGACAAAATAATAGTGCATAAATTTCCTATTTAACCAATAGGTTGGAAGGAAAACAGTAAAATGCTGTCCTAATTGGGGTTTTTCTCTGAATATAATCCTGGAGCTAAGAGCTCAGTCTATAATTATGTGTCTATATTTAAAGGATGTCTTAGTCCTCAACCATCCAAGCCGGTGGGGTCAGATGAAGTTATAATTCTAAAAAGAAACAGGAGTGCTTTATTTGAAATAAAATACCATGGCAAAACTTATGAAGAAAATAATGTTCTGAGGACCGAGTGATGCCTTTCTCCTGGCTCAACCTTCAAAATGCCAAGGATATCAAAGCTAGAGCACAGAAGCTAAGTTCTTTCAAACAGAAAAAACTATTAGAATGAAGCTGCTCACCTGGCTGTTAGATTTGCTTAGTACCATGTGTGCATTGACTACTTCCAGAATATGTGTGGTGAACTCATTCATATCCTCCAGGGGCATGATCTTAAAGGCTACCAGGCTTTTTTTATTCTATTAAAATAAAGAGGAAAATGTGAATAAGCACATTCAAATCAATTTCAGGTCAAAACATTATGGCTCTTTTCTTGGTTATATTCTGCCAATACGGAAAACAATGTGCTATATACTTAAATTTTTAACTCAGAATTTATCTAAATATAGTTAATAATAGGAGGAAAAAATAAAACTAGCTCAGAGATATTCGATGACTTGCCCAAGGTTAAATAACCAGAGTCTACACGATATAAGCAGGTCACAGGGAAGGCAGTATAGCACAGAGAAGACAAGTAGTGACTCTATAGCATCTTAATATGCTGATGGACAGTAACTGCAATGGGGTGAGGGGGGGACTTGATACCATGGGTGAATGTTGAAACCACAATGTTGCTCATGTGAAAGCTTCATAAGATTGTATATCAATGATATATTTAAAAAAAGTCTAATCTCTTGACTCTGAATTCAGTATCCTCCTTTCTACACCTAATAAATGCCAGATAGCAATTGTAGGTGGAGATTTTGTTCTTTCTCTACCACTGTTTTACATTAAGGTAAAAATCTGTTATTTCCTTTTGAAGAAGAGAATAATGAAACAACTTTCAATATAACTCCCATTAAACATGGAGACGTAGTTATCTATATACTCAACTCAAGCATGAACTCAAAAATTAGATCATGAAAGTACATTTGAACTGTCATCTTTTTCTTACTTTACCTGAAAAGATCTCAGATGGCCAGCCACTTTAACATATGTTTCTGGAGGAACCACTGTGTTTTCACCACTGGCATCCTAAAAGATAAAATACAAATACATCACTAAGGTTTTAGTGATACTGATGAAAGCCTCATTAAAATTTCTAAATTATGTACAGAAAGAGAGAGTTATAAAGAGAACAAAGGATCCTAATATGGTGTCACCAACTAGTTTGCTCTTTTAGAATGTACCCTTTTTATAAAATCAGGAATTAGAATAAAAATATCTCTAGAAGTAATTTCCAGTTCCAAAGTTCCATCTAACACACAACTCTCATTCAATGTTCTTAGGCATGGCACTCAACTCTCTGGTGGACATGTTTCAGCATAGCAATTCTACTTTTAGGATTTAAATAAGAACATGCATTAAGACTTAGCTTTAAGAATATTCAAATGATATAATTATACTGAAAATTAAAAAACCTAAATATCCAAGAACAGGGTACACATTCATATAATGGTATACTTCACACCACTGGAAATGACAGAATAGAATTCTGTTTATTTTCTGGGAAGACCAGTTGTGACACATGGAAAAAGCTGATTTCCCACGTGGGGGAAAATACACACCAAAATGTTAGCAATGGTTAACTGGGCTAAGTATAAATGATTTTATTATTTTTGAGTTTTTAAAAATATGTATATTATTTATAAGAAAAATATATAAGCCAAGTCTTAAAGTTCTTTTCTGATTATAAAAAACTAGAAAACATATGTATTTCAAAATTAAAAAAAATCCCAAATCCCATTACCTAGAAATCAACATTTTTTTGCATTCACTCCATCTATTTTACATAACTGATTCTATATCACAGATAAAACTTCATATTCCCACACAGAACATTTCAAAACAACTTGGAAAAAATAAGCTAGACACACATTTCTCTTCTTTTACTAAAATATATTCCAAATTCAGAAAAGACTTAATTATATGTAAAAAAAAAAAAGCCACAGAAATAACAGAACATTAACAATTAAAAAATAATTGAGACTAGGAGCTTTTCAAAGAAAAAAGACAAACTACAGAACTTGTGTACTTACAATAACAAGTTGATATTTTTCAAGCTCTTACAAATAAAAATAAACAAACATGTATGTGTGGTGAACTGGGTGGGAATGGGGAATTAAAAGACTTAAAGAGACAATTTACAAAAACCCCCATAAATAAATATATAAATATAGTAAAAATAAAAAGCAACCTCACTAAAGCCAAAGAAATACAAATAAAAAAATAAGAAAATTTTCAAGGACAAGACTATTTTAAAAATTCATACACAAATTTAAGATTCATAAAACTCACTGTAAGAAAGGGTATAACTGGGCATTTACACACTAATGAGGCATAAATTGGTTAGCTTTATAGAAGGCAATGAGAAAATGCAAAAATGTAAATATAAGATAAAAAAACTTAGTTTTAAGGTTCATCTGAAGGAGATTACCTCATAATCATGAGGAGATATACACAGACCTTCCTGGGGCACTGTCTATTATAACAAATGATTTGAAACAACTAAATGTTCCCTGATGGGTCTACTGTTAAGTAAGGGATGATACATCTTTATGAAATAGGCAGTCACTGAAAATGACCATGTAAATCTATATTTATTGACATTAATAAATCAGATCCACAACACAGATGAGTGGAAAGAGAAGACTACAGAACAGTTACACATCATATCATCCTTTATATAAAACTGCATACAGCTGTATGTACTGATATGCAGAGAGAAATGTCTGAAAGGCTATTTACCAAAACGTGTTGTAACAGTCATCTCCAGGATGTGGGATTTCAAGTGCTTTTGCAGTGATTTACACGTAAGCATCATTTATTTTGAATGAGCATGTAGTATTAAGCATCTGTAGTATCTACCTCCCCATCTGTCCACTTGATGGCAAGAACTGTGTCTTTTTCATTCTTTGTATACACAGAACAAAGCATAATCTGGTTTGGAACTGGTACTCCAATGATAATTGTTGGATGAATTATTCTGTATTTTTCTGAAGCAAAAAGTACAGAATATATAACTACCAAGTTATTTCTCCACAGATGGCTTGTGGTTTTTTTTGAAGTGAAAGTATGTTTATTACCTAAATTTTCTATAATGAATTTTAAAAACATAAAAAACCAAGAGTCCCTCTAATTAAAAAATAGGATAAAATACCTGTATTTTCTTTCAGTCTATTTTCTCCATGTTGATTTAGACCCATGTACATGTTGCTTTGCAAAAATGGGGTCATACCATGCATACTACCTTTTAACATGCTCTTATCCTCTCAACACTTTAACACTTTGTGACAACACATCCATTTCTACGTCATTTGCAGTATTTCATAACTATACCATGGCTTAATACTACTATTGCTAGCATTTTGAGATTGCTTTTGATTTTTCCTAGTTATAAACAATGCTATGATCAACATTCTTACAACTCAAGCTTGGCACACATCTTTAGTGATTTCCTTAATGTGAATCTAGCAGTGGAGTGCTAGGTCAAAATTTTTATGATGGATGACTTTGATCACAGGCTAATTTTTGAGAAAAGTCAAACCAATTTATATTCATGCCATCAGGGTAGGGTGATATCCACTTCCCTAAACAATGTCAAATCATTCAACAAGTATTTATTAAGTGCTAGAGGCACCACTGTGCTAGCTGCTACCCTCACAAGTGGACTATGTCACTCTGTTTCTTCGACAGTAAGTTAAAAATAGTATCTTAATGTTAATTAAACCTTTTGTTATTTTTGTTGCAGCTTGTAATTAATCTTTTATGAATTACCTGTCTTCTTTGCCCATTTTTCTAAGATGCAGTTGTTTTTGCTTTGTAATACCTTTTATTATTAATTAAAAATTTTAAGTGTATGTAATATGTTGCAGAAGTATTCCCCACTCATTTAAACAATATTTACTGACTGCCCGTTATGTACCTGGCACTGTTCCAGGTGCTGGGATATAAAATCCTTGTTCTCACAGAGTTCCCATTCTAATGCCTCCCGTCACTTGCCTTTTAACTTTGTTTATGGTATTGTGCGAAGTTAGAAGTTTTTAAACTCTTATGACATCAAATATTATTGACCTTTCATTTTAGGGCTTCTGACTTTGATGTCTTGCTTATGTACTATTTTTATAGTAAGAAAAACAAAAAAAGACTAAAGAGGTTCATCATCTCCAAAGTCCCAAAGTAACCCCACCCTGATTCAAAACAACTGCTTACATCTGTGTCGACCCACTGACGAACATCCATGGGAGCAGCTGTCATGTCATCTATTTTGTAAACAATGTTGGTTGGAGCCTTCTCTGCATGTCTGATTATACCCACAATAGTGACCTAGATCAGAAGAAAAGTTTGGTTTTTTTGGAGACCAAAGCAACATTTATGTATTTTTAAATGAAGTTAAGTTTTATTTCATTTTTCACATAAGTGATTCTTCCACAAATTACTTTATATACCTGTGAAATCTCAACATTTCCAATTTTGAATATTTCATCAACAAGAGTGGCAGAAAGCAGCTGAGATATGGTACAGGGTACAATGTGCTGGGCTCGGGCTCTCTGAAAAGAAAAAGTATGAAAAAATTCCATTAAGAAAATAATAACCGGCCCAGTGTAACGCTGAGTAAGAACAAAGCTAAAATAATCAAAGTAGTTTTATACTGGCACAAAAGTAGATACACAGATCAAGGGAACAAAATACAAAGCCTAGAAATAAACCCAGCTTACATGGTCAATTAATATATGACAAAGGACACAAGAATGTACCAATGGGGAAAAGATAGTCTCTTCAATAAGTGGTGCTAGGAAAACTGGACAGCTACACGCAAAAAAAGGAAACTAGATCATCTTAAACCATACACAAAAATAAACTCAAAATGGATTAAAGACCTAACTATAAGACCTGAAACCGTAATATTCCTAGATGAAAACATAGGCAGCAAACTCTTAGACACTGGCATTAGTAATTTTTTTCTGGATATGTCTCCCCAGGCAAGGGAAACAAAAGCATCAATAAGGAAGTGGGACTACATCAAACTTAAAGCTTGTGCACAGCACAGGAAACCATCAACAAAAAGAACAGGCAACCAACTGAATGGGCGAATATATGACATATCCAGTAAGGGGCAAATCTTCAAAATTATATATAAAGAACTCAACTCAACGCTAAAAAAACAAATAGCCCAATTAAAAAATGGGCAGTGGACCTGAATAGGCACTTTTCCAAAGACTAATGTCCAACAGACATGTGAAGATGCTCAACATCACTGTACCTCAGGGAATGCAAATCAAAACCACAATGAGATATCAGAGAGTGACTAATACCAACAAGGCAAGAAACAACAAGTGTTGGTGAGGATGTGGAGGAAAGAGAACCTCATACACTGTTGGTGGGAATGGAAGGTGGTGTAGCCACTATGCACATTCCTCAAAAAAACTGAAAATAGATATAGGACCCAGTAATTCCACTTCTGGGAATTTAACCAAAGAAAATATAATCACTAATTTGAAAAGACAGAGGCACCCCTATGTTTACTGTGGTATTATTTACAATAGCCAAAATGTGGAAGCAACCTAAGTGTCCACTGATAGGCTAATGGATAAAGATATGGTACATATATAAAATGAAATATTACTCATCCATAAAAAAAGAACAAAACCTTGCCATTCATGACAGCATGGATGGACCTAGAGGGTATTATGGTCAAGTGAAATAAGTCAGTTAGACAATACCATGTAGTTTTACTTACATGTGGAATCTAAAAAACAAAATGAATGAATAAGACAAAATAGAAATAGACCCATAAGCAGAGAACAGACTGGTGGTGCCACAGGATGGGGCAGGGAGAAATGTGTGAAATAGGTGAAGGGGGAAAAATTAGTGAGAATGTTTGTTTGCTATCTTGATCTGGGTAATGGTTACATGAATGTATACATATATCAAAATTCATCAAGCTGTACACTGAAATCTGTACATTTTATTATACGTACTTCAGTAAAAAAAAAAAACCACTTACATAACACCTGCTATGTGGCAAGCACTTTACACATAATTTTGAATCTTAAAGAGGAACCTCATCATCCTAGCTTCATAGAGATGGAAACCAAGGTCTTATGGTTAACAAATGCCACATTTGGGAATTCAAACCCAGATCTGACTGACTCCAAAGTTCCTGATGAATAGGTTAAGTTTGTTGCACTAGGGATTCCACAAAATGAGACCAGATGGGGGATAGCTAAAAAAGGATGACCTACTTCTGGAACAGACCTTAAACTCCTGTTTTAAGATGAAGGCAAGCTGGAGCTGGCTGTTCAGGTCACCAGTGAGATGAGACATTACCTGGGAAGGGTTTGAAATGGCCACTGGAGACAGAACCCTGGAGTTGCTCTAAGTATTGTGATAAAATGCAACAAAAAGTTAAGAGGCATAGCTTCCTTTAGGACAGATGTTCTGACCATTGGATCAAAGTCCTGGGGAAAATAAGATAAGGGCTTCACTCCAGAGGACATCTTAAAGGATGGACAGGATACAATGGGTTGAAAAGCATCTAATAAGGACACTTCAGTCACATCCTAAAGTAGCCCAACAACAGTGTAAACTATCATTGTTGCCTACCACTGGTTGGAGTTGCCTGGGTGACATAAAGATGAGAAAGATGAAATAGGATTTGCACTCAACACCCTCATAATAATCTAAGGGACTAACAAATCTGGTCTTGGTACACCACAGAATGAGATGCACTATGTGGGAGCTCAGAAGTATTTACTGGCACTTTCGAAAAGAGGTAGCATTTGGGCTGGACTGTGAAGCTTGAAAATTTTGACAGTGAAGACAGTGGGTAAGGAATGGGCAATACAGGCTGAGGACAAATATGCACTCCCACAAACTCACAGAGGGAATATGTACAAGGCAGAAACTGTATAGTGAACTACAGATTAGAGGTGTTCTTGTCAGGGACCAATAGGAAGTAACCCAACAGCTGTTCTATACATAAGAGAAAACATAGTAGACTCTTGGCCTTCATGGATTTATCAGTCACCACTGTGCCTGGAAGTTCCATGACACTAGCAAATTTCACTTTGCTGAAGTACAATTTAGAACGTTATTGCCAGAATGGTATAAAGCAAGCCCAGCCAACCACCAGCATATGTCACACAGCAGCAGTCAAGCCTGTGAGCTGTGACAGATTATGACTCTACCACTCAGGAACTGTGAGTTCTTGGTCATGTTTCTCAACTCATTTGTACCTCAGTTCCCTCATCTGTAAAATTAGCATAAAATCACGAAAATTAAATATATGGTGAAGTACCTAGAATACTACCTGGCACACGGTAAGCACTCAATGTTAGCAATTAATATGTCAGCTATTGTTCCTCACAGTTTATGTCTGCAATAACTCTCAAAGAGGATATGAAGAAATTAGCCATGTTTTCAATTTTACTTTATGGTATATAATAGGTGAAGTTATATGCTTTATTAGTATTTATAGATTTAAAATGTGTTAGGGTCCCAGGTTTTAGCTCTCATTATCTACTATATATTGTTTTCTCCTATCACAAGTGAGATTTTCACTGTATTTTCAGCACAAAAAAACTAAGAACCACTATGGTAACAGGAGCAAGAACATGGGCTTTGGGGCCACACAGTCCATCCAATAAACTTGTGTTCAAACCCCAGTTCCACAGTCCTGGATACAGCACCACCTCTTCGGTAAAATGAGAATATCTAGCTTTAGAATTATAAATGAAACATATAATGTATATAAAAATGTTATTGCCCATCTCTGCATGTTGTATGAAGTCAATAAATATTATTATCCGTCAGGTAAACAGGTTATAAATGGGTAATGATTGGGATGTAATACCTTCAAACTCATCTACATCTCAGATACTTGTTTTTTAATAGCACCTATTATGTGCCAGACTGACTGCAAAGAGTTCCTGGTTACAAAGAGACTCAGAGTGTACCAGCACAAGTATATTTAGTTTTGAAAAAAGTGACTTTTTAGCTGACTATAAACCAAGGCTGCTTTGACAGCACTGTATAAAACCATCATTTTTACAGGTAAAAAATGGTCACTACTGGAAATTTCACATGGTTCATTAAAACATAACAGGTTTATAGTAGATGGGAAACATTCTAGATGGGGTGTTTATGTACTGTGGAAGAGGCAATAGATTTAAAAACAAAAAGACCTGGGTTTAAGTCTCCAGCTTATAAGCATCATTGTTCTCTGAAAAGCTGTCTTAATAAACAGCCTAAGCTAGAGATCCTGAGATAAAAATTCTACCAACTGGAATGAAGAAAAATTGTTAAGCTTCGGTAGAAAAGGTAACCAATTATCTATCTTTTGTTTTCTTCTTCAAAGCCTCAAGGAAGGTAAGTGCTTGAGTCCCCTCTGGTATTCCTGGGAGAAAGAAAACTATTATAGAGAGAAGCAGTTGCTCACAAGTTCTGGATTTGTTCAGCAACATGTATGCACCATCTCGTTCCAGTTACTTCCTAGCTATGTAAGCCTCGGCCAGTCCCTTCAACTTCCTGAGCCTCTGTTGTACAATGGAGTAAACAGTACCTTATGAGATTATATGAAAAACATTAAGCAATGTCCAAATGTACGGGAATTATCAATGAATTCTTTCCAACACTCACACCCCTGAATTAACAGTTTAGGTAAAAACTTACCAATCTGCACACAAAACAAAGAACTTGCTAATACTGTATTTTACCACCACATCTGAATGACACCTAAACAGAGGCCAAATCAACCCTGCATTTAAAGGATGAAATCAACAGGCGTTTTTAAATGCAAACTCATTTCTGAAAGAGCAAATAACAAGCATTTGGGCAGCTTTATACAGATCATTTTCCTATACATCACTTTATCAATTCTCAGAACCACTCTCTGATAAGAGTACTACTAGTAACATTATCAGAGGAGAAAAACCAAGGGCCCCAGAATTCAAGTTGCTTCACTAAAGCCACACTGCCACTTAAAATGCAAAGTTGATTCTGGACACTATCCTGGCTTCAATGTTCATGTTCTTTTTAATAAAAATACCTGGGACTGTTTATTGAAAGCAACGGTAGGGAGGGCATTTATACACAACATTAAGTCTCACAACAACCATTTACTAGGTGCAAAGCTGACTCTCAAAAAGGTCAAGGTATCTGCTCAATGTCACCCTGTTAAGCAGTGTCAGTGCAACAGCAGATCACAGATCTGCTTGACTTCCAAGACCGTGCTCTTCCCACGCTGTGTCAATTAAACAAAATCTTTGAATACACGAAGGATGGAAAATAGGCTATTAATACAAGTTGTTTTTCCACAGTGACTCATTAGCTATATTGATAAACTGCAAAACAAAGCCAAGGAAACAAGTGGGTGCAAAATTACGAGAAATTTCATCTTTCAAACTTACAGCAGTTAATTTTACAATTCAGTTAAGATAACAATTGATAATTACCGATTCAGTTCATGTTTAACACCCTTTCCCGCAAGACTTTTCTCTCTTAATTTAGGAGCTTCAGAACAGGGAAAAATGAAACGAAATACTCTTTCAGCTTACTGATTTCTTTTCAGCCTGAGAAGGTGTCGGCGATCCAAAGCCCCCAGGAGACTGTGTGTAGCTGGCCGCTCCGCCAAAGGCAGAGCCGCCATAGCTTTCAAATCCGCCTAGTTTTAAACAACAGCGTTAAGACCTGTGCTGCTTTCCAAGCTTCTGAAACCCCACAGGTGCCCTCAGACTTCACCCCGCAGCACTGCCGGCCCCTTCCCCGGCCCCCACACGCTCACGCCTCCGGCCTTCCCTCACTCCCGCCACCACACGCCTCTCGCACCGCCCCCTTGCTAAAACCCTTCTTGCCACCCCCATCCTCCTCCGCCCCACTTATCAGTACTATTCCACATCTTGGTCACGGGTCCCTCAGGAACGAGGCCCAGATGGTGGCAGTCTGGTGGGCTCTCGGAACACCTCAGAAGCCCTGTTGCGACGGCAGCGCTCTCTCTACTGTCCGCTAGAGCGACAAACTCCGGCCGCGAAGGACGGAGCCAATCAGCGCCCAGAACGCTTCTCGCTTCCACCAATCAATACCCACGAATCTTACGCTTTTCCTCGTCTTCTCGCGCCATACTCCTGAAAACTCTCGCTCTGCTCTCAGTAGGGTCGGAAGCCTCCTCGGCCATCTTTACTAAGGGCAAAACACAGTCCTGGCGGAAGCAGCGAGCGGCGAGGTTCTGATAGGGAGGTGCCTCAAGAAAAACAACCAATCAAAATAATACTTCCGTAGCTCAGCACGCGTAATTCCCCCACCTTCAGTCAAGTGGGCGACCCCTTACATCACTTCCTTTGTTTGGCGTCCTCCTGTTCCCGCCAAAGTCTCACCAATCACACGACGCCTTAAGTTAATTCGCTACATTAAAATTTCTGCTTTGGCTTGTCTCGCGGCATTTGCGCTCCTGGGAAACAACGTACTTACTTCACCCCACCCCGTGACATTGCTTGCTGTCTGTATAAAGAAACAAGTTCTACTGTGTTGCCGTCTTCCTGGTCCGGATTTTCCCCAGTGAGGTTCTAAGAAACTTGCACTCTCCCCAGGATGTCCTGAGGATTGCGCACCGACCTCCCCAACCGCCTCCCTCCGCTACTGACCCCCACCCAGTCTAATTCAGCTCAGCATCCTCGGATGTTTAAACAATTCTTCATGTAACATGTTTGCGCCCTTCCTGTAGAGTGGAACACGTCAGTTACTTCTTTGCTCTAAATACTACTAGATCGTTAGACGCCCCATTACCACCCCCTTTATAAAAATATTTATCGGTGTCTCTTGTTCCAAGCTCCATGCTGGCCAATGGCTTTCAGTGGTAAATAAGGAAGACATGGTCCCTGGGCTCCTGGGCCATTTTTTCTTTTTCTGAAACTTCAGGCACTGTCTTAAGTATTTTATGTTTATTAACTCAATCCTGTGAGGTAGGTGAGTACTGTTGTCTGGATTTTACAGCGGAGGAAGCTGAGGCAGAGAGACTAAGTTGTCTGCATTCAAGCCGAGGAAATTACAATACCTTCTTGAACATCCTAGAACTGGGTCACAAACTCAAGTGACAACTGGGGTCAGGCAGGAAAACTGTAAATGTGTGGGTTGGATAACAGAGGGAAAATTTTACTTTTTTTCTCCACAGTAAAAAACAACCACACCACACAAGCATAATGGTAAATTGCAACTGACATAAAGCACATGGGCACAATCTTCCTACGCTGATGGACAGTGACTGCAATGGGGTGTGTGGGAGGAACTTGATGATATAGGTGGATGTATACCTTAATAAAAAGTAAATAAAATGGCAACCCCCCCAAAAATATGGGCACAGTGTTGCCAGGTCATCTAGATTTTTTTATTTTTCTTAGCAGAGGCCAGAAATTTGGATTTTTGTGTGAAAAATTCTAAATGTTTTAAGTATATTAAAAAATTTAAAAGCACTATGTGGGCCAAAGAAAGACTTCTGTGGGCCAGATGTTTCTTGTGTGCCACCACTTATCTGTGCAAATTCTGTAAGCCTCCAAGTCACTACTGAGGAATAAACAAGATACAACCAAGGACAAAAGCCTGAGTATACCACAATGATACTACTATATTAAGCCTAAAGTGATTGAAACTTACATAGTTGATAAGAGCATATTTAAGACATATAGGATAAATATTTGAAATTAGGATTATTCTCGGAAATTTAAGATGTGGGTTCACTTGGTGTAATTGGCCTCATTTGGGGTTCAACTAGTTATAAATCCAGCTGAGATCATGCATTTAAAAATAAACGAAATGAAAAGGTGTTAAAATATAAGGCAAAACATCAAACTCAGACTTCTGCACATCTTTTCAAGAGCTTGGTGATCTGATAACTTGACCAGAGTTCTCAATCACCGCTAAAATAATTGGTATTTACTCTGTGTGTGTGTGTGTGTGTTGTGTGTATGAACACATGTGGTAGTGAATCTCTCACAGTTGAGTTTTGTCAAGTTGAAGTCTTGCTGTCACATAGAGGTTTCCAGGAAGTCTTCTATTTCCCTCTCTAGGTAGACTGCCGTCAGTGAAACCCACAGAGAAACTGAGAAGAGGAGAAATCACCCTTTAAAAACAATCTGGTGACACACCCATTAGGATGGTTATTATTGAGAAAATAGAAAACACCAAATCTTGGCAAGGATGTGGAGAAATTGGGAGCCTTGTGCACTCTTAGTGGAAATGTAAAATGGTGCAGCCACTATGGAAAACAGTATGGCAGTTCCTCAAAAAATGAAAAATAAAATTACCATATGTCTTAGCAGTTCCATTTCTGTGTATATATCCTAAAGAAGTGAAAGCAGGGACTCAGGCAGATACTTGTACACCCATATTCATAGCAGTATTATTCACAATAGCCCCAAAGTGGAAGTAGCCCAAGTTATCCATTGACAGATGGTATGGATAAATGTGGTATGCATGTACAAAGGAATATTATTGAGCCTTAAAAAGAAAGGAAATTCTGACACATGCCACAATACACAATACGGATGAACCTTGAAGACATTAAACTGAGTGAAATAAGCCAGTCACAAAAGAACAAATATTGTATGAGTGCACTTACAAGAGGTATTTATATTTAGTGTTACTATTAAGAAAGGGGACCTCACTGACATGGTGTGGGGAGGCCAGCAGGAGGAGCTCTCACATCCACCACTCCTCATTTGCAGACTCCACCAGAAAAGACCAACACCTAGCAAGTACATACCGAGATTGCTACTTTACTACCCAGCAGTAGGCAGGAGGAAGGTTTCTGCCTTGCTCCAGCAGCAGCCCAGCCAGTGAGAAGCCATGACAGGTGGAACTTGCATTTAACACCAGTGGACTTTATGCTTAGAACAGCTCTCCTAACTCAGCCCGTTTCCTTTTTGACTATGGCTTTGCCATAGTTTGCATGTCCTGAGTTGCAATTATCTGTTTTCCTGAATAAACCCAGTTTTGCTGGTAAAATAACTGACGGGTTATTTATTTATTTATTTATTGAAGTATTGTTGATATATGATCTTATGTTGGTTTCAAATGTATAATACAGTGGTTCAACAGTTACCCACATTATCAAATCCTCACCCCCTCTAGTGTGGTTACTATCTATCAACAAAGAAAGACATTGCAGAATCAGTGACTATGTTCTCCAGGATGTACTACCGTCTCCATGACCAACTTATATTGTGATTGCAAATTATTGTGCTCCTTTATCCCCTCACTCTCTCCACAACCCGTGCCCCAACTCCTCGCCCTTGGTAACCACTAGTCTCTTCTCAGTGTCTATCAGTCTACTGCTGTTTTGTACCTTCTGTTTTGCTTTGCATTTATACTCCACAAATAAGTGAAATCATATGGTATTTGTCTTTCTCTGCCTGGCTTATTTCATTGAGCATAATACCCTCTAGGTCCATCTATGTTTTTGCAAATGGCAGGATTTTTTCTTTTAATGGCTAAATAATATTCCACTGTGTATATGTACCACCTCTTCTTTATTCACTCTCTATTAATGGACACTTAGGTTGCTTCCATATCTTGGCTATTGCAAATAGTGTGACGATAAATACAGGGGTGCATTTATCTTTTCGAATCAGGGATTTTGTTTTCTTTGGGTAAATTCCTAGAAGTGAGATTTCTGGATCAAATGGTATTTCTATTTTTAGTTTTTTGAGGAACATGCATACTGCTTTCCATAGCAGTTGCACCAATTGATACTCCCGCCAGCAGTGTATGAGGGTTCCCCTTTCTCTGCAGTGTCACCAACGTCAGTTATTTCTTGTCTCTTGGATGGTGGCCATTCTAACTGGTGTGAGGTGATATCATTGTGGTTTTGATTTACATTTCCCTGATGATTAGCAATGTGGGAGCATCTTTTCATGTGCCTATTGGCCATTTATATTTCTTCTTTGTAGAAATGTTCATTTTCTCTGCCCTTTTTTAAATAGGGTTATTTGCTTTTTGGGTGTTGAGGAGTATGAGTTCTTTACATATTTTGGGTGTTAGCCCCTTATCAGATGAGTCATTTACGAATACTCCCATACTGAAGGATAGTTTTTTTTTCTGCTGATGGTGTCCTTTGCTGTACAGAAGCTTTTTAGTTTGATGTAGTCCCACTTGTTCATTTTTTATTTTGTTTCCCTTGCCCAAGGAGATGCATCCAGGAAAAAATTCCTCATGCTTATACTCAAGAGATTTTTCCCTATGTTTTCTTCTAAGAGTTTCATGGTTTCATGACTTACATTCAGGTCTTTGATCCATTTTGAGTTTACTTTTGTGTATGAAGTTAGACAATAATCCAGTTTCATTCTCTTACATGTAGCTGTCCAGTTTTCCCAACATTAGTTGTTGAAGAGGCTGTCTTTTCCCCATTGTATTTTCATGGCTCCTTTATCTTATAATAAATGACCACATATGTGTGTGTTTATATCTGGGCTCTCTATTCTGTTCCATTGATCTATGGATCTGTTCTTGTGCCGGTACTAGACTGTTTTGATTACTGTAGCTGACAGTTTTATTTTTAAGGTTAACACTAGAATAGTCAGATTCATAGAGAAAGAAAGAATAGTGGTTTCCAGTTGCTGGAGGAAGGGGTGAATGGGAAATTGTTATTTTATGGGTTTACAGAATTTCAGTTTGGGACGAGGAAAAAGTTCTGGGGACGGATAGTGGTGATGCTTCCATAATAATATAAATGTAATTACTACTACTGAATTGTACATTTTAAAGTGTTTAAAATGGTAAATTTTCTGTTTTGGATTTTTCAACACATTTTTAAAGGGAAAACCTCACTCTATTGAGTACATAGCACATATGATGTACATGCATTATCTCTGCTAAATGCCTAATATGCTTATCTTCCAGTGTTTCTGATCTGCCATTTTAACCATCAACATCATTTGCTTCCACTTTATAAATGTACATATTTTAATCAGAACTGTCCCAACACAGATGATTTTCATTAGATTTAATTCCCTGTTCAACTTTCTGGACAGTGAGATTTAGCTATTTCTAATTGTTTCCATTTTTTATTTTACTGAAATCATTTTTATGTGAGTCAACTCTTTTGTGAGTAAACTTTATAATGAACATATAATTCATGATTCAGATTTTATCCATACCTAATTTTATGAATTTTTCACCTCCACCACTGTAGATTTATGGTTGCTCATTCCTTCTGTCAAGTACAATTTGATTCAGGGGATTTTTGTGGTTTTCGGTGTTATGCACAACATGGGGAAAGACGAAGAAGTTTAGTACAATTGAAATTATAAGATCTCGGTAGTCAAACATTTCATTCTTGAATCAGGACTCAAGACTAACTCATGTGGTCCAAGGAGATGGTCAGCAGGCCACAGATGAGCTGCTTTTTTGTTGGGTCTGTAAGACTTTTAAGCCTACTTTCTTTTTCCTTCTTCCTTTGTCTGTAAAAACTTGGTCATGTCTGTAAAATTTCTTTCATAGATTTTAGGTTTTTTGCAACCTGATGTCTCTCCTCAAAATCATGGGCTTTCAGTCTTACTTGGATAGCATTTTATTTTATTTTATCTTGTCTTACATTTTATTTTATTTATTTTGATGAAAAGGAAAAGATTGCTTTATTCAGGAGACTGGCAACCTGGGAAGATGGCAGACTAGCATCCGGAAAACATCTATGTGCCATTCAGAGAGAGAGTGTTTTAAAAGGAGATTTCATGCAGACAGGAGGGGGATGTGTGAGAATCGACAGCTGATCAATGGCCTGTGGGCAGCCTTGCTGGTGCCAAGGAGGCTGTGTGCTTTAGAACTGCCACGGGAATGCAACGTCCTTATCTGTGATTTCCAGGGGCATCCGAGTGAAATTCTTGAGACTCAGAAGGGTCTGGTTAGAGGTTTTGTTGCGGGAAACCCAATCTGGGGACCTCTCCTTGGAAGCCAGGTGAGACCTCAGCCTAGGAGAGGGTTCTTAACTCTGTATCTAGAAAGAATTCACGAGCAGGTCGAGCAAGTACAAGAAAAGAGTAGTTCAATTAAGCAAAGTACGCGCTCAAGGAAGGAATGCAGGCATGCTCGAGAGATGAGCAGCCTGGACAGCATTTTAGAACTTGTTGTCCTGTTTGATGGGGACTTTTGCAATTTTGAAAATTCGTGTATTCCTATTAATATATTATTTTGTTATATTCATAGGGTCCGCTGAAGGCTTTCCTTCCTAGAAAATGAATTGAGTCTGTGGAGTTAGCAGGACTCTAGGATGGTTGGCAAATTTATTTTGGAACACGGTCGTCCTCTCCTTCCAATTGGTTATGGCGTGGGAGCAGTCCAGCCCATCAGCCTTTCTTATTCCACCCACGGTTCCCATTGTCTGGGACTGTTGACATTTCACATGTCTGTGAGTTGCTTTCCTTACCCAGGTGGGACCAAGTAAGTGTGTATACTTTATAAACAGACATCTAATTAATTAAAGAAGCAAAGGACCCATATGTATTAACATTACTTATTCAAATTAAAAATTAAACATATCCTGTAATAATCACCATTCCTGCAAGTTTTAACTAGCTTCTGTTCTTTTTCTATTTGGATTATCAACACGAACTCACAGACTTTCACAGGGTCATTTTGAAGGCAGCAATGCTGTGGACCTGAATCAAGGTGGAAGGAGAGGGAAAGAGAGGGACAGAGAAAGCAGAAGTCATGTAGCAGTGATTTATCAGTAACATGATAAAGTAATTATCACATTATTATAGATGCTGCAGTTGCTACATCTTGGCCAGTAAGAGGTCGGTCCCTTTGTCCAGTCGGTGCTGCTGACGTTCTTTAAAGCCTTCTGGATTTCTGGCAAAAGGAAGATGTTCCAAACTCATCCAGCCTGATTTTTTTTCTCCATGATGGACTCAGTGCCCCTCCTTAGAGTGGAGAATGGTACACATGAGCCTTATGAGAACTGCTGAGGGGCAGGGGCTGCTGCTTTTAGAGCTCTCTTACAGGCCACTCAGCAAGGAAAAGATTTATTAAGGTTAAGGGTTTATATTTACTTTTCCAATTTAACATAGCATGCTACAGCACCTTATATTTATTACACTGACAGATAATATGGGATTTCTTTTTTATATCTTGGAGCAAAGGGCATTAGAGTGGCAAAGACCACAGGATCCAGGTGTGCTTCTGGGTAAAAGGGGCCGAGTCAAAAGGTCCTGTTTTATTCCCAACAACCAAATGAAATCAGCACTATTGTTGTCCCCATTTTACAGATGGGGAAACTAAGCTTCCCAACCTTTTCCACAACATAGGCACATTTAGAAAGCAGTGCTTGTGTGGATGAAACACATCAGGCTGGCAGGGGCCAAAGGTGCAGAGTGACCAGCAGTCCCTGTTTCCCCAGGATTTTCTGGGTTTTAAAACTGAAAGTCCCTTGTCCTGGGAACCCCTCCAGTTCCACTCAAACCAAGATGATTAGTCTCCCTACACAGGTACCTGGCCAGGGGTCTCTGGCTGCCCCAAGCCCAGCCTGCCTTACTGACCTATGGACGAACATCTCCTTGCTCCAGTAACCTTTCAGTGGTGCACCAGTGTGCCTGGCCATTCCAGGTGAGACCGAGTAACCAGACTGAGGTCACATGGCGAGTGAAGAGAGCAGCCTGATGGAACCCAGCTCTATGTCACTTCTGAGCACAACTCTTAACCATGATGCTTTGTCCTCTCCTGCGTCTCCTTTTGGCCCACCCACCCCCCCTGCCCCTTATCAGCATTCTTTATCCTGGAACACTTAGTACTTTGATGCTGTTGTGCTATCAAACAGAGATGAGGGAGCTTATGCTCACTTTTCTCACTTTTGTACTTTTAAAGACTGCGCCAGGAAGAGGAAGAGTGCCCAAGAGGACCGATGCTGAGGGAGACACCTACAGAGGGGTGATAGTGCCCCATCTGGATGTCATGCTAAGAATTTGGACTTTCCCCCGTAGCCCTGGGGAGCCACTGAAGGTTTTGGAGCAGGGGAGTTACATGATCACTTGCAAGCTTTGAGGTGATCTCACTGGCAGAGTGAGGGAGCATGGGCAGGCAAGGGGTGCCGGAGACCGGAGGCGGGGGATCTGTTATGAGGCTGGAGAAACAGGCGAGGCGGCAATGATGTGGACCTGAGCCAAGGCGGAGGGAGTGGGAAAGAGAGGGACAGAGAGAGCAGAGTCATGGGAAAAGGGAAGGCTTAATATATCTTTAATTTATTAATTTCCTATTCACCCAGTCTTATTTACTCCATTCATTTATTCAACAAATTTATATATATTTAGTGCCAAGAGCTAAGCTAACCCTGAACTGACTCTAGTTTTGAATCTGGATGACAAGGAGAAATAGATTAGGAGCCCAGAAGCAGAAGCAAGCTTGTTCACTTAAAATTTGACCTTGCTGAGTTTGTCATTTATGGCCAAATTCAAAAGTTCTCTCTGGGATCTTTAAGGATCGACCATCATATAAAGCCCAGCTTAGAGAAGATACAATTTATATGATACACTTTGAGGCAGTCCAGGTTTCACCATGAGATGTTCATTCTTTTGGATCAATGACTGCTGCTGCAAAGGGAAAATTCAAGTAATTGTTCTATGGTCTTTTCATCCCCTGCTCCAGAACCTTCAGTAGTTCCCCATGACCTGTAGGAAAAGTTCAAAGTCCTTTAGAATGGCATCCAAATGGAGTACGATTACAGGTATAATTTTACAGTTCTCTGTAGGAATCTTACTAAAGCCTGTATCTCTCACTAAACTATAAACTTTTTTTGTTCATTATTGTATCGTGAGCACCTGGCACAGTGCCTGGCACACAGAAGCTGCTTAGTGAATGTGTGTTAAATAAGTGAGTGAATGAATGAATGCACAAGAGCAACGTGTCTTTGATTTAGAATAACTGGGGTAGATGTCAACACCCACGGATTCTATTGCAGTCCCATTCTTTTTCTTTTAATATAATTTTTTAATTAAAGTATTATTGATATACACTCTTATGAAGGTTTCACATGAAAAACAATGTGGTTACTACATCCACCGATATTATCGAGTCCCCCCCCATACCCCGTTGCAGTCACTGTCCATCAGTGTAGTAAGATGTATTGCGGCCCCATTCTAGACCTTCTTGGGCTAAGCCTTCTGTGGGTTTGACCCCAGGCCAACCCAGGGGCAGCCTGGCTTCACAGAGGTTCTGAGTCTAGGAACAGGCAAAGGCTTCAGCACCTGAGAGCTGCCATCCATGCCCCCAAGGGCTTTGCTCCAGAGTGTTTGTTTTACATGCACTGATGAGGTGTTGGGACCCAATGAGCCACAGCAGAAACATGAAGAATGCTTGCCTCTTATCTGCTTTTATAGACATGCTTTTCTCTTAAGAGTGATGGGGATTTTCAGGAGATTACATAGCCAAGAATTAAATGAATGCTTTGGATAATTCGAAGAAGAGTGGTTGTTTTGTACTTAAGAAGGCAAATCTCAACCCTTTGGATTTCTCGGCCTCACTTACCTTTTCTGGCAAACCCAGGATCTACAGGTCAGGCTGGGCCCAGGAAGAAGCCAGTATTGTTTAGGTCACTGACTCCTGGCAAAGGGTTGAGTGGGGGCTGAAATCTCCCCTGGCCCCTCTCTGAGCCCCGGCTGTGTCTGTCTGGGGTGGAGGTATCTTTTTCTAATTCTCACAAAGGCCTAGAGGGGTGCCTTTTTCAATTTGCCCAGATATGTCTTCTGGGATAGTGGTGGTGATTGAAAGGGACAGAGGGAGTAGATGAAAGAAGAGAGGGGATGCAAACTCAACAGTCCAAGCAGGTTTATTGCTGAACCTGAGAGGGCCCCCTCTGTCCTGGCCAGCCGAGCAAAGGAAAAGGGTCTCTAACAGGTCAAGAGGCTTTTTATGGCCAGGGTTTTTGGCGAGCTCTTTGTGGGGAGGGGTTGGGGAAAGGTGGGCTTGTGGCTTGCTGACGTGTCCTCTGGAGGATGCTTGTAGCCTCAGTAACATGAAACCTAGGTCTGTCTGAGATGGTGGGTGGGATTATTCAGAAGGCGGTCCTTGGGTCTGGAATGTATCAGTGATCATGACAGCCCTATCTAGGACTTTCTAGACATATTGACCAAAAAGCTGAGATATGTATTTAAAAGAAGCCCCTTGTTAAAAAGAAAACCACAGGCCCAAGTATGGAATCACTCATGTTAATGGCCCTAAGTCTAAGACTTACTACCTAACCTAACTACAGTTTTAGCGCCCCACCACCACCCCCACCTCCAGGGATATAACTTTTAACCAGTAAACATGGAAATTCCTGGTCAGTGCTAGGAAATTTACTGATGTACCCCTTCCCCATAGGAGCGCAAACTTGCCTAAAGCAATGGATTCTCTGCTAGTATTTTCCTTTTTCCCACTATCTTTAAAAGCCTTTCCTTTTCTGCAGTTCAGTGGAGCTCCCCTCTACTTGCTAGATGGGATGCTGCCCGATTCATGAATCAATTAATAAAACCGATTAGATCTACAAATTAACCTAGCTGAATTTTTTTAATTTAATACCCTGCATCCAGCCAAAAGCTGAGTGGGACTCTAGCACCTGCCCAGATGGATTTATAAGGACTCCTGTTCCCCCTCTGAGCTCTCCCTCTTGTTCCACTTTCAAGCCTAATCATTGCCAACTCCCTGCTCAGCCCTCAAGGAGCTGCCTCCCCTAGACTCCTCCCCTGCTGCCCTTCCCCACCTGTCCCATGGGTTACCTGCCAAGTGTACCCCATGTGCCTTAGAGACCTTCCAGCAGTTTTGAACCAGTCTGCGGGCTCAGGTGTGAGAGGAGCCCACTGCCTTATTTTGTTGAATCAATAGCAGTGGGTCTCTGAGCCCTCTTCCCTCTGCACTGGTAGAAAATTCAGTCTTGTTGGCTATTCGGGTGCCCTCCTCCCCTTGTGGCGGCCCAGGGCCCTGAGCCCAGGCTGGGCCTTGGTCTTCAGTTGTTTGTGACTAAGTTTGTACAGTCCGGAGGTTCTGTGGCAACTCTGCCCCCGGGGCTTTGCCAGGCTGTGAACCTTGTTGATTCATCTGTGTAATGTCCTTCTCTTCTGCTGAAGGTAAGCTCCCTGAGAGCAGAGGCTTTGTTTCGTTCACCACTGTGTTCCAGGACCCAGAAGCTAACAGACATCCATTAGACATAGACATCAATATTTACTGAACCCAAGTAAATGTCCAGTGACTTTAAGTATGAATACCTGTTCCCTCCTGGAGATAGTCTGGAGATGTTTGGAACCCAGCATTCTCTGTCTGCTGCCCTGGCTGGGCCAGCGTCCCCTCTCTTCCAGGTGCTTCCCTTCCCCCTTCCACTCTCCGCTCTGGGAGGTCAGAGGACATTGTCCGCTGAGTCCTGAGGCAGTGTCTTCAAGAAGTTGTGGCATTCTACTTGGCCACGTCCTCCCCCAGGGGAAGGGATTTTTGCTACCTGCTTAGGCGGGTTTTAAAAGATACAAGACTGGAAATGAGCATCTCAACCAATTCCCAGCCACAGTCTACTTAATTCCTCCTGCGATATAATAACTCATAAGAAATACATATTTGGTCATTCAGATGACCAAGTATATATTTCCCTGGTATAATTGGTCTTCATCCATGATTCCTGAAAACACTTCAGAGTCTTAAAGGTGAAATGAGTATCTTGTCACGTTAATGAGAGACTTTGGGACCCCACCCAAGGCTGGAGGTCGATCAACCAATGGCCCATAATTTCAGTCAGTCATGACTGTGGAAAGGAGCCCTCACAAACACCCCTGAGAAGAGCTGATCACTCTCTTGGATCCTTCTCTGTTGGGGAGAACTTCCGCTCTTGGGGAACCAGAGCGCTTTCACGCGCCACCGAGCCGGGCCCCCAAGGCTCCACGAGGATAGAAGCTCCTTTATTTGGGACCTTGCCCTATGTCTCTCTTCCTCTGGCTGTTAACTTGTATACTTCATGGTTTCCTTTATTAAACTGGTAAAGCTAAGTGTTTTCCTGAGTTTTGTGAGCAGCTCTAGCAAATTAATTAAGCCTAAGGGGGAGGCCGTGGGAACCTCCAGTCTATAGCCGGTTGGTTAAAAGCACAGGGAACTGCCTGGGGCTTGTGACAGGTGTCTGGAGTGGTGGGTGGAGGGCAGTCTTGTAGGATGGAGCCCTTAACCTGGGGAATCCTGTGCTGTCTCTGGGCAGATAGCGTCAGAATTGAGTTCTTGGACACCATGCTGGAGTTCAAGAATTGCTTGGTGTTGTCTGTGGGAAAAAACACACCTCCCAATTAACTAGTTGCCAATTCCTTAGTGCAGACCCTCACCACTTCTCACCAGGACTTCTCTGCCTCAGCAGCCTTGCCGCTCTCGCCCATACCCATCTGCCGCAGAGCCAGGGTGGTCTCTCTGATGCCCTAACTGGGTTTGTCTTTCCTCTAGTGAAGACTCTTCCAAGGCTCCTCGCAGCTCTCAGTTCAACACTTGAGTGGCCTGGTTCCTGCTGCTTCCCTGGCTCAGGGTCCCAAGCCCCAGCACCCTGCACAGCTCCCTGGGGTGATTCAACACCTCTGACTCAACAGGGGCTACTCCTTCTGCCTGGGGTGCCCTCTGCCCCACTGCACCCTCTGGCTCACACCTACTTGTAATCAGGTTAAGCTGGTGGGACAACCAGACAATTACATGCCTTGGGAAGGTAACAGGAAGGACACAAGACCACCTGAGATGCCTTCTTGACAAAAATGTCATCAAACTTCTAGATATAACTTCCAGTTGGCAGGAAATAGAGGGGACAGAGGAACATGTTAAATAAGGGCAATCAGCCACTTCTTCCAGAATGTGGGGAACATCACAGGACAAATGACCTGGTTCCTCTGACAAAGAACAAGGAAAAAGGGGTGAAGGAGAGGCCTACAAATTAAGAGACATACCAATCAAATGTGAAGTGAGTGATAGTAAGGAATTACTTTTTTTTGAAGATCTGATATGGTATTATTGTGTTAGAAAAAAAAAGAGTCCTTATCTTCTAGAGATATATACTAAAGTGGTCATGGGCCAACACCATGTGATCTCTGGAATTTGCTTTGAAATGATCCAGTGGGGTTGGGGTGGGGATACAGATCAAGTAAGATTGCCTGTAAGTTCATAATTGCTGTAGTTGGAGGGTGGGTGCTGGGGGTTCATTACACTATTGTCTCTATATCTGTTTATGTTTGCAGGCCCGTGTCACCTCCTCCCTTCCCTCTGAAGGTTAGACCCAGCATGGATGAATGGATGACTCAGGCTTTGTTCATTTGTGGCTGTGCATCTCGAGCTCCAATTAGCAGTCAGGTGCCTTTGATGGCCAAGGCCAGCCATTTTATAGAGGTTTCAATGTTCTGCTGGGGCGGGACAACATTAAAAACTCTGCAAGTGGGTGACATCTGCCTCTCAGAGAGGGGTTGAGCCAGTGTCCTGGAGATTTCAGTGACTGGCCGGGCTGGAATGCTCTGAGGAACTGGAAGGACAGGTACTGCCTTGTGTCTCAGAGTTCAAAGTCCTGGAGGGTGCCATCTCCTCAGACAAACCCTGCTCACACCCTGCTGGGCAAAGGAGGAAAAGCCAGTGGAGGCTGGGCCTTCAATTACAGTGTAACTGGTCAGGAAGTTCTCTCTGTGGTCACACGTCTAGTTATTGTTTCGCTGCGTGAACAACAGCACTGAGAGAACCCTGTGGCTCCCATGAGGTGGGCGCCTAAGATGGAGCTGCTCCCGCTGCTGGTTTTCCTGGCCCCCTGGGGAGTCGCCATGGCTGAACCAGGTAGGTACTGGGAAGGCCTGTCATGTCTTTGTTTTGTACTATGAATTCAGGATCCGGGGCTACTGGAAGCGGCTTACAGAAGCTGGAAGTGCTGCTAAAATTAGCAAAGCAGGAAGCTAGGGCTGGCAGGCCTGGGGAAAGAGCGGGTGGTGGGGTGCTGGTTGAGCCTGAAGATTTTAAGTGGAGGTGACAGCTGGCCAGGGAAGGGACACTGACTTTTCTAAGAGGTGTGGGTACATAGGAGCCAGCCAGTTGGTAGAAGTAGCAGGTAGCGGGCAGATTCATGAATTCATTCAACAAATATTGGTTGAGGGCTTTCTATGTACCATGCCCAATTCTCAGAAACAGGGACACAGCAGAAAAGAATAGAAGTAAAGTCCCAGTCCTAATGAAGCATTCGTTTGGGAAGAAAGAGACCAAAAGACACAGGAAAAAGTAAATAATAGTATTCCAGGAGATAACAAGGCTTATGGAGAATAAGAAAGCAAAATAAGGAGGAGACAGTGTAGTGGAAGGGGGTTCTTGTGGGGTGACCAGAGAAAGGTTGTGGATTGAAGTGACAGTTGAGTGGAGACCTGAAGCACTGAGGAAGACTTTAAGTTCTCAGAGTGAAATGGGACATCATCAGAGGGTTTTAGGCACAGCTGTTGATCCTGGGGTTCTTTTTTTTATTTTGGTATCATTAATGTACAATTACATGAGCAACATTATGGTTACTGGACTCCCCCCATTATCAAGTCCCCACCAATTACCCCATTACAGTCACTGTCCATCAGCATAGTAAGATGCTATAGAATCACTCCTTGTCTTCTCTGTGTTATACTGCCTTCCCTGTATGCCCCCCCATTACATTATGTGTGCTAATCGTAAAACCCCTTTTTCCCCCTTGTCCCTCCCTTCCCACCTGTCTTCCCCAGTCCCTTTCCCTTTGGTAACTGTTAGTCCATTCTTGGGTTCCGTGAGTCTGCTGCTGTTTTGTTCCTTCAGTTTTTTCTTTGTTCTTATACTCCACAGATGAGTAAAATCATTTGATACTTGTCTTTCTCCTCCTGGCTTATTTCACTGAGCATAATACCCTCTAGCTCCATCCATGTTGTTGCAAATGATAGGATTTGTTTTCTTCTTATGGCTGAGTAATATTCCATTGTGTATATGTACCACATCTTCCTTATCCATTCATCTACTGATGGACACTTAGGTTGCTTCCATTTCTTGGCTATTGTAAATAGTCCTGCGATAAACATAGTGGTGTATATGTCTTTTTCAAACTGGGCTGCTGCATTCTTAGGGTAAATTCCTAGGAGTGGAATTCCTGGGTCAAATGGTATTTCTATTATGAGTTTTTTGAGGAACCTCCATACTGCTTTCCACAATGGTTGTACTAATTTGCATTCCCACCAGCAGTGTAGGAGGGTTCCCATTTCTCCATATCCTCGGCAACATTTGTTGTTGTTTGTCTTTTGGATGGTGGCTATCCTAACTGGTGTGAGGTGATATCTCATTATGGTTTTAATTTTCATTTCTCTGATGATTAGAGATGTGGAGCATCTTTTCATGTGCCTGTTGGCCATCTGAATTTCTTCTTTGGAGAAGTTTCTGTTCAGCTCCTCTGCCCATTTTTTAATTGGCTTATTTGTTTTTTGTTTGTTGAGGTGCATAAACTCTTTATATAATTTGGATGTCAAACCCTTATTGGATATGTCATTTATGAATATGTTCTCCCATACTGTAGGATGTCTTTTTCTTCTATTGATGGTGTCCTTTGCTGTACAGAACATTTTAGTTTGATATAGTCCCACTTGTTCATTTTTGCTTTTGTTTCCCTTGCCCAGGGAGATATGTTCATGAAGAAGTTGCTCATGTTTATGTCCAAGAGATTTTTGCCTATGTTTTTTCTAAGAGTTTTATGGTTTCATGACTTACATTCAGGTCCTTGATCCATTTCGAGTTTACTTTTGTGTATGGGTTAGACAATAATCCAGTTTCATTCTCTTACATATAGCTGTCCAGTTTTGCCAACACCAGCTGTTGAAGAGGCTGTCATTTCCCCATTGTATATCCATGGCTCCTTTATCGTATATTAATTGACCATATATACTTGGGTTTATATCTGGGCTCTCTATTCTGTTCCACTGGTCTATGGGTCTGTTCCTGTGCCAGTACCAAATTATCTTGATTACTGTGGCTTTGTAGTAGAGCTTGAAGTCAGGGAGCATAATTCCCCCTGCTTTATTCTTCCTTCTTGGGATTGCTTTGGCTATTCGGGGTCTTTTGTGGTTCCATATGAATTTTAGAACTATTTGCTCTAGTTCATTGAAGAATGCTGTTGGTATTTTGATAGGGATTGCATTGAATCTGTAGATTACTTTAGGCAGGATGGCCATTTTCACAATATTAATTCTTCCTATCCATGAGTATGGGATGTGTTTCCGTTTTTTGGTATCTGCTTCAATTTCTCTCATGAGTGTCTTGTAGTTTTCAGAGTATAAGTCTTTCACTTCCTTGTTTACATTTATTCCTAGGTATTTTATTCTTTTTGATGCAACTGTGAATGTAATTGTTTTCCTGATTTCACTTTCTGCTAGTTTACCGTTAGTGTATAGAAATGCAACATATTCCTGTGTATTAAGTTTGTATCCCACAACTTTGCTCAATTCAGATATTAGATCTAGTAGTTTTGGAGTGGATTCTTTAGGGCTTTTTATGTACAATATCATGTCATCTGCAAATAGTGACAGTTTGACTTCTTCCTTACCAATATGGATGCCTTTTATTTCCTTGTGTTGTCTGATTGCCATGGCTAGGACCTCTAGAACTATGTAGAATAAAAGTGGGGAGAGTGGGGGCATCCTTGTCTTGTTCCCGATCTTAAAGCAAAAGCTTTCAGCTTCTCGCTGTTAAGTATAATGTTGACTGTGGGTTTGTCATATATGGCCTTTATTATGTTGAGGAACTTGCCCTCTATACTCATTTTGTTGAGAGTTTTTATCATGAATGGATGTTGAATTTTGTTGAATGCTTTTTCAGCATCTGTGGAGATGATCATATGGTTTTTGTCCTTCTTTTTGTTCATGTAGTGGATGATGTTGATGGATTTTCAAATGTTGTACCATCCTTGCATCCCTGGGATGAATCCCACTTGATCATGATGGATGATCTTTTTGATGTATTTTTGAATTCGGTTTGCTAATATTTTGTTGAGTATTTTTGTGTCTATGTTCATCAGGGATATTGGTCTGTAATTTTCTTTTTTTGTGGTCTTTGCCTGGTTTTGGTATTAGAGTGATGTTGGTCTCGTAGAATGAGTTTGGGAGTATTCCTTCCTCTTCTACTTTTTGGAAAACTTAAGGAGGATGGGTATTAGGTCTTCACTTAATGTTTGATTAAATTCAGCAGTTAAACCATCTGGTCCAGACATTTTGTTCTTAGGTAGTTTTTGATTACCAATTCAATTTCTCTGCTGGTAACTGGTCTATTCAGATTTTCTGTTTCTTCCTGGGTCACCCTTGGAAGGTTGTATTTTTCTAGAAAGTTGTCCATTTCTTCTAGGTTATCCAGTTTGTTACCATATAATTTTTCATAGTATTCTCTCATAATTCTTTGTATTTCTGTGGTGTCTGTAGTGATTTTTCCTTTCTAATTTCTGATCCTGTTTATGTGTGTAGACTCTCTTTTTTTCTTGATAAGTCTGGCAAGGGGTTTATCTATTTTGTTTATTTTCTCGAAGAACCAGCTTCTGCTTTCATTGAGTCTTGCTATTGTTTTATTCTTCTCAATTTTATTTATTTCTGCTTTAATCTTTATATGTCCCTCCTTCTACTGACATTGAGCCTCATTTGTTCTTCCTTTTCCAGTTTCATTAATTGTGAGTTTAGACTGATCATTTGGGATTGTTCTTCTTTCCTGAGGTAGGCCTGTATTGCAATATATTTCCCTCTTAGCATGGCTTTCACTGTGTCAAACAGATTTTGCAGTGTTGAATTATTGTTGTCATTTGTCTCCATATATTGCTTGATCTCTGTTTTTATTTGGTCATTGATTCATTGATTATTTAGGAGCATGTTAGTAAGCCTCCATGTGTTTGTGGGCTTTTTCATTTTCATTGAGTAATTTATTTCTAGTTTCATACCTTTGTGATCTGAGAAGCTGGTTGGTACAATTTCAATATTTTGGAATTTACTGAGGCTCTTCTTGTGGCCTAGTATATGATCCATTTTTGAAATGTTCTATGTGCATTTGAGAAGAATGTGTATCCTGTTGCTTTTGGGTGGAGTGTTCTGTAGATGTCCATTAGGTCCATCTGTTCTAATACATTATTGAGTGCCTCTATCTCTTTATTTATTTTCTGTCTGGTTGATCTGTCCTTTGGAGTGAGTGGTGTGTTGAAGTCTCCCAAAATGAATGCATGGCATTCTATTTCCCCCTTTAATTCTGTTAGTATTTGTTTCACATATTTAGGTGATCCTGTGTTGGATGCGTAGTTCTTTATAATAGTTATATCCTCTTGTTGGACTGACCCCTTTATCATTATGTAATGTCCTTCTTTGTCTCTTGTGACTCTCTTTGTTTTGAAGTCTGTTTTGTCTGATACAAGTACTGCAACTCCTGCTTTTTTCTCCCTATTAGTTGCATGAAATATCTTGTTCCATCCCTTTACTTTCAGTCTGTGTATGTCTTTGGGTTTGAAGTGAGTCTCTTGTAGGCAGCATATAGATGAGTCTTGTTTTTTTATCCATTCAGTGACTCTACTCCTTTTGATTGGTGCATTCAGACCACTTACATTTAGGGTGATTATCGATAGGTATGTACTTATTACCATTGCAGGCTTTAAATATGTGGTTACCAAAGGTTCAAGGGTAATTCCCTTACTATCTAACAGTCTAATTTAACTCAGTTTGTATGCTGTTACAAACACAACCTAAAGGTTCTTTTTTTTTACCCTCCTTTTTCTTCCTCCTCCATTCTTTGTATATTATGAATCATATTCTGTACTCTTTGTCTATCCCTTGGGTGACATCTATTTAGTCTTAGGAATACTTCCACCTATAGGAGTCCCTCCAAAATGCACTGCAGAGGTGGTTTGGGGGAGGTAAATTCTCTCAGCTTTTGCTTATCTGAACATTGTTTAATCCCTCATTCAAATTTAAATGACAACCTTGCCGGGTAGAGTATTTTTGGTTCAAGGGCCTTCTGCTTCATTGCATTAAATATATCACACCACTCCCTTCTGGCCTGTAAGGGTTTCTGTTGAGAAATCTGATGATAGCCTGATGGGTTTTCCTTTGTATGTGATCTTTTCTCTCTCTCTAGCTGCTTTTAATAATCTGTCTTTATCCTTGATCTTTGCCATTATAATTATTATATGTCTTGATGTTGTCTTCCTTGGCTCCCTTGTGTTGGCAGATCTGGGCATCTCGATGGTTTGAGAGACTATCTCCTTCCCCAGATTGCAGAAGTTTTCAGAAATTATGTCCTCAATGACACTTTCTATGCTTTTTTCTCTCTTCTTCTTCTTCTGGTACCCCTATAATGCGAATATTGTTCCGTTTGGATAGGTCACACAGTTCTCTCAATATTCTTCATTCTTAGAGATTCTTTTTTCTCTCTGTGAATCTGTGCCTCAGCTTCCTTGTATTCATCTTCTCTAATTTCTATTCCATTTACCATCTCTTCTACTACATCTAATCTGCTTTTAAATCCCTCCATTGTATGTTTCATTTCAGGTATGGAATTTCTTAATGATTTAATCTCCATCTTAAATTCGTTCCTGAGTTCTTGAATATTTTTCTGTACCTCCATAAGCATGTTTATGATTTTTACTTTGAACTCTCTTTCAGGAGGATTGGTGAGTTCAGTTTCACTCGGCCGTGTTTCTGGTGATTGTGAGATTTTGGTCGGTACCATGTTCTACTGATGTTTCATATTTCTGTGTGGTGCCCTCTAGTGCCCAGAAGCTCCAGTCTCTGGAGCTGCTCAGGCCCTTGGGTCAGGTTGGAGGTCATAGGGGAGTGGAGCTGGTGCCTGTGGGGAGGAAAGGTCTGTTTCCTGAATCCCGTCTGCCCTGCCTGTTTCCAATATCATAGCCAGTGGGCCGAGCACACAGGTGTAAGCCTCTGTGCTTGGCGTCTCTAGCTGTTGTAGGTGAGCCTCTCTCTGGCTGGTCTGATGCCAGAGCAGTGACTGCCAGTTTGCGAGCTGGTGCTGTCAGGCCAGGAGGAAGGCTTATCAGGCTGAGTGTCACAGTGGGGGCCTCGGAGCTGAGTAGCCACCCAGGGGGATGGAGCACCTGAACTTCCCCAAAGTTCCTAATCTGCTGGGCAGAGCACACCCAGTCAACCTTGTCCCCCTATCTCTTCTCCCGCACAGTAAGCTCCGTGCAAACCCCACACCTTCAGCAGCCATCTTGCTGCTAGGAAGCCTCTCAGACCGCCTGCTTTTCCCTTGTCTCAGAGCGGCCAGGTGTGGATCCCATCCTGCACAAATGGCCAGAATCTGTCTCTCAAGCCCTCTGTCTGTCCCAGTTCCTCATTCTCCAGAGAACCACACAATGTAGATTTCTGCTTGCAAAGCAGATATCCAGGGTAGGTATTCAGCAGTCCCATGCTTCCAACCCCTCCCCCTCTCCGTTTCTCTTCCTCACGCCAGTGAGCTGGGGTGGGGGAACGGCTCGGGTCCCACCGGACCAAGGTTCGTATGTTACCCTGTTTTGTGAGGTCTGCTCTGTTCATGAGGTCTGTATGCAGTCTGGGGCAGCCTTCTTTCTTGTTGCTGTTTTCGGGTTAGTTGTATTAACTATATTTTCACACTATCTGTTGTTTTGTGAGGAGTTCTCTGTCTCACCTCTCATGCCGCCGTCTTGAATCTTTTTAACTCTCCCTACTTGTTCATTTTTGTTTTTGTTTCCCTTGCCCAGGGAGATATGTTCATGAAGAAGTTGCTCATGTGTATGTCCAAGAGATTTTTGCCTATGTTTTTTCTAAGAGTTTTATGATTTCATGACTTACATTCAGGTCTTTGATCCATTTCGAATTTACTTTTGTGTATGGGGCTAGACAATGATCCAGTTTCATTCTCTTACATGTAGCTGTCCAGTTTTGCCAACACCAGCTGTTGAAGAGGCTGTTACTTCACCATTGTATATCCATGGCTCCTTTATTGTATATTAATTTACCATATATGTTTGGGTTAATATCTGGACTCTCTATTCTGTTCCACTGGTCTGAGGGCCTGTTCTTGTGCCAGTACCAAATTGTCTTGATTACTGTGGCTTTGTAGTAGAGCTTGAAGTTGTGAAGTGAGATGCCCCCTGCTTTATTCTTCCTTCTCAGGATTGCTTTGGCTATTCTGGGTCATTTGTGCTTCCATATGAATTTTAGAACTATTTGTTGCAGTTCGTTTAAGAATGCTGTTGGTATTTTGATAGGGATTGCACTGAATCTGTAGATTGCTTTAGGCAGGATAGGCATTTTGACATTATTAATTCTTCCTAGCCAAGTGCATGGGATGAATTTCCATTTATTAGTGTCCTCTTTAATTTCTCTCATGAGTGTCAGCTAGTTTTCAGCATGTAGTTCTTTCACTTCCTTGTTTAGGTTTATTCCTAGGTATTTTATTCTTTTTTATGCAATTGTGAATGTAATTGTTTTCCTGATTTCTCTTTCTGCTAGTTCACCATTAGTGTATAGAAATGCAACATATTTCTGTGTATTAATTTTGTATCCTGCAACTTTGCTGAATTCAGATATTAGTTTTAGTAGTTTTGGAGTGGTGTCTTTAGGGTTTTTTATGTACAATATCATGTCATCTGCAAATAGTGACAGTTTGACTTCTTCCTTACCAATCTGGATGCCTTGTATTTCTTTGTTTTGTCTGATTGCCATGGCTAGGACCTCCAGTACTATGTTGAATAAAAGTGGGGAGAGTGGGCATCCCTGTCTTGTTCCCGATCTTAGGTGAAAAGCTTTCAGCTTCTCACTGTTAAGTATAATGTTGGCTGTGGGTTTGTCATATATGGCCTTTCTTATGTTGAGGTACGTGCCCTCTATACTCATTTTTTTGAGAGTTTTAATCATGAATGGATGTTGAATTTTGTTGAATGCTTTTTCAGCATCTACGGAGATGATCATGTGGTTTTTGTCCTTCTTTTTGTTGATGTAGTAGATGATGTTGATGGATTTTTGAATACTGTACCATCCTTGCATCCCTGAGATGAATCCCACTTGATCATGGTGTATGATCCTCTTGATGTATTTTTGAATTTAGTTTGCTAATATTTTGTTGAGTATTTTTGTGTCTATGTTCATCAAGGATATTGGTCTGTAATTTTCTTTGTGGCATCTTTCCCTGCTTTTGGTATTAGAGTGATGCTGGCTTCATAGAGTTTGGAAGTATTCTTTCCTCTTCTATTTTTTGGAAAATTTTAAGGAGAATGGGTATTATGTCTTCTCTAAATGTCTGATAAAATTCAGTGGTGGATCCATCTGGCCCCAGGAGTTTTGTTCTTGGGTAGTTTTTTGATTACTGATTCAATTTTGTTGCTGGTAATTGGTCTGTTTAGATTTTCTGTTTTGTCCCTGGTCAGTCTTGGAAGGTTGTATTTTTCTAGGTAGTTGCCCATTTCTTCTAGGTTATCCAGCTTTTTAGCATATAGATTTTCATAGTATTCTCTAATAATTCTTTGTATTTCTGTGGTGTCCGTCGTGACTTTTCCTTTCTCATTTCTGATTCTGTTTATATGTGTAGATTCTCTTTTTCTCTTAATAAGTCTGGCAAGGGGTTTATCTATTTTGTTTATTTTCTCAAAGAACCATCTCTTGCTTTCATTGATTCTTTCTATTGTTTTATTCTCTCAACTTTATTTATTTCTTCTCGGATCTTTATTATGTCCCTCCTTCTGGTGACTTTGGGCCTCATTTGCCCTTCTTTTTCCAGTTTCAATAATTGTGAATTTAGACTATTCATTTGGGATTGTTCTTCCTTCTTTAAATAGGCCTGGATTGCTATATACTTTCCTCTTAGAACTGCTTCCGTTGCATCCCACAGAAGTTGGGGCATTGTGCTGTTCTTGTCATTTGTCTCTATATATTCCTTGATCTCTGTTTTAATTTGGTCATTGGTCCATTGATTATTTAGGAGCATGTTGTTAAGCCTCCATGTATTTGTGAGCCTTTTTGTTTTCTTTGTACAATTTATTTCTAGTTTTATACCTTTGTGATCTGAGAAGTGGGTTCCTGGAATTTCAATCTTTTTAAATTTACTGAGGCTCTTTTTGTGGCCTAGTATGTCGTCTATTATGGAAAATGTTTTATGTGCGCTTTAGAAGAATGTGTATCCTGCTGCTTTTGGGTGTAGAGTTCTGTAGATGTCTGTTAGGTCCATCTGTTCTAGTGTGTTGTTTAGTGTCTCTGTGTCCTTATTTATTTTCTGTCTGGTTGATCTGTCCTTCAGAGGGAGTGGTGTGTTGAAGCCTCCTAAAATGAATGCATTGCATTCTATTTCCTCCTTTAACTGTGTTAGTATTTGTTTCACATATGTAGGTGATCCTATGTTTGGTGCATAGATATTTATAATGGTTATATCTTCTTGTTCGACTGACCCCTTTATCATTATGTAATATCCTTCTTTATCTCTTGTTACTTTCTTTGTTTTGACGTCTATTTTGTCTGATACAAGTACTACAACACCTGCTTTTTTCTCCCTATTGTTTGCATGAAATATCTTTTTCCATCCCTTCACTTTCAGTCTGTGTATGTCTTTGGGTTTGAGGTGAGTCTTTTCTAAGCAGCATATAGATGGGGTCTTGCTTTTTTATCCATTCTATTACTCTGTGTCTTTTGATTGGTGCATTCAGTCCATTTACATGTAGGGTGATTATCGATAGGTATGTACTTATTTGCATTGCAGGCTTTGGATTCGTGGTTACCAAAGTTCAAGGGTAGCTTCTTTACTAACTTTGACTCACTTATTATGCTATTATAAACATAGTCTGATGATTCTTTATTTCTCTCCCTTCTTATTCTTCCTCCTCCACTCTTTATATGTTAGGTGTTTTATGCTGTACTTGTTTGTGTTGCCCGTGACTGCTTTTGTGGATAGCTGATTTTATTTTATGCCTTTAGTTATTATTTGGTTGGTCTGCTTTCTTTGCTGTGATTTTATTTTCTATGTTGACATCTATTTAGCCTTAGGAGTACTTCCATCTAGAGCAGTCCCTTTAAAATACCCTGTAGAGGTGGTTTGTGGGAGGCAAATTCCCTCAGTTTTGCTTATCTGGAAATTGTTTAATCC
This sequence comes from Smutsia gigantea, assembly GCA_032199065.1. Lineage (NCBI taxonomy): Eukaryota > Metazoa > Chordata > Mammalia > Pholidota > Manidae > Smutsia > Smutsia gigantea. Next base: position 63,950 of record JAVSCE010020780.1, on the reverse strand, counting down.
CTCATTCAAATTTAAATGATTATCTTGCTGAATACAATATTCTTGGTTCAAGGCCCTTCTGTTTCATTGCATTAAATATATCATACCATTCTCTTCTAGCCTGTACGGTTTCTGTTGAGAAGTCTGATGATAGCCTGATGGGTTTTCCTTTGTAGGTGATATTTTCTCTCTCTCTGGCTGCCTTTAATACCCTGTCCTTGTCTTTGATCTTTGCCATTTTAATTATTATGTCTTGTTGGGTCTCTTGTGTTGGGAGGTCTGTGGGCTTCCATGGTCTGAGAGACTATTTCCTTCCCCAGCTTGGTGAAGTTTTCAGAAATTATTTCTTCAAAGACATTTTCTATCCCTTTTTCTCTCTTCTTCTTCTTCTGGTACCCCTATTATGCGAATATTGTTCCATTTGGATTGGTCACACAGTTTTCTTAATATTCTTTCATTCCTAGAGATCCTTTTATCTCTCTCTGCCTCAGTTTCTCTGTATTCCTGTTCTCTGATTTCTATTCCATTAAGTCTCTTGCACCTCATCTAGTATGCTCTTAAGACCTTCCATTGATTGTTTAATTTCTGTTATCTTCCTCTGGACTTCATCACTTAGCTCTTGCATATATCTCTGCAGCTCCATCAGCATGGTTATAACTTTTATTTTGAATTCTTTTTCAGGAAGATTGGTTATATGTATCTCACCAGGCCCTCCCTCTGGTGTTGTTTGAGTGATTTTGGACTGGACCAGGTTCTTCTGCCTTTTCAGTGTGATAGAAGTGATTGCCGGCAAGTGGCACATGTGTCAGCTGGGAGAACAAAGTCCCTTCCTGCTTTCTGGTTGCCTTGCCCATCTCTGCTGCCTGTGTCAGTTACCTGCACACAGGGAGCAATCTCTGGGTTAATTCCCTGAGTTGCCATTCGTGGGGCTGCCCTTGGGATGGTCTAGGGCACTGCCAGGGTGTCGCAGGCACGCGGTGTGTGTTCTCTTGCAAGAACACACCCCTTCTTGCCTTTTGGACTTTACACCAGCTTCCTCTGTCTGTGCCGGTAGCTGCGTGCTGGCAGCAGCCTCTGGGTCTGGCCCAGTTAGCTGTGTGCTGGGAGAAGACTCTGTGTGGTTGCTGTGGGTGGGGCTGCTCCCCAGCTGCTCAGCAGCAGTGGCTGGTCAGCTTATTTGCTTGCAGTGCTGGCAGGGGGGAATGAACGGCGGCTGCTTATCGCCGTGAGGGGCTTTGGAGCTGCACTGCCACCCAGTGGGTTAGGGTGCCTGAAATTCCCTAAGATTCCCAGCCTGCTGGGCTGAGTGTGCGGGATGATTTTGTCCACCTGTTAAACCCTTGTCCCTTTAAGACTTTTAAAGTGCCTGCTTTTCTTTTGTCCCAAGGGAGCCAGCTGTGGGGACCCACTCCCAGTCTCCGTCTCGGGTTTTACTTTTCCGTTTCTCTAATATCCAGTACACCATGCAATGTGTGTCTGTGCTCCCAGTGCAGATTACTAGGTATGGTTATTTAGCAGTCCTGTGCTTCCACTCCCTCCCCACTCTGATTCTTTTCTTTCTGCTGGTGAGCTGGGGTTGAGGGAATGCTTGGGTCCCACCGGGTCACGGCTTTGTAGCTTACCCTTTTCGTGAGATGCTGAGTTCTCGCAGATGTAAATGTACCCTGACTGTTGTACTGTATCTCTGGTCTCTCTTTTTGGAATAGTTGTATTTGCTGTATTTTCAAAATTTTTATGGTTTTGGGAGGAGATTTCCACCGCCCTACTCACACTGCCATCTTGAGCACCTCCTCGATGGTAGGTTCTTCTTCGCAGAGTTGAAGAATGAACTTCGTGAACACTCAAGGTAGGAGAGCAAGGCTGAGGCTTTTATTGAGAGATAAAGTGAGAGAACAAAGCTCCTGGCTCATGCCAGGAGGGTACAAGAGTCCTGGGTGGTGCATTGTCCAGGGGATTTATAGGCTGTTGGGAGACAAAGGGCTAGGGATGTACACTTGCTAAGTGGTCCCAAAATGTTTATTTTTGAAGAAACATTATTAAGTGTCTTATTAGTCTTCCTGTTTATTTACAAGAAATTTATTGCTCTGATTTCCTCCCAGGATAGCAGCTTCCTGGTCTGGGAGCATATCACTCAAGACTGCCTGCTTTGCTCCCAAGGTGGGCTGAGTTATTGCCTGTTAAAGAGTGTGTTAAGAAACTTATTTTTTAACTAATTGGGTTTTAAAATGCAATCTTATTTTCAAGATGGAATCCTTCCTGTTTTTACTACATTGTTTTGGGCTTGTTTGCTACATTGCCCAGGTTGCAAATCACTTAATTAGGGCTGGAGGAAGAAAAGCAGCACCTGGGTAAAGTCAGAAAAACAAGCTGGGCCCCCCAGCAGGCCAAAGCAAATCCCACAATGGATTATCTTGCTTTGTTTTTTCCGGAGGCCCTCACCCTACTCTGTCTAAGCTCATGGTCCCTGTCTCAGTGTGACACAATCTGACCTGCATACGTTGAAAGGGATCCTTGGCTGCTACACCGAGGAGAGGCTCGTGGGCAAAGGTAGGGTGACCAGTTTGTCTCCATTTACCTGAGACTTTCCAGTTGTAGCACTTGAAGTCCAGGTGCCCTGGGCAGACTGGAATAGTTGGTCACCCTCGTACAGAAGAAGCAGCCAAACCAGTGAGGAGGATATTGCCAACACCCAGAGAGAGAGGATTGGATGGCAGGAGCAGGCAGGTGGCAGATGGTCTGATTCCAGACAAGACTTGCTAGTAGATGGTGGCTGTGAGGGAAGGAGGACTCTAGGGTGACTGCAGGTTTTTAGTCTGAGCAGCTGAAAGGCAGAGTTGTCATTTGTTGAGGTGGGAGGAGGAGATGGCAGTTTGATTTGGGATTCTGTCTAGTTTGAGATGCCTGTTAGATTTCTTGGCTGTTGGAGAGGAGTCAGTGGGAGGGCTGGACCTGTAGTTTGCCTTAGAGTTCTAGATTGCCCTTTTTTGGAGTCCTTTGAATGGAACCTTAAGATGGTCACACCCTTTCTGTAGTTGCAGAAACTGAGGCCAAGCGAGGGGTTCTGTGGTTGGTTGCTTGCCCTGGGCAGCTACTCTCCAGGCCTGGAGTCTAAAGGACCTGTAAGACGCCTCTGTGGTTGGTCCACTTTCTTGGACACCACCCAGGAGCAGCTGGGGGCCCTGGCAAAGCCCTCGGCTGGCGTGGCCAGGCATCTCAGAGGCCACCAAGGAGGAGCATGGGCGCTTTGCCTGGATAGGATTGGATTCCAGAGCTGTGACTTAAAGGTGTAAATACCTCTGGGCCAAGCCCTGAGAGGAGGGTGTCCTTCCCTGTGAGGGCAGCTCAGAGGCAGATACCCAGATCCCCTCTGGGCACTCAGAGGAGTGGGCCCTGCCAGTCTGCCTGGGGGATGGTAATGACCGATGGGCTCTCCCACCCCCTCACTCTTGCACTTTTAAATATGCTTTCTTAGAAATCCAATGCTATTGGGCACCCCTTGGCCCAAAATCTTAAGGCCTAAAAAGCCTCTCCTCTCCCTTCACATGCACTAACTAAGGTGCTTGTTGCTGCGTTGTTTACCATAATGGGAATATTGTTTACCAGCTAGAATGGATAGCTGAGTAGATTAGGGTAAAACCACCTGGTGGAAAAGTTTCAAGACAATACAGCAAAATTGAAAACTATTTAAGTCATATTTATTAAGTACATATTATGTGCCAGGCACTGCTGAAATGTTTTCAGAACACCCTGACGACAGCCTGGTGAAGTAGGGATTGTCAAGGAAACTGAGCTTTAGAGAAGTTAAGTAAGTAATGCAAGGTTACGCATCTAGTAAGTGTCAGTCTGGACTTGAACCCAGGCTGTACAACTTCCTTCTGTTTATAAAATATTATGTAAAAACAAAGGATCACTAAGGAAAGTTGCCAAGAAGAACTAACATTTATTTATTGAACACTTAAGATAGGCCAGGCTTATGCTAGGTGCTTGACATCTGCTATCCTTTTAAAACCCATTTGACAAATAAAAAGACCCTCATTTGTTTTACAGTCCCTGTAAAGCAGGTACTATTTCTGTTATACCCATTTAGCAGATGAGGAAAAGGAGTCTCAGAAAATGAGTGCCCTCAGAGGAGACATAACTCTTGTCCAAGATCCCGCAGTTGGGAAGTGGCAGGACAAATGTGTACTCAGCCTTCTTATACATCATGCTCTTCAATGGGTCCTCTTGGGATGGTGGGCTTTATAGGCACTCCTTTTTCCTCTTTTCTCCAAATTTTCTGGGATGTCTACATCTACAATTTTAGAGCAATGTTAACTTTAAAAAGGACTCCACAGCACCTGTAAGTTTTTTCAGAATCCGAGTCTCTTCCCAAAGTGTGAGAACTTTGAATAGTCAGTCGGATAGCAATCATCTCTGCTTGGCATGAAACGTGTGGTTTCTACCTCCACCTTCATTAGCCAAGAGCCTGGGCGGGCACTACCTTTCGGCTCTGTCTCCTGCGCAGACCCGAGCAACACTGCGTTATCCTTCAGCTTCTGACTGTGGGGAAGTGGACGAGTTCTTTCAGTGTGGTGTCCCTCAAGAATGCTAAGCCTGCCTGGAGGTGTTGTGGGGAGGGCCAGTCTGTGTAGTTAACACAGTAAATGTTGGTTTTAACAAGTGAAGCATTTGTGTTTGGGAAGGCCTTAGTGTATAGAGGAGCAATTACTGTCGAAGTGTTTGGGGTTATTGCTGAGTGTCTAAAGCCAAGGACTGAAACAGGGACCAAGCCCGTTTCATGGTGGGTTATACACAGTAACAGAAAAGTCCTGGAAGCATGGAACCTTAGAATGGGGAGCGCCTTCAGATAACCTTTATGAAATACCCTCATCTTATGCTTGAGGAAAACAGAGGCTCCAGAGGAGAAGAAAAGCTGGGGCCCGAGGAGCCAAGTGGCCCAGGGAATCAGCCCTCAGGCTGCTTTGTATCCACACGTCATCCTTTTGCTACGGGCATCGCTTCTTTTTATCTATGAGAAAACCGAGGCTAAGATGAGGAAATCTCTTGTTCGTTTCCTGTGTGGAGGAGCCCAGAGCCAAAACAAGATTTCCCTGATTCCCAGTGTCAGGCAGCCATTTCAAAACAACCTGCTGCCTTAAGTCTGAAAGCCTAGGTCCTGTCTTCTAATATCTTTGTGACCCTGAGCTTTGATTTCACTGTTTATAAAATAGAATAGCAGAAGAGAAATTAAACGATAGTTAAATGAGATCACATGCATACATTGTAACACACTGTAAAAGTTCATGGGACCAGTTTTTTATATCCAAGTTCCAATTGCATGCTAGTGACAGAGTAAAGTGCTCTGTGATCATTTCTTCTGTGATCGTGATATGAATCACAGATCTGCCAGTAACTAGTTCAGTTTCTTCATCTGTAAAATGGATACAATAATAGAATATTTCATCATTCTGTCAGGAGGTTTCATGGATAGAGTGTTTGGCCCAGAATCTGGCACTCAGTAGGTTCTAAAAAATGGCAGGTGTCTTCCTGCTTTCCCTTTCCTGTCTCCTACTATAAGCAAACTCACCTTTTGGCCAGTGCAGGAACTTCATAGGCTTTAGGAATGATTTTTGTGAGTCCCTTTCACCCCATCATAACTCACAGCAAAAGGATCTCACATTATATATGATTTCTAACAAAAATGTAATAAAGTATGACTTTTGAAATGAATTAGTGATCTTGATGGCATAGTTTTTGTCCTGAACTCTGGAGCCCCATGCAGTTTTTTGGGGTCTCAGACATTTCCATGGGCCTCACAAATCTACCAGTGGACAAGGAGGCCTGGTGACCCAGTTGGCGAAGGAGGAGGAGGGCCAGGAGACTGTTTTGCCTGCCCCGGGGAGCGGAGCTGAGCTCTCCAAATTAAAACTAGCGGGGGCACTGTGCTCACCAGCCGCAGCCAAGGGGCCATCAGGAGGGGACAGGATCTGCCCTTACGTTGCTGGGCTTCAAATGTCCCGGCCTGGACCTGCACTCTACTTGCAGGCGACCGCCGCTGGGGGGTGCTGAGGAAGGACACAGCCACTCCCACCTCAGCCCATCTGCCTCCCTGGGTTAAAGTGGGATCCCGGGACCACGTTCAGAGTACCTGCTGCTTTGCCGTGTGCTCACATGTGGCATTTTAACCCTCACAGGGACTGTAGGAGGCAGGGGGCGCTGCTGTCCCCATTTTACAGACGAGGAAACAGGCACAAAGGTGCTCCTGTTCACACAGCTAGCAGGTGGTGGGATTGGAATTCCCTCAGCTACTCACTGTACTTGATACCAAACTGATTCATATTCTCAATAATTAATTAATCATAATGGCAGCTAAGATGGGTATGTATCTTCTTAAAACTCAAAGAGTACATGAATACTTTCTTACTGTAGAAGACTCAAGAAGTATGAATGATTTTAATGAGCCCAGGTGAGTGCTCTGCACAGTAAAGTTTGAGAAGCTCTGGTCTAAAGGTCAAGTGCTCGGGTACCACAGCCTCCCAGCCCCCTCCTGGTCCCAGGGGTAATTGCCAGGGACAGGAATGTATGGAGAGTCTTCTCTACAAGCCCTCTCTCCTTCAGTATCTTAGTAGATGTTTACAGAGAAGCCTCATGTCAAACGCCCTCATGCTCAGCCATGCCAGCTGGCTTGCCCAGTCCTCAGCCACTACCTGGAAGAGCCTGGAATAGAAACCAGATAACCTGCCTTCCTACCCAGGGTCCTTCTGTCCACTCCTTCTCCGTGATGTGATAATTAGATCTTAATTCCTCACAGTCTGTGACTAATCCCATAGCCGCCTGTGGTTCCCATTATTTTATGGGTAACATATGCATATTATAACATACACATGTAAAAAGCCCCACCTTCGTGGCAGCTGAGTCAAACTGTGTCTCAGCTTTGAAGTCAGAGAGATCTGGTTTGAGCCTCAGTTTCCTCATCTGTGAAATGGGCATTAAGAATCCCACCTTGCAGAATGGCTGCAAGAATGAGATGAGATAATCATATAAAGGGCACCTGGCTAACATTCTCAGAGTGCTTTCCAGTCTAATCCCCCCCTTGCAGCTCATTCCTTGAATATATTTGGGCACCTTCCACATGCCAGCACTGCTCTGTGTGCTGCAGACACAAAGGAAGGACGAGCCTCGGGTTCTCACGGAACTGACACTGTAGACGGGGAAGATGGATGATGAGCAAGCCCACAGGATAATTTCATATGCGAGAGTGCTGAAGAAAATAGAGCTGGGGAGGTGATAGCTGGTGACCACCTGGGACGGGGACGTGAACTGGAGACAAGGTAGCCAGGGAAGGCTTCTCTTAGGAGGTGATCTTTGGGCTGAGGCCTGAATGAGGAGGAGAAAGCAGCTGCGATGACCTGGGGAAAACTAGGGAAGGAGCCAGGAAAGAGGCCCCGAGAGGAGAATGGGTGGGATGGATTGCGCCAAGGGCAGATGGGTTCTCTGTGACCTGCCTCCATTATGAGGAGACTGGGACCCAAGGAGGTGGAGCCAACTGCCTGGACCTCTGGCTCTCTGTGCCATTCTTCCTGCCACCCAGGCTTTTCCGGGAGTCAGGCCTTTAGGGACACATGTACACACACGCGCACACAGAGGTCACTAGGAAGTGCAAGGGAGGCTGGAAGGAGTTTCAGTTCTACACACCAACGAGCCCAGAGCCTGTAGGAAGAGATGAGAACCAACAGCGGATGCCTGAGCCCCGTCAGCACACAAGGAGTTTCTGAAGCAGAGAATGCCCACAGAGTAACGTCAAAGGGGCAGAGAAGCTGGGTGTTCCTGGTGGGCTGAGAAAGGGCCTGCTTGAGGCAGGGGAGTGATGTCTGCTCCAGCCTTCAGAGGAAGCAAGGGGTCCACAAGCCAGAAAGAAGGGCAAAGGGCCTCATTGCATCTAACCTGGCTGGCCTGGTCTTGGCCTTGGAAGTGGGCATGACCCCTCCACAGCCTCAGTGCAGGGCCTTGGGAAAGCCCAGCAACTCTGCCCATTTCCTGGTTGACACAGGACAGTTAATTTCTTTTCTGGGCTTAGGATTTTGCCCCTGTAGGAGGAATTTCACATATATTAGGGATCACAATTTGTGTGAAAAGTTTAAATTCCCACCATTATAAACAAAGAATCTTGGTTTGGGTAAAAAACAAACAAACAAACAAAACATAGGCATAGACTGTCTCCAAAAAAGACATATCTAAAATAAAAAGGCACTGGTTTTACCCCCTTAGCAATCACATCTTCCCGGGAGACGATCAGGAGCCACAGGACCCCCACCATTGACCATGTGATCTCAGGCATACTGACCCCTGAACCTTAGTTTCCTTATCTGCAAAATGGGGATAATGATCAATACCTCCAGGGCTGTGGTGAGGATGATTCCAGTGATCATGGGAGGGATGGTTTGCTTAATCAGTCATTTGTACCTTCATGTGAACGTGTTCCCAAGAATCGGGAGAGGTGAGCAAAAGCTCAGAAGCATCTGGGAGGAAAAGCCAACAGGTGAGGATCAGAGGCCAGACTTTACTTTCCGGCAGGCGCTAGAGCCGCACTGAATGTCCTGTGGCTTGGGTGGTACCCCGGCTACCCAACTCTGAAGGCAGCGGAATCCGGGACTCCCGGACCCAGGCCCGGTGTCCTGGGGGTGGTGGGGGCTGGCTGTCGGCTCTGAGTGGCACAGGAAATGGAGGAGGAAGTGACAGCAATGATGAGGGTGAGGAAATCCCAGGCCTCACCCTTGTCTTATCCAGAAACAGGGTTTAGGGCAGAAGAGAAACCTACTCCATTTGCCTTCAGTAAGCATCACTGAAGCTACTTCTACGAGGCCCTGTGCTGGATGCAGATGACAAATGCACTCCGTGTGGCCTGTTTCTTTGGATTCCCTTCTCTGTACTGTACCAAGAGAATTTTGGTTGTCAGCCTCCCTTGGTTTGGAGCTGGGACCGGGTTTCCAGCAAACAGGACCACGTCCAGCTGCTCGAGCTGCCACCTGCATCCAGAATCATTAGGACTATGCCCCCATGGGAAATTTAACCCTTCTGAAATAACATTTCTTCTTTTCTAAAATAGCACTCATTAAACTATTTCCACACATATTCCCCCAGGCTTTTGCTGCTGTTAATAACAAGATCTTACAATGCATTTGGTGTGTAAGCTTTCTCCCATATAAGATTTTTGTATGTATTTCCCTGGAGCACGATAAGATCTGGTTCTAGTTATGGGCTCAGAGAGGTGAAGCAACCTGCCCAAGGCCACACAGCTGGATGTGGCTCCATAGCCTGAGTGTGTAACCCAACAACTTTCCCACCTTTGCTTTAACACAAGCACTCTGCTTAGAACCCCCAAAAGACTCTTGAGGGCCACACAGCCCAGTTACTTATGCAACTGCTGAGGGACACCGAGGTAGAAAGGGCCTTTTCAAAGACCCCAGATCAGGAAGAGAGCCAGGCCTGTTTCTGCTCCGCCCAGTGCTTCCCTGGGCAAACCCAGACTTGTGCCCTTTTTCTCTGCACCCAGGCTTCAGAGCAAACTTCTTTTCACCTCTGCAACCTCCCTCCCGGGGACCACGGTTCTTCAGACTTCCTCCCCCGTCCAGGCTCAGGGAGGGACCAGCACTGAGGAGGGTCTCCTTGCCCTTGCAGGGAAGTTCTGGCACATCTCTGACCTGCACCTTGACCCTGACTACAAGGTATCTGAAGACCCCTTCCAGGTGTGCCCGTCAGCTGGCTTCCAGCCAGTGCCCGGCGCGGGCCCCTGGGGCGACTACCTCTGCGACTCGCCGTGGGTCCTGGTCAACTCCTCCGTCTATGCCATGAGGGAGATCGAGCCAGAGCCAGACTTCATTCTCTGGACTGGGTGAGAGCGTCCCGACAGCTACCCTTCTCAGGGCCACGTGACGTGCCACCTGCCGGCCCGGCACCTGCGCCCCGCCCCCTTGTCCTCACAACAGCCCTATTCTAGAAAGGATGAACCTGAAGCGCGAAGGAGTTACACCGCTTGCCCATGGGACCTGGGCCTGGCTGATCCCAAAGTCTGTGCCCTGAACCTCCGTGTTTCCTGGCCTCGGCCGAACGCAGCTCTCACTGAGGCTGGGGACACGGTCTGGTCGGGGTTATGTGGAGAACTCCCTGATTTTAAGTTGGGGGATGAACGCTGGAGCCACTCCCACTGGGGTTTAGGGACTCTAAGCCTTAGAGATACAGATGCAGGGAGGGAGGAACGTGAGGGCTGAAAGGGTCCGGCATTGGGACCACTGGTCAGCTGCCCTGGCCCTGGGGGTTCTCACTGCTCTGCATGGGGATAGCTTGAGGGGCGATTCTGGCTGAGCCACAGCCGCTCCGTTTCGGCTTCCCGTCCCAGGATGCTGCTGTAAGCCTCCAGCTTTTCCCAGCACTTGCTGTCTGGGTCACTCGAGGTCCACCCATCACTGCCTCCCTTGGTAGGTCAGCCTGTCTGGGGCTCAGCCCATGTAGACACTGAGGAACTGAGACAATGGGGACCCGGAGAGTCTTCAAGGAGATCGAGGTCTGCATGTTTGCAACACAGACAAGCCCACTGGCCCTTATATCCCAGTGAGGAGAGGGTCACTGGGGGGATGTGGGTGCTTCACAGGGCCCCTCACTCCACCTGGGAGGACATCCTGCAGGAAGAGGCGAGGAAGGCTGACCAGAGCTCTGACTTCCTGCTTTCTCTTCCACCCCAATGGACAATTCTCTAAGGCAGGATCAAACCCTCGATGCCCCCAGCTGTCCCTCAGTGTGACATGGGAGTGACTAGGAATGACCCTCGATGGGCCCCGTGGTCAGAAGGGGGAGCAGCTAGGCTGGACACTCAGGAAGTGGGACAGTGTCTCGGGGTGGGGGGGCCTGCGCAACCCCAGCGTCCAGGGTTCAGGAATCAATCCAAGAAGAGAGTGAGCTTTGGCCAAGACCCTGGACTCCTGCTCCCGAGAGGATTGTTGCTTGGGGAACCTCTGAATTCTCCGAGGTGGGGCCCTGGGAGAAACGTGTAACCTTTTGAAAGATGTGATTCCTCTGGGAAAGGTGACCAATTTGGGAAATTCATGATCCTTTAACAGAGGAATGATTTTCTCTGGAAATCTCTGCGACCTTGCCGAGGTGTATAGCATTGCATGAGATGACCTTAGGGCCCTTTATAATTCTTCAGTTTCTAAGAAGTTTGACTTCTCTGGGAGAGTTGGGATCCCTTGGGGCATAACCTGTAGAAATTGGATGTGTTTTCCATCAGAAAGAATTAGATCTTCCAAACTAGAAAAAAAATGGAATTTGGACGCCTGGCCTGTCCCCAGAGAGGACAGGGCTAAAAGGTTATGAGGGGGTATCAGAGACACAGTAGGATGGAGTGGGTGTAAGCACAGACTCTGGAGCCAGGCCGGCGTGGTTCAAACCCTGGTTCCACCACTTTCTAGTCCTATACACACAGGCAGCATTCTTTACCTTCCTGTGCCATTGTTTATCTGTCACACAGGACTAGCAATAGAACCTATGGTGTAGGGCTATTATGAAGGGCAGATTAGCGGATATTGGTACAACGCGCAGAAAGTACCTGGCACACGGTAAGTCGGTGTGAGCTGCTGGTAGCATCAACAGTACTGTTGGACGGATTAATTTCCTTGGGGTGTTCCTGGCAGCAGCTGCCTTAGCCTATGGAGACAGGCAGAGTCCTCAGGCTTTAGATTGTTGGGGTTCCTACAGTCCCCAAACCCTGCCTTCCCTCATTCTCCTTCCCTGCTCCCCCACTTCGCTGCACATTTCTAAGGTGGATCCAGGAGTTTAGGTCAGCTGAATGGGGAGCTAAATGGTCCTGGGACTAAAAGGTCCCAGATCTGTATAGAGTAGATCTGAACTCTGTCCTCGGAAGTCACCTCCAAAGTCCTTGGAACCTTTGAGGCTCACGAGAGCAAGACTCAGAGATGGTGTCGCCACTGGAGCTCCCTGGGGACTTGCAGATGGGACTGGGCTCTAGAACTTCCCTCTCTAAATAATAATATTAATTACAACTTAGCAGCTACTCTTCTACATTTTTTATATATAGAAAGAGAGACCTCTTCCCCCTTATGGAAGTCTCACAAACACTCTCTGAGTAGGTACCATTATTTTCTCTGTTTTACAGATGAGCTTATGGAGGCTCAGAGAGGTTAAACACCTAGCCAGGGACCCACAGCAGGTCAATGGAAGAGCTCTCTCTTATGTGACTCCATATGCCTGGCCTGAGGTCAGCAGATGTCTGATGCCAGTTCCACGGCCCCTTTTCTCATGGCACAGGTGTCTCTTTTGCTCATGCCCCTTCCCAGTCTGCCACCAAACTGTCTTGGTGGTATTTTGCAGTGATGACACACCTCATGTGGCTGACGAGAGGTTGGGAGAGGCGGCTGTGCTGGCAATTGTGGAACGCCTGACCAAGCTCATCAGAGAGGTCTTTCCAGGTGAGACTCTGCCATCGGTATCCCGCGGCATTCCCTGAATCCAGGCAGCAGGGACAACAGCAGTAAGATGTAGGGGAATGACCTTCGTCCATTGACAATGGCTCTGGGCTTGGCCAGGCACTTCCCAGCGATCATTTCTTACCTTGCAACAGCGCCTCCAGGAATGTGTGTGCTCACTGGCCTGAGGGTACACACAGAATCCTATTAATGGAAATGCCTGACACGTCCCTTCCTTCTGCCCCTGTCACTCAGCCCCTTCTCAAGGCATCGGTAGTCAGGTCCAGGCTTCATCCCTGGGTGAGTCTCACATGGACATGCCCCCAGTCCTCGTGTCCTGCGGTGGCCCTGGAGTTGCCATCCACAGGCGTCAAACCATCCTGGCTGCTGGGGCCTCTGGGACATGCTGATTTTGAGCCAAGGTGCTATTTCTGGAAAGGCAGGCGGGGACTGTGAGTGTGGCTGCAGCCTCACGGGGCATGACCAGGGGAACGGGGTCTGCATGCCTCTGCAGGGGCCCTTGAAAATGTTTTCCAGCAGGCTGAGCCACACACAAGGTCCCGGGGGCTGAATCAGGCTGCCAGCTGGGCCCCTGTGAAAGCAGCCCCTAGCCCCCACCTCCCATCTCCTCTGGGTTTTTGTATAGCTGCTTTCTCATCAGGTCTTAGTCATGGGTCCCCAGGACACACGTATGGAATGATGATGATGAAAATGAGTAACTGCAGTACCAATAACCATATGTTTACGTATCTGAGCACTAAGTGTCAGGTACCCCTCTGAGACTATTTTGTGGTTCAGCTCTTTCACTGTCATGATAATGCAGAGAGAGGGGCTAGTACTATCTCAACTTTATGAAGAGAAACGTGAGCCCTGGGCTCAAGAAAGTTGGTCAAGGTCATGTGGCAAGGTGGGGTGCAAATCCTGGTTTCTGCATGCTCTTATCCATCACTCACACTGCTATGCCAGGAGGCGGTCAGAGCGGCTGTCATCATCCCACATCTGTCCTCAAGGCAACCTCCTTTCTGCTGCCGCCTTCAATCAGTTTATGCAAAGACTTGCCTGGATGTATAGATAAGGAACCTACAGTTCAGACCTGGTCAGCTGGTACAGAGAGATCTAACTCAGATCCAACTTTGAGCCCTTGTTCCTCTGCTCCACCTGGGGCTTCTGGGATAAAAGTGAAATAATGAATAAGAGCATGCTTTATTAACTACGATTTTACAGACAAATGTTAGAAGATTTTCTAGTTTATAACACACTTGCACATTTATTGAATTTCCTAATACCCAAGATGCCATTGACTGGAAGGTGCGTTACTGTTTTATGTATCACTAAGAAAAAAACGATGGTAATGAAAGTAGGACAGCGCCTTCTCTTGGCCTCCATGTAAGTCACACCCAACGTGTAGAGATGTTAAAATGAGAATGATTTGGGAGAGATGAAATGAGGCATTATCTTATTTGAGAATTATACCAAAGCATGTTGGAGAGGAGGAAGAGCCTGCACCTTGAGATCTTGGGTTCCACGTCATGTGGAACCTGCCACAGGCAACCTGTGTTCCCCTTTAGAGTGGCTGTGAACACCAGCCCCTCCTCTCTAGCAAGCCTGAGTGGTGAATGCAACGTGTGCAAGGCAATCAGATCCAAGTCCCAATTCAGGCGCTGCCACGGTCTAGCTGGGCAAGCCCCTGGAGACTCAGTTTTTCTTCCAGTGAAAATGAGAATAATGCCCAGAGAGCTGTTGTGAGGACTAAATGAGGTGATCCATTTGCTCGTTTGGGCACCAAATATTTACTGAGTTCCAGCTGTGGATGAGACATCATTCCAGGGGTAGGGAACTTGGCTTTGGACAAGCTGCCAGGTGGTGCCCTCATGCAGCTTATGCTTGTAAGGAGCTTGGAACAGAACCTGGCACATGGAAGCAGCGCCAAATGGGAGAGATTCTCTCCCTTCTTGTTTGTTCTTGGGATTCAGGGATGTGTGTTTTTTCTTAAAGGGGAACTTAATGGCTGCCAGCATTTATGTTAGAGAGGTGAGTTTTTTCAGGGAGTTGCAGTGATGACTTCCAGCTTTGTAAACAACTGCTGATGGGAATTCTACACCTTGTCTTCAGTGGGGCTCTCAGCCTTGCCAGATGTAAGCTACACAGGGCAAAGGATTTGTTAGAAACATATTCCTAAGTGGGAACTGGAGGCTCCCGCCTCCCTCATTGGTTCAGGGTCCGTCCCTGGGGTAAGTCAAGTATTCATATAAAGGCGAGGCCCTGCCTGGAGCTCAGAGGAGTTTTTGTTAATAGTCAAACATTTATTGAGCAACTGTTACGTGCCAGACACAGATGTAAAAATAAAATCAAGAATGAGGCTGCTCACAGGAAGGAAATGAGTCTGAGGGGCTCCCCTCCTCCTCCTGGGCTCATTCGCAGTTCACTTCCACAGGGAGGCTGCCCCTGGCCCCTGACCGCCACAGCCCTGCCCTGCTATCCATGCCCATAACCAGGCTCTTCTGTTTTTGTGTTGGCCTTCGCATGTTGCATTACTCAATGCCTGTCACCCTACTGCACTGCAAGGCCCCTGGGCTGGGGGTGGGTACCTGGCTCCCAGGTCTACGCGTTGGCACCAACAAGGTGCTCCATAAATATCTGAATCCCGAATGAACAAGCTCCTAAGGCCTCCCAGGGTGAAGGAAACCCCTTCCCTCACAGTCAGATGGATCTGGAGTTGATGGCTGATGACGGATCTGAAGATTATTTAGATCTTCTAGCTTCCTCCTCCCCTCATCTGGTGCTTCCTTTCTGGCGGCGAAACTTTCTGCTGGGAATGGGGTTAGGGACTGCTTTTCCTTCCGAGGTCTGAAAAAAGTTCAGTCAGATTCTATCAAATGTGGTTTTCCACTTATCTCTGTATTTTCCTTATCTGTATTTCCTCATCTGTGTATGGCTCTTCCCCATTATCTCTGATGACCAGTGGTGACTGAAAAAGGACTAACTCCACCAAGCTCTATTGCATAAAATTGTTTATATTTCTCATTTTTTTTTGTCCCAGAAACTAAAGTCTATGCTGCTATGGGAAATCATGACTTTCACCCCAAAAACCAGTTCCCAGCAGGGAGCAACAATATCTACAAACAGGTAGCAGAACTGTGGAGACCCTGGCTCAATAACGAATCCATTGCTCTCTTCAAAGAAGGTACTAACACCATTGCTAATCTAAGCAATTACTGCAAGCCAAAGCCTGACCTGATTTCATTTTTGCAAACACCCCATTAAATAGGTATCGATTTTATCCCCACTTTACAGATAGGAGACTGAGGCCTGAGGATACCAAGCCAAGACCACCTAGTTTAGAAGCAGACTTGAGAGCAGAACCCAGGGCTGATTCGAGTGACCATGCTCTTAACCCACAGCACTAGTGAGGATCATGAGGGACTATTTCCTGGGCATTTAGTATGTGCTTAGCACATTACGAGATGCCTTGCAAAAACCCTAGGAAGGGGTTGAACCTTCAGTTCAAGCAGGGTTTCTCAATCTTGACACTGTGACCATTTGGGGCCAGGCAGTTCTTTGTTGTTGGGGCTGTTCTATGCATTCTCGAATGTTCAGCAACAAACACCCTTGGCCTCTACCCACTAGGTGTCAGAAACACTCCCAGTTGCCATAATCAAAAATGTCTCCAGACATTGCCAAATGTTCCCCGGGGGATAAAATCACTTGGTTGAGAACCACTGATCCAGGGACACAGCCAGCCCAAG
Source organism: Smutsia gigantea (assembly GCA_032199065.1). NCBI lineage: Eukaryota > Metazoa > Chordata > Mammalia > Pholidota > Manidae > Smutsia > Smutsia gigantea. Next base: position 47,767 of record JAVSCE010020780.1, on the reverse strand, counting down.
GTGTCCCTGATCTACTCTCTTCCCTTCCCTCAGTTCCCTGCTGTCGGGGCTCCTCATTGGCTGCACCCAACCAGGAGCCCATGGCCCATTTAGTCCTGGGACAGACAGCTGAGTAGAGAAGGACTGACGGTGGATCTGGAGGAGCAAACACACCTCATTGTTATTCCCATTATGCAGAGGAGGAAACTGAGGCACAGAGAGGTTAGGTAACTTTCCCAAGGTGCATGGCTATAAGTGAAAGGACTTGATACCTAGCAGCCTGGTCCAGAGCCTTCAGTCTTACCTGTGACGCCCCTCCTATGGGAAAGATGGGAAGGAAGGATGGAAGGGAATGAGAAGTGGCAGAGAGAAGTGAGGGGGACAGAAGTTTGTCTGGTCCGAGGCCAGATTCTCCCTGGCCATGGCGTTCCAGGTGCCTTCTATTCTGAGAAGTTGCCGGGGCTGAGTGGGGCTGGGCGAATTGTGGTCCTCAACACCAATCTGTACTATAGCAACAATGAGCGGACGGCCGGCATGACTGACCCCAGCCAGCAGTTTCAGTGGCTGGAAGATGTGTTGACTAACGCGTCCCAAACCGGGGAAATGGTAAGGGCTCCTGCCTCCACCTCCTTCCTTTCTGTGGCCACTTCTTGAACAAGTCTGTCGCATCAGCATAAACTCACCCACTTACTCAAGATGCCCACATCACAGAGGGTCCTTCATCAGCCTGGAGCCAGGAGGGGCCTTCTTCCATCCTTACAACAGCCTGTGAGGCGGGGACCCCAGGGCCCATTGCAGATGTGAGGCTCCTGAGGGGCACTGACAATTTCAAGTCACATGATAAGTGGTGGAGCTGAGACTAGAACCCTGGTCTCCAGACGACAAGTCCGGTGTTCTTCTAGCTGCATCACATACCACAGCTGCAGCCCACACGGTGTACTAGACCTCAAGGGCACGCCCTGCCCCCAGGGGTGTCCATCTAGTCTGTGGGGTGGCAGCTCCCTGAGGACTGGCCTTGTCATCTCATTTGCCTGAGTCCCTGCACCGATCAGCACATCCCAGCAAAATCTCACGGCCGGGTGCTCTGAGCACTCACTCGCTATGCATCAGGTACACTGCTAAGCGCTGTATACGGGTTATCTCAGAACCCTCAAAACTCCACCAGGGATGCGATTCCGGATGAGGAAACGGAAGCTCAGAGAGGCAATAAACAACTGGCATCCTACATGCAGTTTGACTCCAAAGCACATGCTCTTAACTGCCCTCCCCGGAGCCCCCTCATTCTACCTCTTGCAAAAAATCCCAGGCATTATTAACTGAGGAACTGACTCAAGGAATGTAAAACGTGAACACACATTACCACAGAGCATTGCTACACAAACATGCAGGGAATGTTTAGTTCTGGTGCCCAAGTTCTCCAAGAGGAGACTAGTATCTGAAGGATCAGGAAGGTTTCACAAAGAACTCCGGGCTTGGTTTTGAACTATGGGTAGGATTTATAGAAGTGACAATGAGAGGGGCATCCAGGTGGCAGCTATAGCGTGGGAAAGGCACAGAGACAGGAGACACGAGGTACATTCATTGCCAGGCACTGAGAATGCCGGAACCTGCTTGGGAGAGGGAGCAGGGAGGACTCAGGAGAAGAGGCACATTTGAGCCTGTCTGCTAACCTTTGGGAGGTGGGCAGGTTCTGAGAGGTGGGAGTGAGGGGTTGGGGGGGCATCTCTGAGTGCCCCCGCACCCCTTCCTCACAGGTGTACATTATTGGCCACGTGCCCCCGGGGTTCTTTGAGAAGAAGCAAAACAAAGCATGGTTCCGGGAGGGCTTCAATGAGGAGTACCTGAAGGTGGTCCGGAGGCACCACCAGGTCATCGCAGGACAGTTCTTTGGGCACCATCACACTGACAGCTTTCGGATGTTCTATGATGATGCAGGTACTCAATCTGGAGGGCAGCTGCCAGTCTACCTCCCCCTTCTCGCCAGCCTCTTTGTCTCACTGTCTCTCTCCTGAAAGGTGCCCCCATCAGTGTCATGTTCCTTACACCTGGAGTCACCCCATGGAAAACCACATTACCTGGAGTGGTCAACGGGGCCAACAATCCAGGCATCCGGGTGTTCAAATATGACCGATCCACACTGAGACTGCAGGTCAGGAGCCCTGGGTCTGCTGGTGCAGGAGGAGGAGGGTGGGGAGGGGCCTGAATGTATCACCGCCATCCCTGACTTTCCCAGCTAATCCATCCTCTGCTGACACCTGAGCCTCAGGAAGGTGAAGTCACGCCCATCCTTTTAGAGCTCAGGTTCAGAACCCTGGCATTACCTCCAAATCCTGCCACCAAGCCAGGTCAGTTCTTCCCCGATTCTCCCTTAGCTCTGATCACAGGCTCCTACCCTGTCCCCCTGCCCTGCGTGAGCTCATTTGCTACACACTACAGACTGGATTACTCTTTCTAAAGCATTTCTTGTATTTCTCCTGTTCAAAAACCTTCAATGGCTCCCCAGTGTCCCCGAATAAGTTAGATCTCTTTGGCCTGGTATTCAAAGCCTCCCATAATATGGCCTCAAGATCACTGCCCTCCTCACCCCTCCACCAACTAGGCCCTGGCCTAAGCAGGCCCCTAACTCATTAAGCAATCCCCCATCTCCTGGGATGTGCTTGCATTTGTTGGAATGACAAAGAAATATTATTTCCTAATTTATTCAACAAAATGTACTAAGTAAATTCCATGTGCCATCCCCTGTGCTAAGCTCAGCAGATACATAAGTAACAAAAAGTCACTGCCCTCCGGGAGCTGACATTCTTACAGGAGACACACAGTAAACAAGTAAGTATGGCGTAGCAAAGAGTGGCAAGGAGAAAACAGAGGAGGCAGGTGATGACAGTTACAGGGTGTGTTGTGTGCTGTTAGGTTCGGCAAGGAAGTGTCACTGATGGGTGGCATTTGGGTTCTGAGTAAACTGAGGAAGCAAGCCTTGTGAGCATCTCGGGAAGGGCAAGGAAAGAGCAAGTCAAAGGTCCTGGGGTAGGAATGTGCTTGGTAGGTTAGGGGAAGAGCAAGGAGGTCAGAGTGGCCTCAGTGGAAGGCACAAGAGGAGAGTGGGAGGGACAAGGTCAGATCATATAGGCCACGATTAGGACTCTGGATTTGGAGGGTTTGGGGCAGAATTAAATATTCTGACTTATAATTTTACAAAGTCACCATGTCTGCTGAGCAGAAAACAGGCTGTATGGGCAGAAATGTGGATCAGTTAGGAGGTGATGACCATATAACCACTGAGAGGTGATGGTGCATAGGCCAGGGTGGTAGCAGTGGGCTGGCAAGAAGTTTCAGATCCTGGATGTATCTGAAGGCAGAGAAGACAGGATTTGCCAGTGGAGTGGAGAGATGTGAGAGAAAGGGAAGAGTCAAGGAGGACCCCAGGCTTTGGCTTGAGCACCTGGAAGGACGAAGCTGTGCGGGAGGAGCAGATGTCGAGGGAAAGAGCAGAAGTCTGGTTTGGGATGTGTTAACTAAATATCTAAATGGGATGCAGGTGAAAATGCAGAGGAAGGAGGCTGTTGGGCATTCAAGTTGGAGTTCCAGGGAGAGGTGGTTATAGAGATTTCGTCTGATTGTTGAGAAAGGACATTTTAAAACCAGGGACTGGATAAGATCCAGAGTAAATGGAGATGCAGAAGAGGTCTGAGGATTTTTAAGTGTGGCCTGTTGTCTACATAGGTATCCAGAGGGCCTTAGCAAGAGGAATCATAGGCTGTGACCTGCCCCACCCGCCACCCCAGCCCTCCTCCATAACATGCCCTCCATCCTGCCCAGAGAGGGAATCAGACAGAACTGGGTTTGAATCCTGGCTCCTCCACTTACAAGCTCTTTGACCTCTCTGGGCCTTCAGTTGCTTCATCTGTAAAATGAGAGTAATGGTACCTCGCTGTGTTTGGGAGATTAAATGGAAAAATGTAATAAGCCTAGCAGGAAGTTGCCACTCATACTTGGCAGCTCCTCTTACTACCATCTAGTGACCTGAAGCAGGTCCACAAATTTAAGTGGAAAGGGTTGAACAGATAAATCCTTCCAGATTCTAGTCCTGAAAATGCACTTGAGTCCTAGAATGTATCCCAGCCCCAAACCAATCACGATTCTGTAACCTCTCTGACAGGCACCCCATCCCACTTTTTTTTTAAGTTGCTTTTATCCACTCATTCTGTAAATATGTATTGAGCATCTTCTGTGTACCCGGGAGCTTGCTGTGACAGAAAATGCTGTGGGGTAAATAAACAACCTGGGTCCCGATCCCATCTCTGCCACAGAACACCTGTAGGACCCTGGACAAATGAATTAATTGCTTTAAGGACTCAATTTCCTCATCTGTGAAATAGGGGTAATGAGCACAGTTGCCTCACAGAGTCCATCAGAGGATGTCTTGCCAAGCATACCGGGTAAGCAGTGAATGCTTAACAACTAACAGCGGTCATTACTGCTGGCTATGAAGACGCTGGGGGCGAATGCAAGGTGCAGAATTGGGGATGGAAGCCGACAGCTGCTCACAGCTAGCCCACCTTGCACCTTCTCTCCAGGACATGGTGACCTACTTTATGAATCTGAGCCAGGCCAACGCGCAGGGGACGCCGCTCTGGCAGCTTGAGTACCGGGTGACCGAAGCCTACGGGGTGCCCGACGCAGGCGCCCGCTCCATGCACGCGGCGCTGGGCCGCATCGCCAGCGACCAGGATGTGCTGCAGCGCTACTACGTCTACAACTCGGTCAGCCACGACTTGCAGACCTGCGGCGAGGACTGCCGCGTAGAGCACGTGTGCGCCCTGCGCGAGGTGGCCTTCGACGCGTACGGCGCCTGCCTGCGCGCCCCCGGCGCCGCGCCCGCGCCCCGTCTCGCGCTCCTGCTCGCGGCGCTGCTGTGCCTGGGCGCGCTGCTCCAGCAGTGACGCCAGGCGCTGCTTGCCAGCTGGGCTCGACTTTCCCCTCGCGAATGGGGCAGCATCATCTTCCCCGGCCACCCAGAGCTGTTTTCCACGATTGGCCCCGCGTCCGCAGAGAGCGACCTGGGATGGGGCAGCCGGAGCAGGAAATGAAGCACGGAGACCCCGCTACAAGCACATTTCATTCGTGTTTCGTGTTTTAACCAAAGTACAGTGCTCATCGTCTATTCTGTGCTTTCTTTTACTTGGCAAATAAAGTTTACTGCCCTTTGCACAGTTATTGGACGTCCTCCTCTTCCCCCGTTCGGATAATCGGAATGAAACGAGCTGCGGAAGCTGCGCCTTGCTGATCCTGTGCCCTCGGTCTCCGCTGGCACACGCCCGAATTCGAGGCACACTTTGTGAAGTCCCGCCGTCGGTGAGGGATTGCAGCTGTGGCCGCGGCGCTGATCTCCGGGCCGTTTTCGCCTTCTCGGGCTTTTGATTCAAATGGGAAACAATAGGAGCTCCCTAAGCTGACGGCAGTGGGCCTGGGACTGCAGATCCCAGGCCGCCCTCGGGGCTGGGCGGGGCATCGATGGGCGGGGCATCCCTGGGCCACCTGGGCGGCCTTCTGGGGCGAGGAAGCGAGAGGTTGGGGCCCGACGCCGCGCGGACGGCGGGGTCGCGGGCCTCGCTCCTCCCCGGACAGGGCGGGACGGGGAAGTCCCGCCCCTCAAGCTTGGGCCCCGGACGGCCGCCAGGGCTTGCCCGCCTTCTTCCTGCCGCTGGCTGAGTCCCCAGGCCGGGAGGGTGGGTCCGAACCCCGGAGAGAAGGACCAGGAGAGGCTGGCGGGTCATGCCCTGGTCACTTCACGCCGCCCTCCTTTGGGACCTGGTCCTGGGCGTACTGGGCACCTTTGCCTTCTTGATCGACCTGGGCGCCGACCTGTGGGCTGCGAGCCAGTATGTGCTCAGCGGCCGCTACCTGTGGGCCGCGCTGGTGCTGGCGCTGCTGGGCCTCGCTTCGGTCGCGCTGCAGCTCTTCAGCTGGGTCTGGCTGCGCGCGGACCCCGCCGGCCTGCATGCGCCGCAGCCCTCACGCCGCTGCTTGGCGCTGCTGCATCTCCTGCAGCTGGGCTATCTGTACAGGTGAGCGCCCCGCCCTCGGGAAGGGGTGGGGGAGCAGAGCGCAGCGGCACTCACTGCAAGCTGGGCTACGTGCACAGGTGGGAGTCCTCGCTCGGGAAGGGGGTGGGGAGGGGAGGCCTGGGATCGGGAGAGGGAACAGATCCTGTGGGCCCTTCTACCGGAGTGTGAGCTCCCCGCCCCTTAAAGAAAGAGAACTCTCACTCCTAGGAGGAACTAGTGGTTACCAAAGGGGAGGGGTGTGGGAGGGCGGGTTGGGAGGGAGGGAGAAGGGGACTAAGGGGTATTTTGTTTTAGTACACATGGTGTGGGGGATCACGGGGAAAACTGTGTAGCACAGAGAAGGCAAACAGTGAATCTGTGGCATCTCACTACACTGATGGACAGTGACTGCATTGGGGTATGGGTGGGGACTTGATAATATGGGTAAATGTAGTGACCACATTGTTTTTTCATGTGAAACCTTCGTAAGAGTGAATATCAATAATACCTTAATAAAAAATAATAATATAAAAAAAAAAGAAAGAGAACTCTCCCTGACAGCCCTCAAAGCTCATCGCCCTACCCATCCTGGCCCAGGTGAAGAGACTGAGGCCCAGAGAAGAAAAGGAGGTGCATGATTTGGAGTCAGGCCTCTGGGACCCTATCCTGTCTTTACCGCCTGTGGCCTCATTCCTACCTTTTGCTGAGCCTCAGTTTCCTCCTCTGTTAAAAGGCGGTAGTAATTTATGAGGTTTGACAAGCCTGCCTGCTGGGTGGTGTGAAGGCTGGAGTGTTAAAGTGCCCGGGGAGCAGTGCCTGCTAGGTGGTGGGCGTCATTGTAACAGCACAGATGGCAGACCCAGGTGTGCCTTTGAGCTGTGGGCAGGGCTTTGGGTAAGTCACATGACTCGTGCGGGTCTCAGTTTACTCATTTTTCCAGCGGGCATGATCCTAGTGCCTGCTTCTGGTAAGGACTAAATGAAATGAGATCTGCTACTTTGCCCTGACGCAGAGTAAACATTCAACAGATGTCAGCTAGCTTCATGGTTACCTGATTACTCTGGGAGTTTCAGACGCTCTGGCTTCCAAACCCAGCTCCTTACCTCACCCGGAGTGCCTCTCACCTTTTCTTTCCACCTTGTATTTTCCCAGAACATGTGCTCCCCATCCCCAGACCAAGCAATTGGGCAGAGATGGGGTCTGACTCATCCACCCAGCTAGGGCCAGGCACAGGCTGGGTCCCAGAAAACTTGTGTGGGTTGTGCTCCAGCCCAGGCAGGGCCTTCTAGAGATGGAAACTAAAACCAAGCGATCAGTCCTGTGTTGAAGTCAGGACACCACGTAAACTATCACCTCAGGCAATTTCTTAGTAGGCCTTTCAAATTCAAACAGCTTGGGATCCAAATTCTGTTTACACCACTTGTTTGCCCTTTAGTCTTGTTTCCCCATCTGTAAAAGGAGGCAGTTGTAAGGAGTACATGGGGCAAGGTTTGTGATGGGCTTGGGACAGTGACTGGCCAGCTGGGGTATTTGCCCCATTTTTACATATGAAGAAACAAGTTGAGTGAGGTTAAGTCACTCACCAAAGACCCCATAGCCTGTAAGTGATAGGATTGCAGCCTGTCTGCACCCCCTGCTGAGTGAGGGAAGCGACATGCCCCAGGACATTAACCTGGCCCCTGGGGCCTTATACGTGCTGCCCAGGTGCGTGCAGGGGCTGAAGCAGGGCCTGTCGGTGTGGCAACAGGAGGCGCCCTCTGAGTTTGACCTGGCCTACGCCGACTTCCTCTCCCTGGACATCAGCATGCTGCGGCTCTTTGAGACCTTCCTGGAGACGACACCACAGCTCACGCTGGTGCTGGCTATCGTGCTGCGGAGTGGCCAGGCTGAGTACTTCCAGTGTGAGTGATGGGCCAGGGGCCAACCCAGGGTTTATGGCTTGGGAAAGTTTCCCACAAATGTCAGAAATGTTTTTACTCTTTTCTAAAGCTGCTCAAAAATGGGAGAACATCCTTTAGTCAGGCAGGTCTAGGTTCCAATCCAGTGTCACTCTCTAGCCGTATGAGTTTGGACAAATGACTCAGCCTCTCTGAGAATCAGTTTGTTTTCATCTGTAAAATGGAAAAAATAATAAATGATCCTGCCTCATAGGGCTGATGAAAGGATTGAGATGCTGCATTTACATGCCTAGTGCTTGGTACATTATAAATCTTATTTGTGATTTTCACAATTTTGAAGATAGATAATAGGTAAAGTTATAGGGTGCCTGAAACATAATAGTCATCTTGCTAGTCAAGAAACAATTGATTGAGCACCTTTATACATACAAGTTTTATTGAGTATCTTAATGGCTGTCCCAGTGCTAGGGACACCACAGTGAACGAGAGGGTACAGACCCTGCCCTGCTAGGATGATAGACTGGAAAGCAGGTAGTTACAGTAAAGTATGTTGAGTGCTCTGAGAAGGGGCAGGCAGGTGGCCTCATAAACCATTGGAGAAGTTTGCACAGCGAGCAGCTTTGGGTTTTCTGCAAAAGGGAAGTGACTTGCCCAAGGTCACTGACCCAGTTGTGGCCAAGTTAGGACTCCAGCTCAGAGCTTCCCCCTCTCCTTCACCACCTTGCACACCTGAGGCTCCCTAGCTGTAAATGCTACTCCCAAGGAACCAGTCCCCACTCTTCCATCACTTGCCATGTGACCCGAGAGTCTTCCCCTCTCTGGCCTCTGTTTTCGTGGGGGTTGGACTCAGTCTCCAAGAGCCCTTTCAGATTGCAGTTCTGAGTTTGTAATATTAATTGAAGACAAAACCCCAGTAAGTAGCAGCCTCATGATAGAGTGCTTGCTATTAGCCAGGGGTGTATGAAGTACCTCACTGTCATCATTGCTTACATTCACGGCAGCCCTAAGGGTTGGCTCTGTACTTTTCTCCATTTTACATGAGAGCAGAGAGGAGCAGAAAGGTGAAGTGATTTGCCCTGGGACACAGCACCCACCAGGCACATGTCTGTGTTTGTCTGAGGGCAGTGGGTGCCTAGGACCAGGGCTACATGGAGACAGTCTACACTGTACGCGTACGGGGCAGGATCATTTATTACGTCCCTTTACAGAGACGTGAGGAGGGGAGGAAGCATTCTGGAGACATGCCAGGGCTGCTTCCATCCCTTCTTGGAAGTCCTGGTGCTTCTAGTCAAGGGTGAGCAATTGGGAGTGGGGGAGAAGATGCCTGCTGTGAACTTGAGTCATGGAAAATCAAGATCAAGTCCAAGGCTGAGTGTGTAGGTGGGGCAAATGGGGGACATTGCATTTGGACAGCCGGGACATCCCTTCTGGCCCCCGAGGGATGTTGGCCCACCATGGGATTTCCTGCTTTCCTTTCTGAGACTGAAAAGGGAACTGTGACTCTGAGTTTCAGACCAGAGAACAGCTTGGGCTCTTCAGGAAAGGAAGGGTTGCAGGGCCCAAAAGATGCTCAGGCTGCGGCCAAGGCCCAGGGATGCCAGATGCTAGGTGACAGGGGTGCAGATGAGGGTGTAAAGTCACACACTGTCATCCTTGAAGAATATCACCAGAGTATCACCTGAGAAGTAAAATTCTATGGTGAGGGACAGACCTCGTAATTGAATCCCAGCTTTGTTTTTGGTTGTGTGAACTTATTTAATGTTCCCCAGCGATAGGTTTTTCTCTCAACAAACTGAGGATCCTAATACCCACCTCAGGGTGGTTGGAAGGGTCCCCACAGTACCCGTGACCTCGAGGGAGCACCAGGCAGGCTGCCCGTACGGCTCACCTCTCCCTTCCTCTCGGCAGGGGTCGGCATCTGCACATCCTTTGTGGGCATCTCCTGGGCGCTGCTGGACTACCACCGGGCCTTGCGTGCATGCTGCTTCCCCTCCAAACCCCTCCTGGGCCTGGGCTCCTCTGTGATCTACTTCCTGTGGAATCTGCTGCTGCTGTGGCCCCGCGTCCTGGTTGTGGCCCTGTTCTCAGCCCTCCTCCCCCGCTACGTGGCCCTGCACTTCTTGGGCCTGTGGCTGGTGCTGCTGTTCTGGGTCTGGCTTCAGGGCACAGACTTCATGCCAGATTCCTGTTCCGAGTGGCTGTACCGAGCGACAGTGGCCACCATTCTTTATTTCTCCTGGTTCAGCGTGGCTGAGGGCCACACCCGGGGCCGTGCCGCCATCCACCTGCTGCTCCTCCTAAGTGACAGTGTTCTCACAGTGGCCACCTGGGCGACTCACAGCGACTGGCTGCCCAGTGGGATCCTGCTGCAAATGTTGCTGCCTGTGGCCGGCGTCTGCTTCCTTTTGGGTCTGGCTCTGCGGCTTGTCTACTACCGCTGGCTGCACCCTAGCCGTCGCCAGGAGCCTGACCAGGTGGACGGGACATGGGGCCTCCGCTCCCTTGAGTGGCATCACCTGCCTCAGAACCAACGCATGGCCCAGTTGGCTCAGAACTTTTTTTCCAAGGCTAGGGATGGGGCTGCTATGCCATGGAAGGGAGAGGGGAATGGGGTCCTTTGAGGCAGGGACAGGGGACAGAAGGACAGATGGAATCAATTGGTAGGATGCAGGAGAAGACAAGCTACTTACGCTGCTATGGGCCTTGATTCACTCAGCAAGCGCTTGATGCCTGATTTGTGCCAAGCACTGAAGACCGGAGTTGAGTAAGACAGGCCTGCCTTCAAGGATGAGAACAAGGTGAGAAGGGCTGGACCCTGGAGGATCAAGGGGCCCCAGTTATGTTCAAGAGACTGGGAGGAAAGAAGAGACCCAGCCAGTATAGCTGGTGCCCCAAAGCGTCCCAGTGCTGGTGTTTTCTCCTCCCTGGCCACCTCAGAAAGAATTGGTGAGGAGCTCTCCCACTCTTTGGTTCCCCTACCCTGAGCTGGAAGGTCCCAGGACCTCTAGGATGTGTTCCCCGGAATTCTTCCTCCCCTGCCCAACCCCAATCATTCAATTCACCCAACATACTTACTGAAAACATTTTATATGCCAGGAACATCATTCTATCCTTGGAACCTGGAACAAGATCAGCTGCCACCCTTATTTCATGAACCCTTACCCTCTCCAGCTATTCCTGAGTAGGCAATCAGGCAGGAAGCCACAGGTGCCCAACTGGCTGGCCTGTCAGCCCCACCAAAGCCATAGTACAGATGGCCCAGTCTCTGCCCCTGCTCTCAAGGGGCTGCCCTTCAACCAAGAGCCATGTGAACCTGTGGTCCGGGCCATGGCTCAACCTGTTGAGGATTTTTTTATACTTTAGGCAGCATACTTTCTACCTCAGTCGATGTGAGAGGAAGAGATATGTGCATATGTCTCTGCAAGTGGGAGACATGTATGCACTGTTTTGTTGAACAGTATTACTAAGTTATTATTAAAGCCTTATGAGACCCTCCAACCTAGTTGTGTTTATTAAACTGAATCTACAGAGTTCACAGCCACCTGGAAAGAAGGGGTCAGGGACATGAGGTCCACCCCTCAAAATCACTTAATGGGCTGGTGCAAGCAGGACTTCCCAACCATGGTTTCCAAGTTTCAGGAGCTGGTGAGCCAGTGTGGAGTTGAGCAGGTGGGCATCAGAAGCCAGAACTGGACTCTCTAGGGTGTGTTAATCAGCTCTGCAGCTGGGCCGGGAGCAGCAGGCAGACACCTGTAGTAGCGGGAAGTGAATAGAGCTCAGGTGGAAGGTCTTTTTGCTGGTTGCTCAGGGAGGGTATGAGGCAGCTTAGGGGCTGTGGATGTGGGCAATGGGGCTGGGGAGGCAGAACCTTTTGCTGCTTTGGGTCTGTGGTTTGGAGAAACAAGGAACAGGAAAAGGACTGAAGACAGAAGAAAAGGTTGCAGTCATTGATGCAATGGGCTCCAGCATAGTGTCAGTTCTGTTACTTATTTTATAAACAGGATGAGTAAAATAGTCTATCAGATGGTGTTAAGTGCTAAAAGCAAAAGCAGGGAAAGGGACAGGGAGTGTGTGTGTTGAGTGGGAATTACTTTATATAGAATGGCCACTGAAGGCCTCCCAGAGAAAGGTAACCCCTAAGGTAGGTGAGGGAGAACCATGCAGATGCACTTTCTCTGAGACCGAGTCAGCAGTGACTGTAGGAAGGGTTCCTAGCAGCTGGCCCGGAACCAAAGTTGGCACAGAGGGTGGGGAGCAGGGAGGCTCCGGGGATATGACGCCGGCACTTTTTCACAAACACAGAATGGCAGAGGCAGGAAGGATCTCCAGGATCATTCAGTCCAATGATTTGAATCTCAAAGACCACTAAAATGGCCAACATGGTTGCCAAATTTAACAAAAAGGACAGTGAAAACTGCCATCTATTTATCATCTTATAAAGGATAGAACAGCCTCAGAAGGCGGCTTATTTTAATTGAGTGTATTTAAGAACACACGTAAAAATGAAATCAGTATTTTTCTCAACTCGTGAAGAGTAACGGTTGAGATCCCAGAGGGTAAGTTTAGTGCCCAACCTTGCCTTAAGAGTTTCTAAGGATTTCACCAAAACAAGTATTTGCTACATTTCCTTTTCCACACATCCTCCTCTCGTATGACCAGCTCAGGTGAGATGCCATATATGCCCAAACAAGACACACTGTTTTAGGCAACTCCCCACTTTCACCTGAGGAAAATCCAGAAAGATGTATTTTTATTTTTTGGCTAAGCTTTCAACTATACTGTCTAGATCAAACTGTCCAACGGTAGTAATTAAACCCAAACAATGTATATGTAATGTAGTACCCTAAGAATCTGTGGAACTTAGCAGTCACTTCATTTGTATATAAATAAAACTTAGAGAACCAAGAATTTTAAAAAGATGACAGTGACATCATTTGCAATTATAAATTTCCTTTGAAGGTCCCCATTAAGAATTTAAGTGTCAAGAAACTTGTTTTTGAATAAAAAAACCAAATTACTCATTTTTACCTGCCAGCAAAATGTTTTTGAGAAATGTGCTGACATTATCCTTATTGTAGGGGGAGATGGGGATGTTTACTCTTGGGGCTTGAAAAGCAAGCAATACTCTCATAATCTGTATTTATGACCAAGGATAGAGTAACTAATAAGCTTGCTTCAACCACAGTGTAGTCCCAAATGCGCACCTTCTGGTGGGAAGACTTAATGGCTAGAATACAAGGCAGCTCCCTCTTTTCTGGGGAATTCATTTGAGGAAAAATACATCATATCATCTGACATGTATAATCGTTGTGAGAACCGAATTCCAGTCTCCTTCACTGGAATAAAAGGCAAAAGGATTCTTGACTGTTCTAGACCACTGAGACAGTCAAATTCCAACCTGAAGAAATGAGAAAAAGCAGATGTGACATGAAATCAGGCCAAATCAAATGAGGTTTGATAGCAGTTTGTTGGTTTTATTGCTTTTGCATCTTAATCTCAGCACAGCAAGGCATTGATTTCTCTCTTTAATAAATTTCAGCACATTTGACAGCAAATGAAACCTCTTACCATTCCAGTCCTAAACTTTAAAAAGCAGTATCTTTTAGAAACAGTTAAGAAATAAACTTTCCCTTGCAAGTTATTTTAAAATTATTTATTTCCCCACATACATGTATTTATACCAAATGGTTAGTTTTTTGCTTTTTACTTTTTGGTGAAATTAATGACTCAGTTATTGAACTACTGTCATCTTTCTAATGAGCTCTGTTTATCTCTTATGAAGCCCTCACCTGGGCAACTGGGCTGATCCTATTCAGAAAAGACACAGGAGCAAACTGTATAGAAAATAAAAACTTTATTTTTTTCAAGTTTATAAGATCGTTCCCATTACATATAACATTATGGTCAAGGACTCCACAGCCATGAATGCCCGCAGTCACATAAATATATCCAATCCAATCAGTGCCTTTCTCCTGCTAAATGAGGCATCTGAAGTCCAGAGGGTCATAAGTTTTGAGTAGAAGTTGTCCTTAATGAGATGGCTCCCATCAGTGCATTAGGAACTAGCCAAGGAGCCTTGCTTGTGGAGCTGTCTGACTTGAAGGAAAGGAAGGGATAGAGGGCCTGCTGATGGGGGATGGGACAGAACTAGACTTTCTCTCATGTTTTAAGGTATTTTAGAATCTCAGAATTCAAATTTGGCTTCTATAGTAAAAATATCTGGGGAGCTCCAACCTCTGGATTTGAAAAAGGAAACCACTTTAGTGGTAAGAAATAGAAGTCTGCTTAAGAGGGGCCCTAGCTGCCCCCACTTACCAGAGCGAGGGGAAGAAGGCCCCCAGCTCACTGTCCCTTGGCTTAGACCACTGCTCTCTCAGGAAGAGGGAGAATGTGGCTCTGCCCCGATACTCCTCCCTGTGGTTCAGTGGCACTGACATCCACTCAAGGTAGTGAACAGCTAGAAGCTCCATATGCTGCAGGTGGAGTATGACAGATGCTTGCTGGAGCTTTAACGCTGAGTTTGTATGAACTGTGAACAAGCTGTGGCACAAGTCTCTTGGGACACTAGCTTTGCCCCCTGAACTTGGAAAGCAGAAGACAGGAACACCCCAGACTAATAAAAGCCCAAATAGGCATCAAAATCTGGAGCAGGCATCCATTCTCCTGGACACCACCAGCTGCCCCAGGGGCACTTGGCAGGGTGATGCTAAGGCACAGTCAGTTTTACATTCGCAAGTCAAGCCTCCTCTTAAACCCAGGCCACCGCCAACAACTCCAGAACCCCTGCTAGCGATCAGCCCTCACCACGAAATGTGCAGACCCACAGTGCCCAGCTGGGGGAAGGACTCAGCATGTGGCTAATTTCTTAGGGACTCTTTCTAATAAAGGTCTTCCACCTTGAAAAAAGGACCCACAGTATCCTTTGGCCCTTGGCTTCCAGCTACCCACTTATTTTCCTTGCCAGAGCTTTGTGCTAGGAGGAGAAAAACACATGGTAAAGGGAGAGCACTGTGTTCCCTGGGCAATTCATTTTGGCCAGGAGGAGCCAAGAAGCTCCCATTTTCTGTCTGCCCTCTAACTGAGGGCAGCGTCAACCAGAAAAGAGCAGTGGCTGCTCTGCCCACAGGGCTTCCTCACCTCTCTTAGCCAATTTCAAGCCCTTTTGCAAAGATCTAAGCTAGGCAGTCAGGAGGGAAAAGGCCATTGAAAAAGAAGTCCAGGTCATATTCTAGGAATAGAGAGTTTCTCCCAAAGGGCAAAGAGCAGAAGTATTTGTGTGTGGACCTGTGTGCAAGGTGGGGGGCTGCCCACAGCCTGCCAAGCCTGAAGCACAGCACTACGGGGTGGCCTAGATCAGAGCAGGAAGCCACCAGCTACACTGCCAGGAGGGGGAAGAGAAGGCCCATCCTAGGACTTCCTAAGATCAATTATCAAGCAAGGCAGAGCAGCAGATAGGCCACAATGCTGAACATGGACCAGGGGAACGCTGGCTTCAGACCAAACACCCTCGTCCTTTCCCCTCCCCCACCGATGGAAATAAGGCCAAAGAGGCAGCTAATAATGAGCACTGACTTCAGCTCCTCTCCAAAAGCCTTTTCCCTAAAATTGTGAGCCATGAAGGGCTTTCTCCATCAGTTCCGAAGGAATGTGTATACGAGCCTTTCTCTGCTGCCACATGGGTGCCTGGCACTGGGAGGAGTCTGGCCTCCTTGTGCTGCGATGTATCTAGAAATGGATAGGCAGAACCTCTGGGAATAAGCAATAGAGCTGGGCTTGGTCAGGGGATGCCTCTTACTGAGGACCCAGACTGAATCTGGGGGCTCTTGCAGAATTACCTCTCTGCGTGCAGCCTAGGAGACGCCGAGCTTCCTCAGCTGTAGGGAATTTTATCCTGCCTGAGCAGGTGCCCAGGTTGATCTTGGAGGGATGGAGCATCCACATACATAGCTGGGCTACAAGGCTGAGACTAGTGCCTGGCACCCGCCAATTCTCCCAGAGGTTGGGCGGAGAGATGTTCCTGCATTTGGCCCAGGACTAAGTTTTCAGGCATGGAGTGGGTGGTCTAACACCCCATTTAAATCAGGAAAGTCTTTCTGGCCTTCTTGTTTCCCGCTTCAGAATGGGGTTTGAGAAGCTGGAAGGGTGTTCCATGGGAAAATCGGGTTTTGGTCACAGCAGCCCGCTCTTCAGTTTCAGGCAGACATCTGAGCAAAGATATGCACAGAATACCCTTCACAGGGCTTAAGGGCTTCAAAGGAAGTCAAATACATTGTAGTTCATAAAATGTAGTTATGAGCCTGTTCCTTAGACTTAGTTTCTTGTGTCCGAAGCCCAGGGATTGGCCAGAGCAGCACAGAGGTACAGAGGGCAAGAGCCTGCCTAGCCTAACTAAGGAGAAAGAGAAGGCTGTAGGGCTGAACATCTGCTGGGGAAGGGTGCTTCTCTGCAGGAGGAAAAGGAAGAATCTTACTGTTTCAAGAGCCAAAGAAGCGGAAATTCATGAGAAGCCTTAGTCCCTCCTCTCCAGTTTGGTGGTGAGCGCCCTGGGACATAATCTTGAATAAAAGAGTCAAGCTGAAGGCTTAGAATTTACTGTCTAAGAGGAGGAGTTTCTAGGGTTGTGCCATTTGGTTCAAGGGGAGGAGGGATTGGAAAGGGGACTACGGCTTCTAGGATGGGAAATGCCAAAGTCTAAACTTAATCAGTGTCAAGTGCCCCTCAGTTCAGCAAACTAGGAGATGGAAGAGTGGGAAGGAAACCATCCTAGAGAGCAGATCATTGGAGGAGCTGAAGAGGTGCTACTGTCACAGAGAGGTATTTTAGATATTTCAATTACTATTTTTCAAGGAAACTTTACACACCCCTTTCTTGCTAGAAAAAGAAAGGAGGGAAAAGCTGCTTCGGAGACCAGACTGTTAAATATAAAAATGCTATACATTCACTGGGAATATGTTCTACAGCTAAGGAGATTATCAAGACCATAAGAGATGTTATCACAAATGTCTGCCGTGTTTACCCTCACCACAAGTTGACAGCAGGTCTCCATCTGGTCACAATCTAAGAGTGCAACTCTGCCCCAAGAATTTCCTTTTCTTTTTCTTCTTTTTTGAGACAAAATAAAACAAAACAAAAAGCCAGAACTAAAAGCACTGTAGCTGCGGTGAGTCTACCAGTCTCTCAATCCAGCTGTCTCCTGCTTGGTATGAGGATAAACACGGGCTGCAGCTCTCTCAGCGCTGCGCAGCTTCGTCCCTTGCAGCGGGGTTCTGATTGTGTTCTCGCCAGCATTCAATGCAGAAACACAGAGTTCCCGATGGTTCCGGTCCCCAGCTCCCTTCATGAGTGCAAAGGAGCTCATGGGGAAGGCTCTTCATTCCAGTTCTTAGAGAAAATCAAGCTCCAAAGCCTGGTGGAGGGACACTAGGTCTCCATGGTTTGTGATTCTCCAGAAAGGCATGTTGTGCTAGAAGGGAGGGGGAAGAGCTGATTATCCCAACTTTTGGTGGAGCTCATACTTGCCTGTACCCACCCTTTCCTCCACAGACCTCTCCCCAGAGTACATGGTAACCTTTTCTACTCCCGCCCACTTCAGAGGGCTGTCCTAGGGATCAAATAAGTTGCATATATAAGGGCTCTGTACACTACAGGACACTTTACAAATGTGAGAGACTTTTATTAGGTTTCAGGGGTAACTGTGCTTTTATGAGATATATACTTGCTTTAGCTACTAAGCTACTATAGAGGGTCTTCAGGATCAAATAAAATGACCCACATAATAAATTAGTATTAATATAATATTACATTTTATTACAGATGTTCAGCTGTCTGTAAATTTCAGAGTTACAAGGCCCAAATCTTGTCCACAACCAAGATGTGGAATGCACAGATTTGGGAAATAATAATCCCATTTACTATGTCAGAATCATGTCCAGAATACTGTGTGCCATTCTGGAAGTCACATTTTAAATAAGGGCTTTGAAATCAAATGCAAGTGTAGACACTGTGAAGTGACTGGTGGTTACCATCAGGAGGGGTTTGGATGGATGGGTGGGTGGGGTGGGGGAGAGGGAGGTGAATAAAGGGGCACAAAAATTCTCAATCACAAGCTGGTCACGGGGAAGCATGGAGAATACAGCCAATGGTTCTGTAACACCTTCCCTGTGTTGACAGATAGTAACTGCACTAGTTTGGGTGAGGATTTAATAATGTGGGTAACCAGTGAACCACTGTGTTGTATACTTGAAACTGATGTATACCATGTATACTTGAAAAAGATTGTATACCAACTATACATTAAAATAAACAAACACACACACAAACCAATAAAAACGGGGGAAGTCAATGTCTAAACAAAAGGGAGGGGTGTGGGAAAGGGACAATCCTAGATTAAAAGAATACTTAAAAGACATTAAAAAAAAAAAGAGAAAGAAAAACAAATCCAAGTGTTGGAAACCACTTTATGACGCTGAGGGAGATTAGCTTTATTGATCATCTTGTTCAAACTGGTTGCAAGTTACCCAGAATATAAAGTCCTAGAACAGGTCTTTTGGTGTGTGGCTCAGTGCTGTTTCAAGCCTGCAGCTCACACATATTTAAAAGGCTTTTAGTAACTAGAAGAGGAAATAAGACTTGTTATATTGTGTTCAGAAGTGCCAGACTAGGATGAAGATGTGAAAGTCAGAGATACAAAGTTCAGGTCAATGGAAGGAAGAACATCCTAATGCCTTGGATGACCCCACAGAAGAACCCGGGAAGCAGTCTCCTCATCTTGGGTATATTCAAGCCAGAACTAGAAAGTCTTCTGTCAAAGAGGCTGCAGAAAAGACTCCTCACAGGGTGGAGGTTAAACTGGATACAGCTTTAAGGCATTTTCCAACGGGTATATTTTATGGTAGATGATTACTAGCATCAGTTTAGACACACCAACTCTGCTAATGACCTGAGTTGTTCTTATCTCCCCCACGCCTACCACTGATGCCTACATCCACTATTAGTGTCTTCCCCAGAGGGCAACACTAGAATCAAAGCATCAGAGATACTGTGAAAAAAAGTAAAGGTCTTTGAATTGTTATACAAAGTGGCAAATGAAAACACAATGAGGTATAACAGGAGGAAGAAAATCACAACAGCTAGCCTAGTTGGCAACCCACTGCTTCCAAGTCTAAGAAACTTAGAAAAGTGGGGTAGAGAAAAAAAGAATTTCTACAGATTCATTTAGCAGACAAGGAAACTCAAAGAGGTAAGTAAATTGTCCAAAGTCACACAGCTAATAAATGGATAAGCTCTGAACCAATCTGACTTTAGATTCCATAGCCAAGACTCTTATCTACTGTTTCCTGAATTAGGAAGTGATGACGTGGAGTTGGGACCTGCATACTAAGGAAATTGACATCAGAACAATATTTCCAAGGCTCAGAAGCAGGAAGGACCTTCTCTAAATGAATCCCAATCGACTGTTCTGGTTTTCAGAGAATCCGAAGCCTGGAAAAGTCAGAATGATTCGCCCTTCTGTAGTCAAGTCCATGCTCTTGAGAAGGCACTGCCTTCTGAGATAGAAGATGGGGCCCGAATCAGGCTTAATGATGGGGGTCCCTGAAGCAGGGCTGGAAGATTTTAAGATTTCTGAGTGGCAGGAAGGAGAGGGAAATGGAGGATCTACTAACTTACTTGGAAAACTCCATTTGGGGGAAAAAATGACCCTCTTTTTCTTTAAAGAAAAATGGGAGAGGAAGAGAAGGAAAACACTATAAATGCACAACAGACTGCTAAGATTTCTGAGTTTTACCATTTTTCTAACTGCTCGATGCATCCCCACATAGACCATTTTCTTTACCATGATTACCTGTTTGGCTGCAATTTCTTCATCTCGTCCATCTCCAATCACTACATAGGTGACTTTCTTTCCAAACCTTGACACAATTCTCTCAAAACAGCTCTCCTTACCTGATGAGAAAAAGACATTTCCTATTAGAATATTCCTATCTTTCCCACACCAAAGAAAAGGGCTGCTGTTAGGTCCAACTGCCTGTGCTGAGGCAGAATAAGTGCCAGTCCGTGCTGTTTGCTTGGCGGAGTGGCGGCTAGAGAGCCAGCAGGCCCTCTGCCCAAACAACGTGAAATTGTGCCATTAAAACAACAACAGACTTTCTAGGCATTGTTCTTTCTAGGTTATTTTGATAACCTTCACACTGAGGGTGAAGTCCCTGAGATCTTAGTGTGGGGGAATTTCTATAAAAAGGAAGCTAAGAGGCCTGGCAGTGTGAAAAGTTATGCACGCCACCTCCCTCTTCCACATCTCCTGTACGTTATAGTTGGCAAAGCAGTTTTCGAGTTTATCCCTTCATTTAATTCTCAAAACAATCCAGTGATATGAATACCATTCTCTATTTTACAGATGAAAATGGGACCCAAAGGATTAGCAACTTGCCCCATATCACAAACAAGCTTGTTGCTAGACTTCGGGCTTCTGGCTCCAAGTCTAGGTTCTGGCCATTGTGCCGTGATGAAGGGATGGTTTCTGAGGCAAAACTGTTTTAGTGTAGGAAAAGAGATGTGGAAGACTAAGGCCCTAATTTCTTGTTAGTAATGAGTAATAGGCAAATAGCCATTTCCCCTCCAGTTACAGAAATAGTCCTAGGTATGGACCTTAGTCGTACAGCAGGGGAGGAGCCCAAGAGAACCATCAAGTATGGCAGCAACATTCATCACACCCTGAATCTCCTCACTGTTACACGTAACTGCAACTGAGGTAGTGTATCACTGAAACTTTTTGGGAAATGAGCAATTTAAATACACTGAGATGGTTGAGAGCATCAAAATTCAAATCCCATCAGGAACCAATACCAGAAACGTGCACAGACGATATGGTTGTGGGGAAAGACACTTTATTTGCATAAATAAACATCAAGGAACTTATTTCCCTTGCTTTCTTCACTGTCTCTTATACTTTATTTCCCTGCTTCTGCCACTTTCTTCAGTTAAGCAAGGTTCTAACTCTGCTTCCTCCGTCATCCTGCTCCATTAACCGAATCTTTTCTTCTTGCCAGAACCAGTGACTTAGCACCAGGGTTCCTGTGTGAATAAGCAGAAGGTGCCTCTTCCTCAAGGCATTTGACTGCCACCTGCTGGAAGATTGTTGGAAGAACCTCGCTTTATTGTGCTTCAATTTAACTGCATTCACAGCTACTGCATTTTTTGCAAATTGAAGGTTCACGGCAACCTGGTGTACAGCAAATCTATTGGTGCCATTTTTCCAACTGCATTTGCTCATTTTGTGTCTCTGTGTCACATTCTGGTAATTCTTGACATATTTCAAACTTTTTCATTATTATTATACTTGTTATGGCAATCTGTGATCAGTGATTACGACTCACTGAAGCACAGATGATGGCTAGCATTTTTTTAGCAATAAAGTATTTTTTAACTGAGGTATGTATATATTTTTTTAGATAATTCTGTTGCACTTACCAGACTACAGTACATATGAACTAACTTCTACATGAACTGGGAAACCAAAAAAGCTCATTTGACTCCATTTATTGTGATATTTGCTTTATTGAACCTGCAATATCTTTTAGGTATGCCTGTTCAGAAATACACAAATCTATGATGATTACATCATAATTGACAAGAACCTCTATCTCCTACTCAGAAATCCTGTTTGGTACATCTGAGCAACTCCAAGTCTTTGACGTCACTCACCCAAGTAGTGCCTCAAACCAGGTGAACTAGTCAGACACCACTTTGGGCTTCAGTCTCCTAATAATTCAAGGCTTAGCTTAGGTGCACTTAGGTCCCTTTCAGTGTTAGCATTTACAACAGCACTGCCACACCTTACATTCGTAACAGGCATTCAATCAATGTTTGTGGAGTAAATGCATATTAAGCTCACCAATGATTCAGTGGTTGACTGTAGTCCATTATCTTGAGCCCTAATTAAAATATTAAATAATTCAACTAATAATGAATTCCTACCATGTTCAAAGTACTGACAGGTTCTTTGTCTAATTCTATTCCAAACATTATATCCTTACAACTTAAGCCAACTGCAGCCAGACCTATAGTCTAATTTATGAACTGTATATATATATTTTAATTAAGTCAGATTTTAGATTTTTCCCCTAAGATCTAACAAAGAAAATGTCTCATATTTAGAGGACAAGGAAAAAGAGATGTTTTCATTGTTCTAGCATATAATGATCAAGGATGAAATGCATTTAGGAATGTCTCCTCTAAAAGGATTAAGGACTGCGAGAGTTATTAACAGCTCAAAGTGAAGAAATAACTCCATGAAAAATGACTCCAATACAATTGGTAAATATACTTCCTCCATGTTACCCTCTCAAAACAACCCTGGAGATGAGCTTTTCCCATTCAGGATTAAAAGACCAGTGACCAGTCAGCTTAACAAATGTCAAGCAATTGAATGAACGTGTATTGTGCAAGACTAACCACGCCTCTGGAGAACTTTAGGTTCTGGGTTTCCCCTACCAAAAACAGTTCTGACATTTTCAGAAGTGAATTTGAGAATGCTTTTTAATGTCCAAGATCAAAGAGTAGCCATTAAGAGACCAGAATTCCAAAATCATTTCAGAGGAACTGAACAAGTATTTCCTCTCTTTGCTCCCATTTCCCAGTTCTCTGTAGGAAAGCCTCAGCCTCTGACTGGGTTACTATGGTACCAGGTACCACTGTAGATTTGCAATTTAGTTCTGGATGAAATGAGACTGAGGAAAACTACCAAATAAGCACACTTACTGTCAGGAGTAAAATCATCTCCATTAGCTTGATAAGCCTTTGGGTGCCAGGTCTCAGTGTTACAAGCACTACAGAAAACCTACCTTTCTGGTGTGGGAGGCTTAGTGAATGCTCTGAGTTCTTAGGAAATGAATAGTAGAGCAGAGGCAGCAAAGTCTGAAGAGGGATTGAGATATATTTCCCCCTTGTAAATGAGATAATTCAACACACCGAAGGAGAATAGAAATAAACACCTGTGTATCTACTACCAACCCAGCTTTGTCAAACCTTAACACTTTATAGTTGTTTTAGATATTAAAAAAACACCAACACAGCTTTGTCAAATCCTAACACTTCATAGTTGTTTTAAATAAAAATATATACGTACAACAATAATGAGACATTACAGACTTATTTGAAGTTTCCTATGTACCCTTAACATGATGCCATTCTTTTCCTCTTTCTCTTTGTGGGTACATATCCATAAATAGTACATGGTATTACTGCGAACATTCTGAACCTTTATATAAATGTTATATACTGTAAATATTTATATGCAATGTGTTTTTTGTGTGTAACACAGTTTTTCATATTACAGATATATTTAGTTTTAGTTTGTCCATTTTTAACTGCTATATTTCATTGTTTGGAATTTTCTTCTAAAAATTAAAGTTTGCTTTTCATGTGAAGTTTTTTTCAATCCACCTGGAATTTATTTTTGCAAAGAATGTAAAGAAGGAATACTATTCTGCTTTTCCCCTGTATGGATAACCCAATTATCCTAGCACCTGTGATTGAAAATAAGTTCCTTGAGGACAGAGGCCTTTGTCACTGCTATCTATATTCCTAGTACCTTGGCAATATCTGATACACATCAGGCACCATTATCCTCTTTCCTCATGTACTGGACTATTTCCATCTGCATATAACTTGCTATAATTTGTCTTATGTTCACAAATCCTCTTAAGCCCATATATACCTCCAGTTACTGCCTCATTTCTTTGGTCTTCTTTACAACAGATCTGTTTTGAGAAAAGTGTTGGTCATTACTAATGACTTCTCTGTAGCTAAAAACAGCCTTCGATTTTCAGGTCTTATTTGACCCATCAGCAGCATCTGATTGAGTTGATCAGACTCCCTTCCTTTGTCTTCCAAGACACCATTTTCCTCATTTTCTTCCTACCCCACATGCCTCTCCCTCTAATACTTTTACTGGTTCTACCTTAAGATCCAAACATTTAAATATTTCAGGGGCCCAGGGCTTAGTTCTTAGACCTCTATTCTTCTCTATATGTACTCATTCCTTTGATCTTATCAGTCTTAAATAAGCAAATGTACATGAACTCCCAATCTCTAGCTAATGCTTCTCCCTTGACTTCCAGAATCAGGTATCCAACTACCTACTTGACAAGTCCACTTGGTTGTCTTAACAATTATTTCAAACTTGTTATCTAAAACTAAACTCCTAGTCTTTCTATCATAGCCTTCTCCATCTCAGTAAATGACATCTTCATCCTTTCAGCTACAGAGGCTAAAATCCTTGGAGTCATCCTTAACTTCTTCTTTCACACCCCACATCTAAATCATCAGCAAATCCTGTCAGCTTTGCCTTCATACTATACCCAGCAACTGACTTCTCCAATTCCACTGTAACTGCCTTGGTTCAATCCAGCCACCCAGAATCTCATGCTGGATTACTATGATATCCTCTTCACTTGACTCCCAGCTATTTTCCTCAAGACTCTACATAGCAGCCAGACTGATCCATTTAATGTATAAATCAGATCTTGTCATGCTTCTGCTAAAAGCCTTGAAATACCATCT
Organism: Smutsia gigantea; assembly: GCA_032199065.1. Lineage (NCBI taxonomy): Eukaryota > Metazoa > Chordata > Mammalia > Pholidota > Manidae > Smutsia > Smutsia gigantea. Next base: position 23,286 of record JAVSCE010020780.1, on the reverse strand, counting down.
CATCAGAACAAAAGCAAACCTCTTTAAAATAATCTGTAAGGCACTACAGGATCTCCCCACCCTCCTTTGATCTTTGTGACTTTATTTCCCAATATTCCTCCTCCCTTGCTTTTTCCTTACTGCCTCCAACCTTTTGCACTTGCTGTTCCCTTTCCATGGAATGTTCTTCCCTAGGTAAATGCTAATGGTTAACTCTCTCACCTCCTCCTTTAGGTCTTTGCTTGAAAGATAACTTTTCACTGAGGACTTCCCTAACTATCTTACATGACCTTCTCTCATAACTGGTTTATAGCCACAGCCCTTATCACCATTTGACATAGTTGTTTTACTTGCTTGCTTACTGTTTCCTCTCACTAGGGACAAGGAGTTTTGTTTTGTTTTTGATCACTACTGTATCTTCAGTACCTAGAAAAACACCTTGCACATAAAAGGTGCCCAGTAAGTATTTGATGAATGAATGAAGAAAATTAAATGTCAATAGGACTTGATGGGCTTATGACCTCCACAGATCCTGGTGGGCTTATAACCTCCACAGATCCTAGCATATAAAAAAAAATTAGACCCATCTTTTTCAATGAAGGAAGTTGATCAGTATGCACATAGTAGATTAAAAAAATAAATAACCACAGTTCATCTTCAAACTCCAGGATCCTCTTCTTTGCTACAACAGGAAAGTAGGAACTGTAAACACAGACTGAAGGGTCTGGGGCAGGTAAGGGATGGCTGTCATATTTCTCCTCTGCTGGACCATGTGTAGCCCATAAGGATTGGACTGAGACACTCTGCTGCCTTCTCAGCAGAACAAGTTGGTTTTATATAAACCTGTTACCAACTAATTAATTCAGCAAATATCTATTGAGTATCTTTATTTCATATGCTTGGTACTAAATATATCTTTAGAGGTTAAAAAGTACTATCATATACAGTCTCACTGGATTTTCACAACCTCTCTGGTAGTTTCTCATTTTCCATGAGAAAACTAAGGCTCAGGAGATTAAATCCTGTCAGCTTTGCCTTCAATTGCCTGTCAATTTGCCTAAGGTAAAAGCTAGTAAGTTGGTGGTGGTGGGGGCGGCTAGGATGAATCCTAGTCATTATTTTCTGCCTTTTCAAGTAATTGTGATTTTAAAAAACATACAAAGGGTATCTTAACCATTTTTAAATGTACATTTAATGGTTAATTATACTCACATTGTTGTGTAACATATCTCCAGAACTTTTTCATCTTGCAAAATTGAAATTCTATACGTATTAAACAACAACTCCCTATTTCCCTTTCCCCTAAGCCCATTAACACTATTCGACTTCCGTCTCTATGAATTAGACTACTCCAGGTACTTCACGTAAGTGGAAACATACAGTATTTGTCTTTTTGTGACTGGCTTATTTCACTTAGAATAATGTCTTTAAGGTTGACAGATGTGGTAGCATGACAGGATTTCCTTCCCTTTTAAGGCTGAAATAATATTTCATTGCCGCTATATACCACATTTTGTTTATCCATTTGATGGACATTTGGATTGCTTGCACCTCTTTGTTGCTGTGAATAATGCTGCTATGAATACAATGTGCAAGTATTTTTTGAGATCCTGTTTTCAATTCCTTTGGATATATGCCCTGTAGTGGGGTTGCTGGATCATATGATAGTTCTATTTTTTTTTTTTGAGGAACTGCCATACTGTTTACTACAGCAACCCCACCAAAAGGGCACGAGGGTTCCCATTTCTCCACTCCTTGTCAACACCTATTACATTCTGTTTTTTATTGATAGCAGTCATCCTAAGTATACAGCTTAGTTCTTGATTTTTAATCTAGAGCTTTTTCTTACATTACTGCAGCACTCTCTCTGTGAAAGAGAGAAATTTGAAATGAGGTAAGAAAAGATTTCTCAACTAGATATTACGTTCTTTCAAATAATGTAAAAGAAAAGAACTTACGTTTTAAGTCCAACAGAGGTGGATTTGAATCCTGTTTTGTAACTTACTACCTGTGAAGCCTTGAGCAAGATACATAACTTTTAAGCCTAAACTGCATCATCAGTCATTAGTAACATTAAGAGAAGACTGCTGTGAGGATTAAAGAGATATATAATACAAGTGTCTAACAGAGAAATGGATAAATAGTAAGTGCATCACATACAGGAAGTAGTATTGTAAGGCAAGTTACAAGAAACAGAATAGAAACCATACCAATTTTGGTAGCACTATAGATATTTTCAATAGGAAATATTTCTCCTAGCCCATACAGGAGAACCTTGGCCAGAGCTGGAACCAGCTGGGTTGTAGTAATCAGAACATTCACACAATTCTTTCTAGAAAGGAGAAAGGGGGAAAAGAAAAAGGTGAAATCAAACCAACCTGGGAGCAAGAATTCAAATGGGTCTTCTCCTTAGGATCTAATTAAAAATTAACCTCAAAGGACCTGGTATGATATTGGTTCAGAGCCAATGTTCAGTTATTGCTCTAATTATCTCGTTTATTTATTTCCCACATTAAAAGACAGAGATTTAAAATTGGGCACAGAGCAGCAACTTGATTCTTGCCTCATTTCCTTTCTGAGCATTCTGGCTCACTCCACTTGTAGTAAATACCACCAACCCATGTCAGTGATACCATACTCTAGAAAACAAGCAACAAAGACTTTCAGTTACAGAGTTATTTCATCTGAATGCAACTCGGAGGACTTAAATGAGATATGACTGAAGTTCTCACTGCTCTTCATGCAACAGCAACATAGATTCCAGAATATCCATTAATTTCACACGTCTTTTACCTTCAAAGATTTCTACACCTTGGTGTCAGTTTTACTGTTTGCTTCACTAGATTGTAGATCTGTTATTCCTCTTCTCAGGGAGGGTATTGGTGCAGATATGACTGTATTTTTTTCCCATTTTAATCTTCAGGCTGAAATCTCCTTATTCTGCTTAATGTGCCCTTTTTCTTTTAAATCCTGTCTTCCTGACTAGGTTTTGGTACATTTCTGTGGAGCTTCCTGTATTTAGGATATTTGTGATGTCTCCTACATGTATTCTTTGATGTCATCAGCCCGTCTCCTGGGCTGGGGATTATGGGTTACTGAGTTTTAATTGTGTGAACAGAAAGAGAGGAGAAAGAAAAAGGCTTTTATATGTAAGTATTCTTTTAAAATTCTAACGTGTGCAGTTAGTGTAGAATGACCTGGCCTCCCACCTAACCTAAATACTGCATCATTTAAACTCCTCTCACCCCTATCCCAAACCCTATTTTAGGGCATTGGCCTATCCTGGACTGGGGTAGAAAAGACTGTGTCTCTGATGAGAGGATGAGAACTTAAAGAACCACTTCCATACCTGGACTGGATGAGAAGTAAGGACTTTAATGCAGTTCCTAACCAGGAATCTGTCAAAACTTCAATTTCTGCTCTTAGCCTCTGCAGTGCTTCTTTTCTCTGAGGACTGAGAAGGCCTTTGGGGATAAAAGAAGACATCTTTATCACTTAACAACATATCCCTGCTGACGTCGAGGAAGCAACTTCTAAATTCAACTTAGAAATAGTGTGAAGTCATTGAATATTCTACTGAGCTAATATATTTCCTTCTTGGTAAAACTGTGGAATAGCCTACTAAAAATGCCTTTCTGCCTTTCTCACCAGAATGTTTTATTAGGGGGGCACAACCACAACAAAATCAGCTGATGGAAACACTGTCATTAGATTCTGACACAAGCTCTTTCTTTCATCACCAACCAGTAATGTATCTGCAGACTGGTGAACCATACTTTGAGTAGCACTGCAAAGAAGTGACATCAAGAACCAAAGGGGGGAAAAACGGCGTGTTACAGCTGGAAGAGTCTACAGCACTCCCAATCTCTTTCAAAAGAAATGAAAGCCCAGGGAGGAAACGGAGGCTGCCTAAGATCCCAGAGCAAGCTGTGGCTTTCTGCTACCACCCACTGCCCCCCTGGCAACAGTGTTTTCAGAACACATCAACCTGAGATTCCGGGTTGGATGACCAACTCTCTGAATGTCAATTACCTGTACTGTACTTACTTCTGAAACAACTCCAGCTGCTAAGAGTCTAAAACACTGCTTAAGATCAGACAGTTAAGCACAAAACAGAATTCATGTGATGGGATCATGTTATCAGACACTTGAGTTATATTATGATATTCAAATAATAAATCTGGCCCTGAATTTTCTGTAGTGAAGGCAAAAGATAAATCCTGCATTCTATTACCAACACTCCATAAAAGCAAAAGGCATTTCCACGAGCACTAGAAATGCATATAAGTTGTTTTCAGATTGATAGTTTCACAATGCAAACCTAGAATTAGATGACTTTCAACGTTTCTGACAAAACAAAACAGACAAAAAAATCAGTACCTGTATGTCACATATTACATACACATAAGTACACATATGTCATAGACTTAACTAATAGTATGATATAGCACTTTTTGTAAACTCATATTTACAAAATACAGGTAGATATTACTTTTAATATGTTCTTCAGGATAGGCTCAGAGGATTTTCAAAGGGTTATATCTGGTCCAAGCACTCAATGGACAAAGAAAGCATCAGGATCAGATACTCAGGTTGTATATGAAAACTAACAAAAGGAAGGCCAATGTCTGAAGAGAGGAAAAGCAAAAAGACTTGGAGTTGCCATAATAAAGAGTACTGGCTCTGGATCATGAGAAAAAATAAGCAATAAAAAGAGTAATCTGAAAAAAAAGTGAATTAGATTCCCAAAGCCCAGATGCCTGTTATCTTTATCTGATATTAGAGGTCTGTAACAGGAAAGAACCAAACTGATCTTTGAAGCCCTGGTTCTACTTTCTGCACCACACCGTAAGGCAGCATGGGACGGGGGCAGGGCTCTCCTGACCTGGGTAATACAACTCAAGGTAGTCTGTGGAATCCCTGAAACTTACCTCATGCAACGGTGTGTGTGTGTGCACGTTTGAGAGTGATGGCTCACAATTTCAGTATTTCCTAATAAGGGTACATCACTGAAAAAGGAACTGCATGAATGTAAAGTGCATGGACCAAGAGTCAGGGGGTGTGGACTCCAGCTATGGTATGGTCACTACCTTGCTGTGTGACTGTGGGTGAGCTGCCCTCATTACCCTCATGATGGACATCAATTCTCTCAAATGCAAAATGAGGGACTTAGATCTCTAATCTCTCTTCTATTTAAATAATCAGTCAGGCATAGTGGCACCTGACATTTGAGATATTTCTGAGCAGAAAGAATTTCAAAGGTGCTTCAAATTGTAACATGTGGATAATGCCAACCTATAATCCTGGACCTAGTTTTCCATCTACTATAAACTGAGTCACTAGTTTTACCTTCCTTGTCCTGATGGTTATATCAATCAGTAGAAACTACGGCAACCTATTAACTAGTATTGAAAAGTAGTTGTGACTCCAGAATAAAACAATGTCATCAAACATAATCTATGGAACATGTTTCCTTTAAAAGGCATTTGTCTAAAAAGAACAAGAGAATTTTGCAATGTTATGCTACGAGAAATACAGTTTCCTCCCCAAAGGGATTAAACCTAGCCTCCATGTTTTTTTAATACAGTGTTAAAATGTTACTATGGCACAAATTCATTAGCAGTTGCCAGGGAGTACTAAGGAATCCCTGGAAAAGAAAAAAGGATATCAGAAGGAAACAGAAAACTAGGCTATATGCCACACTTACCACCCACATTGCTTTTATGCTTATCATAGATTTCTCTCACTTTTCGGTAGCGGAAAGCCAGTTTCCTCATCCAGTCCACACCTCCCTGAACACCCACAGAGGAGCCATGGCTGCTGCTGCCTCCTGAGCCACTGAAACCGTCTGTTGAGAAACTGTAGTTGCTGCAGAGAGAGAGGATGAAAATTACAATCGATACTGCATGGAGTTTTTTGGCTGAATGCCACCTGGGATCCTGAATGCCATTCCTGGAATCTGGCATCAAAGGCTAAGGTTTTGAGAATCTTTTCCCCGTCTATATGTCAGTCTCTTTCACAGATTTCTGTCTCACCCCTATTCTACCAAAGAAAGGCTGAGGGGGTAGGGAAAGAGAGGAAGGAACAATTCAAGCACCAGCATCCCCTAGAGGTTGGTTTGGGATAGAGAATCTTTTCATTGACAGAACATCACCGAGTGGGAAAACAAAAACAGAAAATTTTTGAGTACACACACAATGATTCCAACTATGTAAAAAGAAGAGTATGTTAAATAATGGAAGAAAATAACCCCAAATACTAATAACAGTAAGAAAATTGGGATTATTTCCTTCAGTGATCTGTTGGCTAATTAAGTTTATGGGTCACTCTGGTAACTTTAAAATATGTCCACAAATTCTTTAACACTCCTTTCTACTAATTCAGCTCCCTTTGGGCATGGACTGTATTTGAATATAACAAGAACGTGGTGGAATGATGGTGTTAGACTTCAGAGACTTAGCTTCTTTTGCCCTCTCTTGGAACACCTGCCCTGAAAAAAGACAGCTGCTCCCCACAGAGGCACATGAAGGGAAGGGACTGTAGCCTCCTGTTATCAGCCACATGTGAGAGTTTGGAAGCAGGTCCTCCAGCTCCCAAAGCCTTCAGATGATTTTAGCTCCAGCCAGTATCTTGATTTCAATTTCAGAGACCCTGGTTCAGAGCTACCAGCTAAATTACTTTCAACCTGACCTATGGAAACTATAAGATGATAAATGTTTACTGTTTAAGCTACTAAGTTTTGGGGTAATTTGTTATATAGCAATAGGTAAGTAATACAATTAAACAGGCTGGGAGAGATTAATATTTCCTAAGTGAAGATTTAGAAATGACTGACAGAGACAACTTGGTTCAATCAAAAGTCAAAATAGGAGTTCAGTAAGTATGAGGTTCTATATTTAAGAAAATAAAGCTGCCAAGATATAAGATAGGAAATTACTGATGACCACACATATAAGAGAAAAAAAAACCTGGATCATAAACTGTTTCAGACCAGGCTTTTTCCCTAAAAGGCCAGTGACATCTCCTAAGAACAGTGCTCTCCACAGCTGTGCAAAGCACAACATGCTCAACTAGTTGCTGCTCCTCACGTGAAACCTTGAACCCTTCTGAGCACTACAGAATTAGGTCCAGACTGAGTGCTATGTCCAGTTCTTCTCTAGATTTGAAAATTCATGGATGAAACAATTTTAGGATAGACACAAGGAAGAACTTTTTGCCTATGAAAAGAGATAAACATTTAAACAAATTAACATGAAAAGATGTGACAGACTTTTTTCTAGAGGTTTCGAAATGTAAGCTAGATTTTGGATTATTCTTAGTTAGGACTACTGGGCCAGAAGACAGCAGAAAAGAGAAAAATGAGGAGACTGAGCAGGCATTTTGCCAATGGGCCCTCTTAGGTTTAGTGTTCACTGTGATGTAATGTAATGTTTAAGATTGTCTTTCACAGGGGTACTCCTGACACCATCAGATCCCCACAATTAATTAATGTCCTCAGTAAAATTTCTGGTGCTTATTTGTATTTAATACCAGTCTGGAAGCACACTTTCCCTGACTGAGTATCTGGCCAAAGAGAAATTAATATATCCTTTACTTTGGAATGCCTTTTCCTCACCCCATTATTGCTACCCATTCTTCAAAGTCAAATTCTACTGCACTGAGAAGGCTGCTTCAATGGTGGCACCATCTGCTACCCAAACCCATCAGAACTCCTTTCTTTTCTGTGTTCCATCACATTTTCTATTGTCACCTTCTCACCCTTGATGCCATGCCACCATTAACTATGTTTGTTTCTATCTCTAACAGATTGTAAGCTATTTTAGGGCTGCGTCTTATTTATCCTTGTTTCCCTCTTAACCTAGACAGTTCTTGTACCTAACAGGTATACTGATGTTCAAGCCATCATTGTTTTTATCACCTCAAGTCTTGGCCATTGTCATCAGATGCCACGTCTTCCACATGCACCTGGTCACACTCCTGTTAAAAGACAAAACCACACACTATTTCAGTCCAAGAAGGAAAAGTGCTCTAACCATGATGACATACTGCAAAAAGACCACAAACAATGGTAAGATAATGAAATACCTTATGGTCTCTCTTATGTTTGGAGGATCACTCTCACCCCCCTTGTCGTCCAACTTCTTTTAAGGCCTAATTCACATCCCACAGTCTTCATTCATGAAATCTTCCTTAACCATCCCAACCCTCATTCAGGCTCTTAACAGTTCGTTTTTCCAACAGCTCACAGGAATAAGCACAAGCTCTCCTACACTGTCAGGTGTGTCTATTTTCTATATTAGACCGTACATCCTTACACTGTAGGCCTCCTGTGGCACAGCCCATATCTTATGCCTGCTTTGTACCCCTCTAGTTCAGTCCAGTGCCTTTATGCAGTAAGTACCCAATCCACTTTTGCAGATGAAAACAGATGCTAGTAGAGGATGGTATCAAAACTGAGAATGACTGAAACAGAAATTTCTAAATTCAAACTTAGTAATTAGAAGAGGTCATCTAAGTCAGTCTCCTCATGTCCTAAAAGTGAAGTGAGATGATTCACCCAAGGTTGTACAATTAATGAGTGGTAGAAGAGATCAGAAAGAGCCTGGGTCTTCTAATACGAATCCAAGGTTTTTTCTACCAAGCCCATGATATATCTGATGTAAAATGCCACCCATTGCCTAACTCTGACGGACTCACTCCTCTGACACAACTGCCTAGGGCAGGGCAGTGTTGTGATGTCCACCTGCATCAGAATCCCCTGGGGAAGTTTTTTAAAAATGCATATTCTTGGGTCCACCCCAGACCTACTTGAATCACAATTTCTGGGAGTGAAGTCCTAGAATCTTCATTTTTAACAAGCTCCCCAGGTGATTCTTATGCCCCCTAAAGTTGAGAACCACTGACCTGGGGGGCAGGAACACATTCAGGTCAAATTCTTCACAGAACTTTCAGTCCTGAGTGAGGACTATGTCTAGAAAATCATTACAAATACAATTTGGCAATAATTATTGGCACATAGTAGGTTTTCAATAAATGTTTGCTGAATAAAAACTATTATGTCCTAACTTATCAACATGTGAAGTTGAGGGAAGATTAAAGCATTGAGCTTAGATAAAAGCATCGGCGTTTAGGGACCTATTAATTCAGCTTGTTGGAGAAAATCTGTTGAGTAGAATTAGACTGTATTTAAAATGAAATAGGATTATGTGGTGTTTATAACATGCAATCTTATTTTACTTTAATTTCCACTCTTTTAAAAAAAACAAGGCAATCTATGTAGTATTCAGTTCAAAATTCAACAGGACATAAAGAGACAAGTCTGCTCCTTCCCACCTGTGTTCCAGCAAGGCATTCCCCTCCCCAGAAAGAACAACTGTTACTAGCCTCCTGTGTAGGACAACTGCTTAACCGAGGCCCAGAGGGAGAGAGAACTTTTCTAACTTAGAACTCATGCTCTGGTCTCTGACTCCCAGTCCTGTGCTACTTCCAATACACCATGTTCACCTCAAAGGTGACTCAGATGTCAAAGCCAAAACAATTCACCAAGAAGCTCCCAGTGTTGCCTGGTTTTCCTTGGACCTAACTATAAAGTGATCTGGACATCAAGGTTAACTTATATACATGGACAATAAGCATGTACAAAATGAGTTAGAGCAGCCATTTATAGATGTGACAAATCAAGAGACTATCTTGTAGGAAGGTAATATTCTTCTGAAGAACGTAACTGTTAAACGTAATTAAGAGTACAAATAATCAAACCCACCTTACACATATTATTTCGTACAGATGAGCAAATTGGAATACTGGTTATGTATCAGTGTTTTGCCTGATGGGTTGGCATTTTCCTCTAGATTAGATCAAATGGACTAACGAAAAAATAGGCTAATAAACTCAAATTTTTGAGCCAATAAAATTGAGGGCCAGAACCAAGATGTGTTGACTTACCCAAAGCGCTATTCCCTACAAAATTATGTGTGCCAACTGGCCTCTCTATACCCATCCTGTGTAACCACATTTCCTCTAAATACAAGCAGCACAGGCTCAATAAGTAGTTACTGAACAAATGTTGCACTGAAGCACAGAAACAATTAAAAATGCTTACCTCTAAGTCATTGAAAAAAAGATGTGTATCAGCTACTTCAAAAATCATTTCTTCCATTGTTAAACCTGAGCCAATCACTACTGTTGGATCCTGGAAGGAAAATGAGAAAAACTTGCTTTACTTGGTACTCACAGCACTGGTTGCAATCTTTAAACATTTTAGGTCAAGGCCAAAAAACCCAGAAGCCTGCAACATTGCTTCTAACAATTACTGCTATTCACTCACAGTTTAAAGAATCTGGGATTGTGAAAAGTTAAAATTTTCAGGACTTCCATTCCTAGAAAACTAAACCCACTTAAAAAAAAACTACTGAAAAAAAAAAATACCACTTAATTTTGGGGAAAATTCCCTGTTCCAGGAGAAATGCTGCAATTATAGCACCCACTGTATTCCATTATTTTCCCTGCATTATATGTTTCACATACAAGCGCACTCACACACATGTGCACACATACACACGCATGCTATAACCAGAAGTCTCTTATCTGACAATCTCAAAAATGAGGAAATAAGTACTTAAAACTAAAAATATCTGCAGTAAGCCTACTGCACTCAGTTCCAAAATGAACCATCAGGCCTTCACTTAGAGACTATAGGTTCTTATTTTATATATTTTTATAACCAGCTTCGTTATATAGCAAATTAGCTTATTATTAGATCAGATTGCCAACCTAGATACTAAAAGCCTGTGGAAAGTACTTCTAACAGAAACATTAATGACAATACTAAATAAATGGGAGTAGTAAGAGAGCAAAGGAGGTAGATAAAATTTATTCATAGAAACTGAAAAACAGAGGAGACTGGAGGAAATTGAGTGTAGAAATATAGAGCCAGTATCTCAAAAGTAGCTCATCCCTCTTTTAAAACTACTATTTATACTGATGACTAAACAAGTTAAATTCTGCTTGGCATATTTAATTTAAGAAGGTATGTAATCTCTTATAGAAAGATATCTTATTATATGTTATTTATATTTTAAATGCATGTATCTGGCATACACTCAGCTAAATGAAATGCTCAGTTTGGGCTATTAAAAGTAATTTAAGGAATAACATATCAGTCTTTGGAATATATAATCCTGAGACTCCACTCTGTTTTGAGACTTATTCCCATACTTAGACTTTACAAAATACCACTCCTGAACAACTCCAGCTATCAGCACTGGTCCTATATCTAGTCTCTAGCTTTATCAACTCTAAACATTTAGGCTGCCTGGCACAAACTATCAGGTGAAGTTTTACAAGTGAAAGGCCAACAGGGTAAGATGGAGGAAGCAGAGAGTGATTTGGGTTACCTGTCCATATAGTCAGGAGAGGGGCAATTATAACAAAGGAAGAAAGGCTCAAATTACCTTTCCATACTTCTGGGCATAGGATCCAGTAAGAAGGGAGTGGAAGATGATGATGGTTTCATCCAAGTCCCACAGAAATACCCGCTAAGAGAGGAAAATAAATATAATGAGTGAGCATCTTTTTCAATTGCAATGGAATGAAACAAGAAATCAGTACCAGAAGGAAAACTGGAAAAATTCATAAATATGTGAAAATTAAACAACACAATCTTAGTAACGAATGGCTCAAAGAAGAAATCACAAGTGAAATTAGAAAATATCTTGAGATGAATGAAAACAAAATACAACATACCAAATTTATGGGATGCAGAAAAAGCAGTGCTAAGAGAGAAATTTATAGCCATAAACGCATCCGTTAGGATGGCTAATACCAAAAAAAATGGGAAATAACAGTGTTGGTGAGGACGTGGAGAAACTGGAACCCTTGTGGATTGCTGGTGGGAATGTAAAATGGTGCAGCCACTATGGAAAACATTTGCAGTTCCTCAAAAAGTTGAATACAGAATTACCATTAGCAATTCTATTACTAGGTTTATATCCCAAATTATTTAAAAAAGGGACTCAAAAAAAAAATCTGTATAGCAATGTGGCATTATTGACAAAGGGGAAAAAAAGTCCAAATGTCCATCAGCAGATGAATGGATAAATAAAATGGGGAACATACATACGATGGGATATTATTCAGCCATAAAAAGAAATCAAGTTCTGATATATGCTAATACATGGATGAATCTTATGAACATTATGCTAAGTGAAATAAGTCAGACACAAAAGGATATTGTATGATTCTACTTATATGAGATATCGAAAACATGCAAATTCAGAGACAGAAAGTAGAAACAGAGGTTACTACAGGCTAGTGGTGGGGGAAAACAGAGTTATTGTTTAATGGGTACAGTTTTTATTTGGGATCATGAAAAAGTTTTGGAAATAGTGGTAGCAACAGCATTTGAATATACTTAATGTCACTGAATTGCATATTTAAAAAATGGTTAAAATGGTAAATTTTATGTTATATACATTTTACTACAATTTTAAAAAGTTGTCAGTTTTTCTCAAGAAATATATCAGGACTTTAGATTTTCTTTCTCCACTCCTCCTCTTTTTTTTCAGGAATAAAGGGGAAGAGAGGCTCCAAATACAAATTTACCTAGGTTTTTACACCTATCAATGGATTCATTTTAAAATATAGCTTTTCCCCTTTATTAAATAATCATATTATAGAAAAATTTTAAAAAGGAAAGAAAAGGATTAATATCAAACTCCACTATTAGCATTTTGTATGACTTTCTAGTCTTTTTAAGAATGAAGCCAAATGTATGCCCATAATAAATTCCTATAGTGCTGAACCACAGAACAAGTGAGTACCAATCTCATCAGTAAGTTACCAGATCTGGCTGCATGTTTTACAGAAACATGGCCTAAAGCACTCCAGTACTCTCATTTTACTTTGAGATTTTTAAACGGAGAACAGTATGACATTACTTGTGACACCTCTGCTTTCTGAAAATGATGTACTGTTCTTCCTGCTCTCCTCTGGAATACAGAGAACAGTTTGTTCTTTCCCTTTCATAGTTACCTGGCTACCTAAATTCAGAAAACCTTTTTCAGTGCTTTTGATGAAAAGCATCTGAAAGTGATACGGTAAGTTATGGGCATAGAGAAATGTGTTTTTACATTTCTTTTTTCACCTGCTGATTTAGTTTCGTTTGCTCAAGAAGTAAAGGACACATAACACAGAACGACATTATCTCCATGAGTTTCAGATATATGTTTGATAAACATTAAGAAATGAGAAAAAAGTAGGTAACTCTAATGAGTTTCTTCCCATACTTCCAATTCACTGTCCTGGGAAGAGCTAGCATCAGCTTTCCTCTTGCCCCGGTTCTTGCCAGTCATGTTTTTCCTGGATTGGTCATCAGCCTCTTTAGCTGATGTAGTTTGGGACAAAGATGGGCTTGTAGAAGAGTCTCCTGGAAAGGAAAAAGAGACATATTGCCAGTAGTCAGAGGCTTTAAGAATCAGAGCAGGAAGAGGGTCAGCATGTTCTCTGCCCTTAAGGATATATTACAAGGTAGAAACTGGAAAACCAAACTTTAGCTAAGCAATTTGGGAATGCAGACCTAGGCACTGAGCATCAATAGCTGCTAACATCTAACATCAAAGAGAGCTATAACCAGAATTTATATGCCTGTCTCCCAATGGAAGAACATATCTATGAAGCTGTTTTGCCAAAAAAAAAACCACTGAACCTAAATCTGATCAAGCTTCTAGATAGAGTTTCTCAACTTGGCGCAACTGACATTGCGCTAGTTTTTGCTGTGGGGGCTGTCCTGTGCACTGGAGACTGTTTGGTTAGCATCCTTGGCCTCTACCCACTGGATGCCAACAGCACCCGCCACCCAGTGTGACAACCAAAAATGTTTCCATACAGTGCCAAATATCCTGGGAGGATGGGCGGCATGGTGCAAAATCACCTCTATTGAAAACTACGGGTCTAGATCCAACCAATTTATAAAAAATACAGAAGATAGCAGGACATGTTAAACAATCCAAACGTATATAACTGGCAAAATTTAGACTGGGAAAAACTATGGGATAAACAATCCCGGCTCTTTAACAAAAAAAGTACAAGGGAGAATAATAAAAGAGATGACGGAATTTATAGTTAAAAGAGACACAAAATAAATATCCACCAATTCCAATATATGAACCTTACTTGGATCCTAATTTAAGCAAACTGTAAAGAGAAAAACAAAAATCCTAACATTTATGAGCAAACTAGAAATATAAATACCTTTTGGTATTTTATGATAGTAAGGAATTATTGTTGAATATTTTGGATGGAATAATGGCACTGTGGTTATGTTGATAAGTATTTATCCTTTAGAGATATGATGCCTGGAATTTGAGGAGGGAATTAGATGAAGTATAGTTGAAAACAAGATTACCTATGAATTAGTTGTTGGAGAAGGATGATGGATATATAAGAGTTTATTATACTATTCTGACAACTTCTTTCTGTACTTGAAATTTTCCATTAGAAAGACAAAATTGTCATGAAGAACAAAGATATTTAGAGAAATGAATTCAAAACTAAGGCATCAACACATGTAATCATTTCAAAGTTATATTAAGTTTGAAACAGCGACCACCTGTAGGCCCATTTACTTATAAGACTGGTAAAGGTAAAATGCACAGAAAACTGCTGTAGTTAATGCACAGTACTGTTTTCAAAACTACATCAGTGCAAACAATAAACAGTCCTTCCTCAAGTTACACAATGTGTCAGTGAGTAACCAAATTTTCATGAAAAATACAGAAAAACAAAGTCTTTATGTCAGGTTCTTTAAAAACCTGGACATAATTCATCAATTCATTCAAAGCTAAATGTATAGATTTCAGTATTTTCTTTAAATTTGGAGGTTAAATTTTATGTATTTCTTTGGGGGAAAAGAACCATAGCTTTCCTCAGAATCTTAAAAGGATCCATGACACAGAAAAAGTTAAGAACTACAGCTCTTAGGTCTTAGCAGAAATCCAAAATAAGCATAAACTAAAACTTGAGTCTTCCAACTTTACAAAATGTGCCAAAATTCTGAAGCTCCTTGTGACAAGCATGTTAAAACTATAGGAGGGGCACAGGAGGAGTCTTTTCATTCTTGGTACTTTTCTGTTCAAATCATCAGGCATTATATTCAGCCTACCAATGACTCATCATATTTCGACTGCAATGTTTAATACTCCTGACCTGAGAGGGAAAGCCAATAGCATGGTAACAGTGACTTAGACCAGAATAAAATAATCTTCACCATCACTTGTTGAACGAAGCACCCTTAAGCCAAAGTTTTTAAAGCTGCAGTGCTTACCAGAGGAAAGTCGCTGAGTTGCAGATGCAGGGACCATGACATTAGGCTTCTCTGTCTGGTATGTGGTTGCTGCTAATGTGGTACTCTCAGCATCGCTGTTCGTCTGGCCTGTGACTCCAAAGCTAGAGCTGGGGTAGCAGGCCTGGTACTGACTCTGACCAAGAATAGTATAGGTGGGATAGTCCTGTAGACCAAAGAGAATAAGGGAGGAAAATAAGACTCTTAGAAAGTCAAAATTAGAGACTTTCATGTCCCTCCTATTCAGAATTATTTTCCTAAAACACTGATCTGACTTCTCATTTACTATCTCTCTCTTGCACCTAAACCAGTGATTTTTTAAATACATTCTGTGGAAACCTAAGAGTCAGGCGATGCCTCAGGGGCTGTCTTTGGCAAGAGGGGAGGGCTGAGAGGGAAGGGTCCCAAGCACTTGCATACAATGTCCATTTTTCTACTATAACAGTTTTTTTTTCTTTTCTATTTTATGTACTGAATTTCTATATAAAATTTTTGAAGGAAGGCGTTTACTCTTTAAGAAATTTATGTTTATTAATAGTTGACAGAAGAATACTTCCCTTTAAAGGAGACTGTTTATCTTTATCTGGAAGGAAAATTTGAGCATACAAATGCTGAGAAGAGAAAGGCAACAAAGGAAAAAAAAAAGTTTATAAACCACTGCTGTAGATGGTAGTGCTTCTAAGGACAGATGAACTTAAACAAAAAAGCACATTTATTTATTTAATTTTCCCAGTTAAAAAAACTTTTTTTTAATTATTAAAAAAATAATCAAGGTTTCTTTAAAAATGAAGTTTCTTTTCAGAGGGAACTTTTGTTGTTTTACAGGCACATACATGCCACAACTTATCAAATTGGACAATTTAAGTCTGTGCTGTAAAAAAAATAGGTATGACATACAGTTTAACACCTTCTAAAAACTCCTTTGATACTGATGCTGGTAACAAGTTGGAAGAAGCTAACTGACCAGACCAACTATTTATAAAGAGTACTCAATATTTACCACACCAAATGTAATTCACAGCATGTGTTGGTATATGGGTGGGAGAAGGGAATACTAAAGAAAAGAGTAAGTCATACTAGCTGAACTCAAGGAAGTAAAAAATCTAGCAGGAAAGAAGACAAAAATTTCCAACAAATTGGCAATCAATTCTACACATGAGTAAAGCAGAGAAGAAGACAACTATCGCTGCAGACTGCAGTCAGAGGGTTTTCTGAGATCAACAGAGAGGAAAGAAACAAGAACAAGTCCTGAAAAGGTTTTATCAAGGAGCCAGAGATGTTGTGTCTGGTTGGAACAAAGGATCTCAGCAGGCTTGAATGAGCAGTTAAAGAACAAGACTTGGGTTCTTTAGGTTACGTGAAGGTGGAAAATGGGGACTATCAAATTCAAATCAACAAACAAAAATACAAAGTTTCTGAGCAGACAAGTGATGGGATAAAAAGTGGCCTTTAGGGAAAATTAATCAGATAGTGTTTTAGAAAAATGGATGGTACAGGAAAACACTGGAGATGAGATGTTAACTACGGTCATTCAGAATTAAAGAGGAAAAAAACAAAACATGGAAATGACAGCAAAAATGAAAAACAAAGAAAGAATTCTAGAAATGGCTGGATTAGGGGTGGGTGAGAAAAAGAAACTGAAGAATACTGCTCTGATTTTAGGCCTAGGTTTATTTAAAAATTATGTCATTAACAAGAATTGAGAAGTCGTAGAGAAAAATGGTTTTCTTTTTGGAAAACAAGGAGACAAAAGAGGCTGGGATGAAAGGCTAGTTTTATGAGTTGTAAGTTTTTATGGTAAACTTGGGTTAACAGCAGGACATTAAAGAAAAAATGTCCATCAATTAGTAGGAAGCCTCTAGATATAATGAGGTCAGGACCAGAACCTTTGTAGACAGTAAATGACCATTGTGAATGTGGTTAAACATTCCTGGGATTAAGTAATAAATGTGGAAAACTAAATAGACTGTCCATGACAGAAGACAAGATCAAAAAGAAAAGCTATGAAAGGGAGGGAGATAGATAGTGCCCTGAAGAGTGCCAGCACATAGTAGAAGCTCAACAAATATTTGTGGACTAAAAGAATGAACAAATGCCAGGAAAGACAAACTGAACCAGAATAGTAATGTTAACTGAACCCAGAAAAAAAGATCCATGGAGACAGTGCTTGATAATGCTAATTGCTGCAGAGAAAACAAATAAAAACATAACAAAACCCAAAACCCTAAAACACTGAAGATGTTACCAGTGATCTAAGCATATAGAGTTAAGAGAACCGTGATGAAGACCAGACCACAAAGAATTCACAAAGGAATAAGTGGTTAAATGAAAAAGTGGAATATTTACTCCTTTCATAAATATTTATTATGTCCTTTAATGTGAGTGCCAGGTATTTTTCTGAACCCTGGGAATACATAAATGAACAACATAGAAAAATAAATTCCTACCCTCATGGAACTTACATTTTAGTAGGAATGAGATAGGAGGTAGATACACATATAATAGAAAAGGAACAGATGTTAACTGTATCATTCAGAGACTTAGCAGAGGAATGAGAGAAACTGGATGATATCCTGAGAAATGATCCAGGGTCCTAGTACTGAGGGCTTCCAGAGAAAGGTCTCTCCACAGCCCATACTGGTTGTTTCTTAGACTGGCAAATTCACTGTGGAAAGAAGAGAGGAAGAGCAAGCCAGATACACCATACCAAACAGGACGAACAAAAAGTAGCATCGTACCTGATTTGAGATGTTGGAAACTGCTGCTGCTGGAATATTGGCAACTGTAGATGAAGTGGGTATCAGGCTGGCATTTGTGCTTGAAGCTATAGGATTGAGAGTGTTTAAATATATTAAAGATACTATGCAAAAGGCCAGAAGAAATTGAAAATATACTGTGTTTTAAGTAAACAGATCTAAAAGGAGATCAAGAACACTGGCAAAGGAAACACACACTGGTTTTCTGCTTTTGCATGCCATGCCTTAATTTAGACTTGTTTAGAAATAAAACAGTTCAAACATTTTTCTGTTTCAATTTGAGTCTTCAATTCTTCCTACTAAAAAGTCCTAGAAGGATACATATACAATGCTACTGGCTCATACTAACAATATCAATGAAATCAGAAGCTAAACCAAAATCGCTACAGTCCATCTTCTCTGGCAGTTAGAAAATGACTCACCTGCAATGGGACCTGCTGACAACTGGTGTACAGACGAGCTCTGGTAAACCCACATGTAAATCCTACACTGTGATATCTACTGTCATTGTCCCAAATCTTTATTGATGCAACATAATTACTTTGAGAAATA
The DNA here is from genome assembly GCA_032199065.1 of Smutsia gigantea. Lineage (NCBI taxonomy): Eukaryota > Metazoa > Chordata > Mammalia > Pholidota > Manidae > Smutsia > Smutsia gigantea. The sequence continues at coordinate 4,659 of JAVSCE010020780.1, read as the reverse complement.
GAGCTGGTTCTCCAAATTCTCAAGTATTAGAAAAGTTGCTCCTTGGGCTCTATTCAAATAATGGATTACTAATGTGGATCAACAAACACAATAATATGGCATTTAATGATTTTACCAATGAGCCTAGAAAAACTTGGAAAATATTAAATACTATTCTGGCCAGGTAAAAACATACTCTACAAGCTACTAAGGCTGCCTGCCTGTCTTGGGACAAAGATTCAGGTTAAATTTTTCATATCCTTCTGTCACAGATTCCACAGTTTTAATTAAATCCTCAGTACCTATATTTGCTAGAGGGACTTTTTCCAGGTGGACAATGTTACTGAGATTGTGAGGTGCTGGTCTTGAACTCCTTCCTCACTTACCATAAACACACTTAGACATGGTTCCCACTGTAGTCACGCATACCATTAGGGTCACCAGCATGTACACATGACTGTCGGACTATCTATGCCATTAGCAACAAAGTCCTCTAGGGGAAAAGTCAATAGGAAAACCTCCATTAAGAACAGGGCAGATAACAAATGCAGAAGAAACTGGAAAAGTATTGGTCAAAATCAGAGAGAATTTTTATCCTTTTTCCCAAGGGTACTCTGCTTAGAATAAAGACTAGAAGAGATTAAGATAAATTAGATACAAAGAACAGCTATTGCTGCAACCCCAGCCTTCAGATGAAGAACTTGGGACAAAAAAGAGTTAATCTGTCCACACTCATGGAGCTTAGCGGTAGACAGTCAAGATGACAACTGGGATCTCCCAATTATTCATCGAGTGCCCTTTTCTCAGTCAGTGGCTGAGCTAGGGATCAGATTTCCTGAGTTTCCAGGGAGATTTTCTTTTCTACACTACTTCTTCCCCTAGGGTAGCTAAAGGACTTCCAAGAGTTTACTTTCTTAAACCCAACAACTAAATGAAATAGATTTTATAACCTGACAGAAGTATTTTCTTCTCACCAATGTTTACCTTCTTCTCTACTGTAGCTTAACCCACTTCTTTTCCAAAGGGGAAATACTAATAAATTAACTATATGTAGGCTAGATGACTCTATAAGTACTTTCTAATCATTCTTATGGGTAAAGAATTTTGAGTAGAGTCCAGATTCTATTACCAGTACATTATGCCAGGCAGGCCTGCAGTTACAGACTGAATCTAGGTGATTTAAGGCTGGAAAGAAAAATAAAGAACTTATTTATTTAATCTTTTAAATTTATCTCTCCCAGCAAAGTCCATTTCCAGCTCAGTACTTCTTGGCCTTCGTTGTAGTCTATACTCCTTTTTCCCTCCTATTTACCTTTAATTCTGTTCTGCCTTCTTAATAACTTATAAATGATTAGAGGTATAACTCATTCATATCTTATCTCTACACACATGGGAAAAAGGTACTCTACTTACAAGGTGGTTTTATAAATTTAACAATTTCAGGCCACTTGCTGAACTGGGCTTTAAGTAAAAATAACTGGCCACATACTCTCATTACCACTGCTAGGAAGTTTAATGACTTGATTAGTTAGCTGTTGACATTGTTTGAGTTTTTAACAAGTACCATACTAACAATCACAAATGACCCTCATCAGCAGTGGCTATCATAGGAAATGCTGGCCTGACTACCTAGTTTATAGGGCTTAAAAACCCTTCTTTTTCCTTTCAACTCAGTCAAATCATTTCTAACATGTGATTCATTCATTCGCTCAAGCAAGCCAGGTCTACTATGCACCAGAAACTGTTCCAGCCCAAGTTATAGAGATGTGAACAAGATAAAGTCCCTGCCCTCATGGAGTTTAAATTCTGTTGACAGAAGTTAGACAATAATTAAATAATATTTATTTAGGCTCTTGTAACCATCAAACCCAAGCTAAACTTACCTAAAGATGCACAGAATCACTGCATGCCCTACCCCCCTACAAAGCTGTGATTAAAAAGCTACATACCTCATAAAAAAGTATTGATCATCCTGCATATATACCCATACATATACATGTAGATCTCAACAAATATTCAATTGCAGACTTAACAAACAAAAGCAGCAGCAATAAAATTACCAACAAAAAGTACAAAATTTTATTGATTATAAGATCAAATAAAGCTCAAGTGGTAACTCCTGACAAAGCTCTAAAGGCTATACTAGCTCTCCAAAAGCCAATGACATGGGCAAGTTTTTAGTCTCGACTCCTGTTTTGACAATGGAGCTGTGAAAGCACAGAAAGACAAAGCTTCTGAGAACTGTACCCAACTAGAGATCCATCTAATATAGTCAAAGAGAACTTTAATCAGAAGACTGGTTATACAACTACAAGAGGCACAGTTGAATTAAGTGACACTGCCCCAAAGGGGGATGGTTAACCCAAGGGTTAATGGCACACATTAACTTTTACTTACCTCACTAAAAATATATGTCTATCACCCTTGCTCAGTATAGCTTTTGAGTTACTCAAAACAAGACAAGCTCTTTCTCACTTGAAGACCTTAGCAGTGTTGTTCCCTATGCCTGGATTGGTCTCTATGGCCTGCCCATCTTGCCCTCCCAGCAAGATGGCTCCTCCTCAGCATGTCTACTTCCTCAGAGAGACTTTCTCTGACCCCTCTATGAAAACTAACTCCTTTCTTGTTTTCCCAATCACAGCAATCTATTCCTTTTTTCCTTTCAGAGCACTTCTCAAAATCTATTTATTTACTTGCTTGTTTTCTGTCTCCCCCACTAGTTGGTAAGCTCCAAGGAGGCAGAATCTTACTATCCCATTATCTAGCAATACCTAGCAAAGTGCCTGGCATACAGTAGGTGATGATCAATAAATACCTGTGGGATTCATGTCTATCTTATAGCCACGGATATTTCTGTATAACTTGTGGGATTCGTGTATGGCATGTCAAGATCATCAAAAACAAGGCAAGTCTGAAAAACTGCAGTTATTAAGAGGAGTCAAAGGAGACCTCACAAATGAAATGTGCTATCGTGGATGGAATCCTGGAACAAAAAAAAATGACATCAGGTAAAAACTAAGGAAATCTGAATAAGTGACTCAGTTAATAATAATGTACCAATATGGGTTCGTTAATTATAACAAACGTTCCAATCTAAAGTAAAATGTCAACAATAGGGGAAACTGTGAGCAAGGCTGGGGGATATATAACGTTCTGTACCATCTGTTCAATATTCTATAAATCTAAAACTATGCTAAACAAGAAAGTATTTTAAAAAAGAAAACAAATCTCCTGGTCAATAAAAGGCTATTGTGTATTACCAACAATTTTGGAGCCCAAAGACATTCACTAGAAATCAAGATTGAGTTAAAATTCATTTTGAGATATCTGGAATTAATTTTGCCACTCGAATATCAATCATTTAAGCCATCTCCACTGAATAAAATAACCAGAGATTGGGCCATATAGTCATAACCTAGGAAAAGACTGATACAGAGAAGCCAGATCTACTTAATCAAGGGGTTTTCATGAGCACTGAGTTATAAAGTAAAGAAAAGGTTTTGATCGGAGTTGATCAAACCCAAAGTGGAATTTGGTTTTTGAGACAATTTCCCTAATTCCCCCAGAGAAGATGGGCTATTTTGAACTGTGGAATGCTTTGAGGTAGGATGAGGAGACACTGCTGTTTTGACCACTTAAAAAAACAAAACAAAACCTACAATGCTCTTTGCTTGTATTCTGTGGAATGACTGGGTAGTTACATAGGGGAAAGAAAGAAGCCCTGGATAGGTAACATTCATTATCCATGCTCAAGGAAATGAAAAGCAGGGGTGGGAGAAGTATATCAACAGCAGAGAACCAGGTAATTCCAATCTGCCAACAATGCCCATATTTCATTTTAGCCAATTGTTTCAATTTGTTTTCTACCAGTTTCTTCTTCAGAATAAATGGCAAAAGTCAATTAATTTGATGGTTAACTTCTGCTTTGATGTCTACCCTGTACCAAAGTTTTAACAATAAAATTGGCCATTAGGTTAACCAGGAAAAGAGAAAAAAAATTAAGATATTTGTCAGTATAGGTTCTTGACTATGGGAAGCTATCAATACCACGACTTCAATACTGAATATCACAAATATTGCCCTCATGCTCAGACTGCCCAGCTTATCTGACTTAATTATTTGCTAATTTTGTGACCTTGGACAAGTTACTTTGTTTTTCTGGGTCTTAAGCTCCCCATCTATAAAATGGGGTTAATAAGAGTACTTCTCTCATAAGGTGTGGTGTGAAGATTACATGAGTAACACCTATCTACCTACTCCTTGAAATAATAAGAACATAGTAAGCACTTACTAAATATCAGCAATGATCCTTATTAGCAAAATGGGGGAAACCAATTTAATTGAGCAAAAGGGGAATAAGGTACTAACAGAAAACAAGTTAGGATAGTGGTTAATGAAGTTTAAAGGATGTTTTCATGACCCTTATAACACAACAGGTCCTAAAAGACCCCAAAATGGAGGTTCCTCTTATTTTACAAGGGAGAGAAGTAAGCATTACCTATCAAGTTCACCAAATTTAAGTAAGATACAACTACAGAGGAGTGGTGGTTCTAAACCTTGGGAGAGAGTTAGTACTATATGAGAACCCTTTCTTTTTCTTTCCTGATCTAGATGTAATCATCTGGGATATATCTGTTTAGGAGAGACTTGGCTACTAGATTTGCCTGCAGTTGGACCCCA
>JAVSCE010020779.1:0-78865 GCA_032199065.1 Smutsia gigantea | reverse complement strand
TTTCTAGATATGTCTAGAAAAATAATTTACCAAAATAATTGTTATTTTTACTTCTAACCTATATCCATAGTTCCCTTGTTAAAGTGAACCTTTTCTTTTATCTGTGACATCACAAAAAAATTCAGTCTTTTTTTTCTCTGTAGGTTCTGAGTAACTAAGGCATAACTTGTACAACTTATTTTAACTGGAAATTCTTAGAAATGGTTGCTAATTAGATGGCAAAAAATTTACAAGCACTATTCAATTTTTTTGCCCAAGAAAGAGCAACTGCTTAATTTATAAAGTATCAGTCATCTTTCTGGCTATTTCCCTTGAACTAGCCATGCTTTTCTTTTACCTGTAGAAATACTAGCCAAAAAGAAGTGTTTTCAATAGTTGAATGGAATGGAATTTGATTAGGTTTGAGTAATAGAAAAACTTTTCCACTGGCTTCATGTAATTGAATTTGTAGTATGAAAATTTAAACCAATTGTGCTATTTCTGCTGTACAAGATGTATAATTGCATTGTTTGAAAACTACCTTTTTTTTTTCCGTGAACTTCATTTTATCTTCTGCATTTCAGTTCAGAGGTTAGATAACCTTCTCCTGGCAATGTATTTTCTCCTAGTGGTGGCTACTGTTTATATTATTTCATCAACGTGGGAATAAGTAGGGCTCCTTGTCTGTAATCAGGGGTATGATTACTTACCCCATAGAGTTTTTGTTCTAAGTTTTAGTACTGCCCTTTCAGTACCTTGAGCTTGACATCTGGCCTGAAGCAAGAAAGGTGATGGAAAGAAACAGTTGCCCCAGGTAAAAGAAAGTGCTATTTATGTTCCCTTGTGTGATCTAACCCACTGAGAGAGCCAGTGGCTCTTATATTGCATTTGTTTCACAGAGAAGTAAAGCACTTGTTCTTTTTTAAGAAACATTTTAATATATTGACTGGTTGAGTCTTCCTTCATTCCTAAAATAACTACCTCTCTCTATTTAATCATTTATTTTGTGGCTTGAATCATCCACCATATTTATGAGTTAGTCCACTCTTTCATATGAATTGAGTTTATTTTTAGACATTTTACTTGCAGAGTCAGATTTTGTTTGCTTTCTGTTCTACTGCAACCATTTTATTTTAGCATTTATCATGTTATCCCTGGATAACAGCAACCAGTCTTCCTAACTCTTAGCTCTAAGTTATCTGACATGTAAACATTAGAATGATTCATCTCAGTTATTACCTTTGATAGGTTACTTCAATATCACTTAGGATTGTTTTTATTCATTTTCAGTGAAAATCAGAATTATGTCCCTAGTCCAATAAAAGTGTAAGAAAATATTTTGTAATTAATTCTGATCAATCTTTTCTTTTACTGCTCTTATGAAACTGTTGATAGAACAGGGATTTATTTTTCTCACCTAACAAGAAATATGGAAGTAGGCAATGTAATGTAGCTATAGTGTTTGTTCCCATGATACCACAAGAGTCCTGGGATTGCTCTTTTTTGCACTATCCTTAGTATATGGTTTTCTCCTTTTGCTTGTGAAATGGCTGTGCAGAGGCCTTGCATGCATATTCTAGACTGGAAAGAAAGACACAAAGGGCAAATGGTATTTGCCAACTAAATCTAATTCTTTTATCAAAGACCCACCCACTAGGTTTCCTTTTACTTCTTATTGGCATGAGCCCTGGAAAATCATATTTTAGTTAGTCAGGGACTCTCCGATTCAAAAGTCCAGATTCCATTAGTTTGCAAGGATGATGGAATGGATACTGAACAGTCAGTTAGCAGTGTCTGCCATAACCCTTCTCTTCAGAAATATGTTAGAACTCCATTTTGCCTAGCATATTAGACTCACTGAGATGGAATTACAAGACCAGAACCAGGCCTTAGAGGCATGAACTTCTCACTTCCATATGGACTACTTGCCTCCCATATGTAATTCAGACATTCAGAAGAGTTGAACAAAATATGTCTACAGAATATCAGAAATGTTCTGATTTTTCCCATGACTATTTCAGATTTTTTTCAAGGATATCAAATATTCTTTTTAAGATATTTTTTTCTCTACTTTTTTGTGGTGGTGGCCATGGGCTGGAGGTTGGTGAGACTGCTTTGCAGATGTAGTACTTCTACACACTTATTGCATTAGAAAGACAACACAATTTTAACTTCCAGGATATGATTGATAAGAAAGTCTTTTAACCTCTCTGGGCCTCTATTTCTTCATCTGTGAAATGAGAACATGGACCGTAGTAGGAAATGGGCAAAGAATATAATTCACAAAAATGTGAAGATAGCCAGTTAAACTATAAGAAAATACTAAGTCTGACTTAAGACAAAGGAAAATAAAATTTAAATTAAAAAGAAATCTTTCTCAAACATCTAACATAGTAGCAGATATGATAATATCCCATTACAGTAAGAATAAAGAAAACATATATAATAAGTTAGGAGTCCAGGGCAATAAACCTTTCTGTAGGGAGATTGGGTGTGTTTATCAAAAGCTTTAAAAATGCATAGACCTTTTGACTCTGCAATTCTCCCTCAAGGAACTTCCCCTAACACAATTTTAGACAAGTGAACAGTGATTGACCTGGCAAATTGATAATGAGCTACTTTAAACTCAGCCAGTTTTTTCTTTTTGAGGTACAGCAGGGACATGGGACAAGCATAATGATTAATTTTCCTGCCTATGATGAAAAAATGCTGAGATATAAACAGTATAGTAAGAACAAGAGGGACCCCATCTTAAGGCTAAGATTCCATTTTAAGAAACCAGGGAGTTAATGATTCTATAGCATCTTACTACGCGTAACGGGGTATGTGGGGGGGACCTGATGGTGGGGGGAGTCTAGTAAACATATTGTTGCTCATGTAACTGTAGATTAATGATACCAAAAAAAAAAACAGGGAGTTAGGAGTAGTAAGATTCCTAACATTTTATGATAATTACCCAACAATCCATCCTATCTTAACACAAAGCAAGGAGTCCTAAATGGTATGTTTTCACTGCTTGAGGGTCACCACTCTCTTGGAGAAGAACAGTATCGATAAATTCCTGGTGTTAAGTTTATATTACAGAGTATCTAGAGGACTGACTATGCATGATGACCTAATGTCTCTCACTGGAGATAGACATCATGAGAGCACATGTCAAGCCTACGTGCCCCCTGGCCCTTTGCCACATTCTTAAAATCCTAAAGACAATCCTAAGCCTTTAAGCGCACCTCCTCTCTGAGGTTGCCCTCACTCCCCTTTCTTCGAGTTTGTACTTTGTCTTAAATAAAGCCTCTTGCTGCTCAACTTACAGCTTTTTGTCTCTGCTCTTCCAGTGGTGTCTTTGTTACATTGCTATTTCATTCAATTTTCTAGACTCAGGCACAAGTCTCCACTCTCTCTGTCCTACTTCAGACAAGTAAGGTCTCTGATTTGGTCTTCCACATTCCTGTTGCCTGGGTGACCTGGACAGGACTGCAGCTGTATGATCATGCTCTTTAGTAGCCTGCCCTAAAATCTCCTTTCTTTGCCTGTGGAAAGTTCTCAGAACATAATCTCACTCCATCCAATGCTCTGTGGCTCCCCCAAATCCTGGAGTGGTAGGGGCTTAGTACCTACACCATGCAGATTCAAGTGGACACTGGAAGCCAGGTGACTCTGGCTTCAGGAATTGATAAGGTTTCTGCCTTATGCTGAGCAGTTCCATGAGCTTTCCCTTCCTCCCTCTGCTGCATGCATGGCTCTGCCATTCCCTGCTACTCTTGCTTTAATGAATTCTTTCCTTACCTACATTCATCTGACTTGTTTGAGAATTCTGTCTCCATTGGAGTCAAGAACCCTCTCCCGTCCAGGTTGAATTTTTACCTAGTGCACAGGGAGAGACCTCCCCAGACTCAAGCTGCCCGACAACACTTTCAGGTAGTAATTTAATTGCTTAGAGCTTTTTATTTAATGTCAAACCTTTTCTTTGTAAAGAAAAACATAAGCCATGAACACTTAGCTTTTTTTCCCCCCACATTGTATTAGGATAGTCGCAAGCATCTTTAATTAGATACAGGTATATAATCTTTTAAAAATAAAAATAAGAGATGTGGGTTCTGTGTTCATTTGTTTTTCCTTTAATCTTTCCATTTTGGTGTTGTCTGTTTTACCTGTAGTGAAACCTTAGTCAAGTATTTACAAATGAAACTTGCCTAATGATCTAGTTTTATAAAAGCCTTTTGCTTCTTTCTTCTATTTTCTCATTGGATTTTAGTCAGTGAACAACATACTCAGAAGCTTTCCTATTTTTTTTATTTTAAATATAAAATTTTTCAATTTCAATTTTCAATTTTAGATTTTAGATTTTAAAACATGAGGCGATGTCCCTTCCTAACTTTATCCTCAGAATTTCTTTTCCTAGTACTGTTCTACCTGTAAAATACTGTACTCATTTGCATTCTAGACTTGGTACATTGAGAGTACAAAGATAAGTGACAGTTGTGTACAGAGTTTACAGAAAGCAAAGTGAAATGTGGCTCCTGCCTCTCATCAATTCATAATACCGATAACAATTATATGACCTCTGGAGGTGCAAACCCACAGTTTGAAATGGCAAACATCTTTTATATCCCAGTGATCATACTTTAGGGTAACTGAGTACTACTAAATATACAGAAAATCCTTTTGAACAACTTCTGCTTAACCTTAAACTGCCAGATTAACTGAGGCTTTATTTTCATTTTGCTAAATATACTTATTGGTGACCTGCTGGGGCAGCTATTGTATCGCTCTCGAGTATACTCTGCATGTTGCAGTTGGCCTGTTGAGTTGTATGATTACTAAACATTAGTTATGTCTGTTCTCATACATGTTTATGCTGGGTATTCTTGATATTGTAATTATGAATTTTTATTATTACATGAAACTGATGACATACACTAGTTAGAAAAGATAATTTCTATGAAACTAAAGCTGACTTTTGGAAAGAAGATGATGCAAGTATGTCATTTGAAAATTGTCATTGACTTAGGTAAAAGTAAGATAATTATTATATATTGAAGAAATACTTAAAAGTGTTCCAAACTGAAATAGCTTTTAAATGTCTTTAAGTATGAGCCCCACTTTAACAAAATTGGAACTGGACAGGAAACAGAAAAGACAATGCAGAATTTAAGTCACTGGATCATATGACAAGCTTTTGACCTCACCTACATCAAAAATTGAAACAGTGTACATTTTTTTAATTAAGATATCATTGATACACAATTTTAAGGTTTCACATGAGCAACACTGTGGTTTCAACATTCACCCATATTGTCAAGTCCCCCCCACACACACCATTGCAATCACTGTCCATCAGCGTAGTAAGATGCTATAGACTCACTACATGTCTTCTCCATGCTGTACTGCCTTCCCCGTGATCTACCTATATTGCGAGTGCAATTATAGTGCCCCTCAATCCCCTTATCCCTCCCTCCCCACCCACCCTCCCCAACCACTTCCCTTTGTTAACCACTAGTCACTTCTTGGAGTCTGTGAGTCTGCTGCTGTTTTGTTCCTTCAGCTTTGCTTTGTTGTTATACTCCACAAATGAGTGAAGTCATTTGGTACTTGTCTTTGTCTGCCTGGCTTATTTCACTGAGCATAATACTCTCTAGCTGCATCCATGTTGTTGCAAATGGCAGGATTTCTTTTCCTTTTATGGATGAATAATACTCCATTGTGTATATGTATCACATCTTTATCCATTCATCTATTGATGGACACTTAGGTTGCTTCCGTATCTTGGCTATTATTGTAAATAGTGCTGCGATAAACATAGGGGTACATATGTCTTTTTGAATCTAAGATCTTGCTTTCTTTGGGTAAATTCCTAGGAGTGGAATTCCTGGGTCTAATCGTATTTCTATTTTGAGTTTTTTGAGGAACCTCCATATTACTTTCCACAATGGTTGAACTAATTTACATTCCCACCAACAGTGTAAGAGGGTTTCCCTTTCTCTGCATCCTCGCCAGCATTTGTTGTTCCTAGTCTTTTCTGTGTTGGCCATCCTAACTGGTGTGAGGCAATATCTCATTGTGGTTTTAATTTGCATTTCTCTGATAATTAGCGATGTGGAGCATCTTTTCATGTGCCTGTTGGCCATCTGAATTTCTTCTTTGGAGAAGTATCTCTTAATATCCTCAGCCCATTTTTTAATCGGGGTATTTGCTTTTTGGGTGTTGAGGCATGTGAGTTCTTTATATATTTTGGATGTTAACCCCTTAATGGATATGTTGATTGTGAATATATTCTCCATACTGTAGGATGCCTTTTTCTACTGATGGTGTCCTTTGCTTTTTAGTTTGCTGTAGTCCCATTTGTTCATTTTTGCTTTTGTTTCTCTGAAGTAGTGTACATTTTCATAAAGTTTTTCCATTCTTTAATGAACTTTTTTGTTAATTAGCTAGCAGAACTTAGTGTCATGTTAATAGGGCATCTTCTAGTTTCTTGTAAATAATTGATTCTGGGAACTTCAAAAGTTTTTATATAGAAGGTTGTGCAATATAAATTATTTATATAAAAATGTTACAAATACCTGATTCTCAATTGGTAAATAACTAAAAACTAGAGCACCTTCTCCATGATATGATATCTTTAATACGGAAGTTTTAATTTGAAAGACAAATTTATGGAAGAATATTATGTTTTGCGATTCAGAAAGTCAGATTTTTTTCAACCTTCACAAAAATCAGTTCTAATCCTTGGGAAGTCACGACAACTGCATCATGAGATGACTTGCCTGGGTTTGATATTTTGCTGAGAAAGCTGCCAGTTGGAATTAAGACCCTGTGTACATAACCAACATAGACTTAATTATTGGTTTACTATATTTAAATCAGAGTGAAAAGCTCATACAGAATTTTGTACCCATACCCTGAAAAACTTGAAGCTGTTTTTGGACTAAAATTTCATAGCTTTTGTGGCTAATGAGGCATGAAATAAATTGGCAAGCTCAGACTGCTCAGAGTACAGTGGTACAGTGTGCATTTTCTAATTCCCAGCCCTTGGGATTCCAGCAAAGGTCACAAATTAAACAAAGTCAGGATTAATCAAAACTACAATCAAATAAAGCCCAATCATTAATCCTCTTCTGAGTTACAATGGAGTGATTGTGTAATTGTGTGAGAAGTACTGGAGAGAGCTCTTTTGTAGTGCATAGGAAGATCAACATTAAGGTGTCAAACAGAAAAATGAAACCCTGCAGGTGAAGCTGTCTCTGGAGCCAAGAGAAACTGGCAATTTATGCAGAGTTGCAAGTGAGCCTTTGGAGTATTGAAAGGGGTGTTGGCACTAGCTGTAGAGCATGTGGGTCTCTCAGTGGGGCCCTCCACAGAGATTATTTTATGGGCCAGGGCAGGCCCTGTTTGCTGAGAAGCTTAGTGTCTGGGTCCAGCAGCTCCAAGCAACAGTCTCTCCAAGGTTAACTGCCAAAAATTTACTGTGTAATTTTCAGCTCTTTGTAATTTTGAAGAAGAGTTTATAGAAAAGAATTTCCTATGTGGGAGTAATTCTCAAGACTGTGTCATCCCCAACAAAAAGGGAGAAAAGTTCCCAAAGAAGAAAACTTTAAGTCTATATTTCTTCCATGTTCCTGACTTTTGTACTTAATGATGCTTGCTTTATGATAGCTGTCTTATTATTTCTGCTGTTTTATATTCCATCATCATTTTCTTCATTTTCGTCCCTTAGTGTCAAGTCAGTGTCAGTTTTATTGCCTATTTTTATGAGTCAACAGTGATATTATCCAGTTACGCTAAGATAATAATTTAAGAATCTATTTGATGCCTAATTCATCCCATATTGCTTATGTTGTATATGGGTATATTTCACCTGTGTGCTTTAAGAATAGCGTTTGTCTTTATTGGTTAGCTTTCTGCTTTACTTCACATACCAAAGAGAAAAATTCTTAATCACTTACCTCATTTCTGATTTGCTTGTTATCACATGATTCAGATGGAGTTTCTATATTACAGAATTTAGGTTTCTTACATTGCTTTTTGCAGTTTACTAAACCTTTTGTGTGTGCAGAACAATGTTAGGTACTATATGGGGTATATTTTTTTTCTTTCAAGTAATTTACCAATTATGATCCATTTATACATAGATGGTCAGTCCCATAAACCTATGTTACTAAAAGTGTCATTTGGATTTTATCGTGATGAAAGCCAATTTCATTGTAATGAAGTATTTCAGATTTTTGCCTTTATATTTAGGTTCTTGTATATTACATTTTGGTGTCATCACTGAAACAATGAGTTTATCAGAAAATAAAGTTCTCAGAATTTTAGTAATTTGACTCTTGTTTTCAAACCTTTGGCCATCACAATGATGTACTTGGCATGTTTACCTACTGTATTCTTTACTTACTTGAAATAAGTATTAATTTTCACAGTATCTAAAACTGTGGTAGAAGTGGGAAAGCATATAGAATACTTGTGTCTGTTTATGTGCCTGTGGTGGGGAATGGTTCTTGTTTCATTTTACTCTGCATTTTGTTTTTCTGCTTTTATATAAATAAAATTCTAGACTATTCTGCAGTTAGTATTGTAACTGAATATATGTCATTGTTATTTTTGAATGTCACCATAAAGATCTACTGTATTGTTTAACAGATACTTAGTTTGGTGTTTCATTATTTACTTCCATTGTTAGGTGTTTCATTATTTTTTTTAATAATTTGTCTGCTGGAAGTTATTCAGATTATTTCCAGTTTTGCAGTATTACAAACAATACTGCAAACAGCATTATTACAATTGCATTTTTTCACATATGTAAGCATATCTCTGTAGGATAGATTCTTTAATGGAATTGCTGAGTCAAAACAATGCATGTTTATTTTGATACTTGTTACTAAATTGTTCTCAAAAAAGGCTCTACCACATAGGCTCTCACCAACTGTGTCTGAGAGTGTCTATTTGTTCACACCATTGAGCATAGTATATATATATATCTTTTAATTTTTTGTTGACCTATTTTTATATTTGGAATATCTTCCTATATTATACTCACTATTTTTCTCCTCCAGTACTATAGTACACCATAGTACTGTGTTTAATTAGTCCTCCATTGATGGGCATTTAAGTTACTTCTAACACATAGCTATTTTATGTAAGTGCTATAAAATATAATAAATATGTAATAATACAAAATTTTTATAAATATAAGAATAACCTTGTATAAAAGGAATTTTACATACATGCAAGTATTTATGTGAAGTCCCAGAAGTAGATCTTCAGTGTTAGATTGCATATGCATCTGTAATTCTAGTTGATGATTATTACGTGCAAAAAGCAAGGTGATAAAAAGGCTTCACAGTATGCTAATATTTGTTTAAAAGAGGTAGACATAAGAATGTACAAATGCAGACACACACATACTTACATGTTACTATCTGGGTCAGTAGGGGACAAAATGATAGACAAGGGTTAGAGGGACATTTTCCACTACACACACAGAACACATGTATAGTAGTTTTTTTAGTTTTTAACCATGTGAATGTATTACCTATATAACATTTTAAATATTTCCGTGGTAAAATCATGGGTTTAAAGTTAGAATTAAATTTAAATGTGCACTGTGTGGCCTTAGGCATAAATGCTTAATTTACTCTGAATATAAGTTTCCTCATGTATGTAAGTGAAAATAGTAAATGCTTTTGTTGAGTTGTGAGAAATAAGAAATTGTATGGAAAAGTAACACAGTGGCCAGCACACGATACATGTGTGTAGATAGTAAGTTCTTTCAGGTTTCTTCTAATTCTTTGTGTCAGTATTACTTCTGCAATATGAGATGATATTCCTGTAATATGAAGTCCTGAGAGGTAATATTTAGAGGGACAAAACGTAGTCACAGAATGCCTATTACCTATTCCAGTATATGTAAATGTGAATACAGAGGCAGAAGTGAACCATTTGTTCTATTAGGAGGAGGCCATTACCCTAGCTTGATTTCATGACAGTGACTTATGAGTGAATGAAAAAAATGAAAATGACTGGGAAACTAATATATGTATGTACACACACACTATAGTTGTTACAGTGCTTCATTGAGTAAAACAATCAGAAGCTAAGACTGATAAGAACAATCCTTAGGCCAGGTTGGTATATTACCAGGCATGTATGGGCATGTATGTTGCAGTGTTGCATTGATAATGTACATACGTGTGTGTGTGTGTGTGTGTGTGTACTGGATCTACTTATAAGCCACCATAATTTAGCTTCTGGGAAATTCCTGTAAAGAAAGAAACTCTCAATTAGTGATAGCACCTATTTGCATAGGAGAAGAAATCAGCTTTTTTGAACAAGTACTTATTATTACTACAGTGTATTACTTCTATTTCTTACAAATTCACTCCATTAATTTTCCCTCCCAAATCATTCGTACCTCAAAAAAATCTCATAAACCTTTTCTTGTTAGGGATGTCATATTAGAAAAGATGACTGGAGAGTTTGTCCCCTTGATTTCAGTTGACATCCAAACTGCCTTGAGCATAGGTCCCTGACTCTTCAAAGAGTTGAAGAGATCCTAAGTGCAAGTCCTTTTTCTTTT
Source organism: Smutsia gigantea (assembly GCA_032199065.1). NCBI lineage: Eukaryota > Metazoa > Chordata > Mammalia > Pholidota > Manidae > Smutsia > Smutsia gigantea. Next base: position 68,313 of record JAVSCE010020779.1, on the reverse strand, counting down.
TTCTTTATGCATTTTCTAAACTTGTGCATCTTGTACACTAATTTCCTTTTTTCCCTGCATCACTTTGCTTGGAAATGCTTCAGGTCACCCATGCCACTCTTTGACACTTCAGAGGGTCAGCAATTATAAAAGAGAAATTATTTATTGAAAAATAAATGTGTAGCTAGAAAAGTCCCTCTTCTTATATTTCCTTACTAAGAGAATAGAAAGTGATTTTAGGTGATTCAAATTGACTTGGTAGGATATTAATCTATTCTCTATACTTCCCTCTGAAATGTTATAAGAATTTCACATTTAGAAGCATATTCAAATACTATAACTTATTCTACTTTTTTCCCTCCAAGTCTTTGGATGACCTTAGCTGATGTAGGAAAGATTTCTTAGCATGGTATGTGTAGCTGGTGTGATACACATAACATCTGCTATATGATCCCTCTCATGCCTTCTGCTGCCCTCCATGTAGTTGTAGTTCTTTACTCCCATTGCTATATAGTATTTAGTCTATGACTGTACCACAGTTTATTTATCCATTTGACCATAGATAGAAATTTATATTTTTTCCAGTTTGAAGATACTACAGATAGACTTCACTGTATTTTATTTGACCCTTACAGTCTTTTCCAGTAGACCCTTTTCCAAAAGATTCTGAATTTATTAAGGCCATATTATTTTTATCTTTATAACAGCTAGCACATTACAAGACATATAAGTGTTTTTGAAAAGAATGGAGAGGGAGGAGGAAGGTTACTCTGAAGTTGTAACACAAATTAGACAATACCCGTTGCCTTTCTCAGCATAGTAATTTTTTTTTAAATCTGACCTATATTTCTCAGGCTTACTGCAGCTGTGTTCACTCTTAGGCCTTTGTAATGGAAAAGTGGGCTCTCAGTAGCTCTTTAAAACTGTGGGGATTTATTAAGCTGCAATTTATCCATATCTCTGCTTAGTAAATTCTTCCACCACTTCTGTGACTGTTGAACACATTTTTATTTCTCTAGAAACAGAGTCATCTACATTAAATCACTGGTCAAGTATTCATATATAAATTTGAGCTCTTACTGTTGCTGAAAGAATACTAATGACCAATGGAATCAGACTTGTGCTTTTCCGAACATTTTCATCTCAAGACTCCACTAGGAGTAAAATTAATCTTATAATTAGCAGAAGAGAATCCGTATTCTGTAGAATCTAATCTGAGAAGGTAAAGAATTATGAATTCCAATTTCTTGTTCTGACCAGTCATAAAGTCAGTCATTTACTTAGTTTATCCACAGTTTTCTTTACATTTTCTTATTCAAGAAGTTATATTGTTGTGATTGAAACCCCTTAGTTATTTTGTCCTAGATTTAATTTAGTTTCTTGATATGCAGCTACACTGCTGTTTTTCTAAAGGAGAAGTGAAAACAGAAAGCCCCTCAGACCAATTACTCTAACAGGAAGCAGGATTGATTAATGGGGTAGAAAATAAAAGTATGTTTTCATTTAATGCATTTGAGAAACAAGTACAGTCAACCCACATTATCTGTGGTTTCTTTATTTGCAAATTCACCTACCTGCTAAAATCTGTAACTCCAGAATCAACACTCATGTTCCTTTCATGTCATTCACAGACAAGAGCAGGGTGGCAGAACTTTTTGACTTGCCCTATATGCTCATCACCAGCTGAAGCTAAACAAAGTGGTACTTTGCCTTCTTCTTTCAGCTCTCATACTATAAACAAGTGTCCTTTTCCACAGCCTGTTTAGGCCACATTTCACATTTTCTGCACCAAGTGATGTCCACTACTCCTTAAGCACACAAAGGCTGTGATGTTCCTCATGGAGAAAATATATTTGTTAGTTAAGCTCCTCTCAGGCATTAATTTAAAGTGATGTTACAATGAATAATAATATATATTTTAAAAGATGCCTTTAAACAAAAACACACATGGAATAGAGCTATGTATTGATTGGTTGATGAAAATGTAGTAAGGACTTGCAGGACCCAAGCCCGTACTTCCCTTACGAGCACTAGCTCAGTATTTATGGATTCCGTGTACACAGCTACTTTATAAGAATGTATGTAACAGGCACAAATCAGGAGCATTGGCAGTACTTGGGTTTTACACCTGCTGTTATCAAGCTAGATTCATTCCTATTTTCTCAGTCTTTTCCCCTTCAGCACTTATCACAAAATAATTGATCTTCATTTTGCTACTAACATAAGTGACTTTACCTCAAGTCAATTTCTTTTGCTACCTGTTCTGATATGAGACACAGGTTATCTCTTGTAGAAGTAGTAGTTGCCTGCTGTATGTATGCATAGTGGGACCTGATCGTTCCTGATGTTTTTATTTAATCAATTACACATTGAATTGTCAGTGTAAAAAATTCAGCTTCTGCGACCCTTGAACCTTTGGTAACCACGAATCTAAAGCCAGCAATGGCAATAAGTACATATCTTTCGATAATCACCCTAAACGTAAATGGACTGAATGCACCAATCAAAAGACACAGAGTAACAGAATGGATAAAAAAGCAAGAACCATCTATATGCTGCTACAAGAAACACACCTTAAACGCAAAGATATCCCCAGATCAAAAGTGAAGGGATGGAAAAAGATATTTCATGCAAATAAAAAGGAGAAAAAAGCAGGTGTTGCAGTACTTGTATCAGACAAAATAGACTTCAAAACGAAGAAAGTAGCAAGAGATAAAGAAGGACATTACATAATGATAAAGGGGTCAATCCAAGAAGAGGATATAACCATTTAAAATATATATGCACCCAACACAGGAGCGCCGGCATTTGTGAAGCAAATACTAACAGAATTAAAGGAGGAAATAGACAGCAATGCATTCATTTTAGGTGTCTTCAACACACCACCCACTCCAAAGGACAGACCAACCAGACAGAAAAAAAGTAAAGACACAGAGGCACTGAACAACACACTAGAACAGATGGACCTAACAGACATCTACAGAACTCTACACCCAAAAGCAACAGGATACACATTCTTCTCAAGTGCCCATGGAACATTTTCCAGAATAGACCACATACTAGGCCACAAAAAGAACCTCAGTAAAATCAAAAATATTGAAATTCTACCAACCAACTTCTCAGATCATACAGGTATTAAACTAGAATTAAAATTTAGAAAGAAAACAAAAAGGCTCACAAATACATGGAGACTTAACAACATTCTCCTAATTAATCAATGGGTCAATGACCAAATCAAAACAAATCAAAGAGTATATGGAGACAAAAGACAACAACAACACAAAGCCACAGCTTCTATGGGACACAGCAAAGGCAGTTCTAAGAGGAAAGTATATTGCAATCCAGGCCTATCTAAAGAAACAAGAACATTCCCAAATGAATAGTCTAAAGACACAATTACTGAAATTGGAAAAAGAAGACAAATGAGGCCCAAAGTCACCAGAAGGACAGACATAATAAAGATCAGAGAAGAAATAAATAAAATTGAGAAGAACAAAACAATAGAAAAAAATCAATGAAACCAAGAGCTGGTTCTTTGAAAAAATAAACAAAATAGATAAACGCCTAGCCAGACTCATTAAGAGAAAAAGAGAATCTACACACATAAACAGAATCAGAAATGAGAAAGGAAAAATCACGACGGATCTCACAGAAATACAAAGAATTATAAGAGAACATTATGAGAATCTATATGCTAGCAAGTTGGAAAACCTAGAAGAAATAGACAACTTTTTGGAAATATACAACCTTCCAAAATGGACCAAACAAGAAACAGAAAAACTAAACAGACCAATCACCAGCAATGAAATTGAAGCGGTAATCAAAAAACTACCCAAGAACAAAACCCCCAGACCACATGGATTCACCTCTGAATTCTACCAGACATGTAGAGAAGAAATAACACCCATTCTCCTTAAAGTTTTCAAAAAAATAGAAGAGGAGGGAAGACTTCCAAACTCATTCTGTGAAGCCAGCATCACTCTAATACCAAAACCGGGCAAAGACCCAACCAAAAAAGAAAATTACAGACCAATATCCCTGATGAACGTGGATGCAAAAATACTCAACAAAATATTAGCAAACCGAATTCAAAAATACATCAAGAGGATCATACACCATGATCAAGTGGGATTCATCCCAGGGATGCAGGGATGGTACAACATTCGAAAATCCATCAACATCATCCACCACATCAACAAAAAGAAGAACAAAAACCACATGATCATCTCCATAGATGCTGAAAAAGCGTTTGACAAAATTCAGCATCCATTCCTGATTAAAACTCTCAACAAAATGGGTATAGACGGCAAGTACCTCAACATCATAAAGGCTATATACAACAAACCCACAGCTAACATCATACTTAACGGCGAGAAGCTGAAAGCTTTTCATGTAAGATCGGGAACAAGACAAGGATGCCCACTCTCTCCACTGTTATTCAACATAGTACTGGAGGTCCTAGCCACGGCAATCAGGCAAAACAAAGACATACAAAGCATCCAGATTGGTAAAGAAGAAGTCAAATTGTCACTATTTGCAGATGACATGATACTGTACATAAAAAACCCTAAAGATTCCATTCCAAAACTACTAGAACTAATATCTGAATTCAGCAAAGTTGCAGGATACAAAATTAACACACAGAAATCTGTTGCTTTCCTATACACTAATGATGAACTAACAGAAAGAGAAATCAGAAAAACAATTCCATTCACAATTGCATCAAAAGGAATAAAATACCTAGGAATAAACCTAACGAAGGAAGTGAAAGACCTGTACTCTGAAAACTACAAGACACTCCTAAGAGAAATTAAAGAGGACACTAACAAGTGGAAATGCATCCCATGCTCTTGGCTAGGAACAATAAATATTGTCAAAATGGCTATATTACCCAAAGCAATCTACAGATTCAACGCAATGCCTATCAAAATACCAACAGCTTTCGTCAATGAACTGGAACAAATAATTCTAAAATTCATATGGCACCACAAAAGACCCCGAATAGCCAAAGCAATCCTGAGAAGGAGGAATAAAACGGGGAATTACGCTCCCTGACTTCAACCTCTACTACAAAGCCACAGTAATCAAGACAATTTGGTATTGGCCCAAAAACAGACCCACAGACCAGTGGAATAGAATAGAAAATCCAAACATAAACCCAAACACATACAGTCAATTAATATTTGATAAGGGAGCCTTGGATATACACTGGGGAGATGACGGCCTCTTCAGCAGCTGGTGTTGGAAAAACTGGACAGCTACATGTAAGAGAATGAAACTGGACTACTGTCTAGCCCCATACACAAAGGTAAACTCAAGGTGGATCAAAGACCTGAAGGTAAGTCATGAAACCATAAAACTCTTAGAAAAAAACATAGGCAAAAATCTCTTGGACATAAACATGAGCGACTTCTTCATGAACATATCTCCCTGGGCAAGGGAAACAAAAGCAAAAATGAACAAGTGGGACTATATCAAGCTGAAAAGCTTCTGTACAGCAAAGGACACCATCAGTAGAACAAGAAGACATCCTACAGTATGGGAGAATATATTCGTAAATGACGTATCTGATAAGGGGTTGACATCCAAAATATATAAAGAACTCACGCATCTCAACAAACAAAGAGCAAATAATCCAATTAAGAAATGGGCAGAGGACATGAATAGACACTTCTCCAAAGAAGAAATTCAGATGGCCAACAGGCACATGAAAAGATGCTCCAGATCACTAATCTTCAGAGAAATGCAGATTAAAACCACAATGAGATATCACCTCACACCAGTGAGGATAGCCAACATCCAAAACACAAACAACAACAAATGTTGGCAATGATGTGGAAAAAAGGGAACCCTCCTACACTGCTGGTGGGACTGCAAATTAGTCCAACCATTGTGGAAAGCAGTATGGAGGTTCCTCAAAAAACTCAAAATAGAAATACCATTTGACCCAGGAATTCCACTCCTAGGAATTTACCCTAAGAATGCAGCAACCCAGTTTGAAAAAGACAGATGCACCCCTATGTTTATCGCAGCACTATTTACAATAGCCAAGAAATGTAAGCAACCTAAGTGTCCATCAGTAGATGAATGGATAAAGAAGATGTGGTACATATACACAATGGAATATTATTCAGTGATTAGAAGAAAACAAATCCTACCATTTGCAACAACATGGATGGAGCTAGAGGGTATTATGCTCAGTGAAATAAGCCACGCCAAAAAAGACAAGTATCAAATGATTTCACTCATATGTGGAGTATAAGAACAAAGAAAAAAACTGAAGGAACAAAACAGCAGCAGACTCACAGAACCCAAGAACGGACTAATAGTTACCAAAGGGAAAGGGACTGGGGAAGATGCGTGGGAAGGGAGGGATAAGAGGTAAGAAGAGTCATTATGATTAGCAGATGTAATGTTAGGGGGGCACGGGGAGGGCTGTACAACTCAGAGAAGTCAAGTAGTGACTCTATAGCATCTCACTACGCTGATGGACAGTGACTGTAATGGGTTTGTTGGGGGGGACTTGATGAAGGGGGTAGTTTAATAATCATAATATTGCACATGTAATTGTAGATTAATGATCCAAAATAAATTATAAAAAAAATTCAGCTTCTGCTTTGAATTATCTCTTTTGCTTTTGTATAATTGAAAGGAAAGCTACCTTCATTCCTAGAAACTGAGACCTCTAAAGCTTGTTCTGTTTCTGATGAATGCTCTCTGTGGACCCTTCAAATAGTGTCTTTTACCCACAGTTTTAGCTGATATCATAGGAGAACATGCAGTTGCTTTAGAAGCCATTATAAATAACACTTGGGAATTCATATAATAAATGTTTCTTGTTTTTTAACTCTTCTGTAAGTTTATTAAAAAGTATTTCTCTCCTTTTATGCTAATAAAATTAAAGACAGAATCATTTGCCCATTAATAGCATATTCCTAGAAATAAGGATTACTTCCTTCCATACCATGTTCAGCAGTATTAATCCTTTAGAACCAATGATTAGAACATTTTCTGTGTTTTAATGCTTTGAGAAGTAGTCAGTCATCCACATCCAAGTTTGTAATAGGAGACTGAATAAATGTCCTTGGGCTCATGTAGAAATATGCCTGAACTGATATCTACCTACCTGGTACAGTGGAGGACTTAGATCCCACAGTTAAAGTATTTGATACTTGAATTAGTCATATGCAGTGTTTAGAATTATGGAAATTTCTAGTCTCCAGCAGGGGAAAATACTTGACTGAAGATGCCACCTTTTCAATATGAAATTTCAGAATTTGTGTACTTACAAAAGTTAAGAAGCAAGCTGTTATCTTTTTTGGTTGTCACTCTATATGAATGCTCTCTAGTGTTTGCTGCCTTCTAATTACCTCCCCTTTTCTTCTTGAAATTGTTTCCTCCCTTTGAATCTGTGATAACTCACTCTTAGATTTCTTGCCCTCAACTGTTGCTTTTAATCCTTTGTTAATGGCCTCTTACTGTTGAACCATCATTCTATATTTTAGTTATTATTTGTAAATCTGCTTCTCCTACTTGAATTATTTCTTATTTATCTTTATACGTCCCAATGTCTAGCAAACATTAATTATTATATGGTAGATGCTTAATATATATTGGTGGATGTGAGCTGTTTCCACTCCTTCTTAAGTGTTGATGTTCCCTTCCGTCCTGACCTGGCTCATCTCCCATCTACAAGCTCACTCTGGGCAGCCTTTCCTCTCTTTATACTAAGAGGTTATGTTGAAGGAGGGGAGCTCTGAAACTGGACTGCCTCAGTTCAAATCCCAGCTCCATCAATTTCCAACCTTGTAAACTTGGCATAATAATACTTAAAATTGCTGTTTCAATTTTCTCATCTGTAAAGTGAAAGTAATAGAAACTCCATCCTGTATTATAAAGATATAATTAATTAATGCATGTTTGCTCTTAGAACAGTACCTGGCATATCAAGAAAACTCAATAAATGTTAGCTAACAATGCTCATTTTTCCCCCTTTTTCAGATTCATCCGCTGTCTGTGTATCTTTGACTTCCTATCCTCTTTATTCTGATGTTTTCTGGATTTATATTTCATATGACCATTTGGCATTTTTAACTCGGTGTCCTACAAGAATTTTAAACTCCTCCATTTCCAAAGCTTATATTGGTGCCTAAATAATGGTATCAGCTTCCATCCAATGCCCTAAACCACAAAACCTTGATTCCTCCTCCCGCCTACCACTCCTCACCCCTGCAGTTCATCCCTTTTCTGTTTGCACTGTTAGTCCAGACCCATCATCATTCTCACACCTCAGCTATTGATTTTGCCTGCTGATCTCTCTGTCTTCAGGCTATTTTCACCTTCAAATTCAGACTTTCTTCTGCTTGTAAATATCTTTCCACTAAGTAAATAGGACAGTGTCTTTTCCCAACTTAAAAATTCTTCAGTAACACCCCATCTTCTATAGGAGAAAGTCTCAACTCCTTGTAGGGTCCTGGACAATGTAGTCCTAGCCTAAATTTCCTTCTTTTTTTTTTTTTAACTTGTAATGGTGAGGCTTTATTTATACATTACCTTAAAGATTGTACAGTCTTATGCTTTCATTTTGCAGGAAATGGGAGCCTAGAAAAGTTAAGTGATTTATCCCAGCATACCCAGCTAGTTTATAGCATAAAACTGCAGAATTAGACTCCAGGTCTTTGATTTGGTTAAGGGCTTCTTTTTTTTCATACTTTTTTTTTATTAAGGTATCATTGATGTACAATCTTATGAAGTTTTCACATGAGCAACACTGTGGTTACTACATTCCCCCATATTGAGTCCCACACACATACCCCATTGCAGTCACTGTCCATCATCGTAGTAAGATGCTATAGAGTCACTGCTTGTCTTCTCTGTGCTATACTGCCTTCCCCATGACCCCCCTACATTATATGTGCTGATCATAATGTCCCTTAATCCCCTTCTCCCACCCTCCACCATCCCTCCTCTTTGGTAACCACTAGTCCCTTTTTGGAGTCTGTGAGTCTGCTGCTGTTTTGTTCCTTCAGTTTTGCTTCGTTGTTATACTCCACAAATGAGGGAAATCATTTGGTACTTCTCTTTCCCCACCTGGCTTATTTCAGAGTGTAATACCCTGTAGCTCCATCCATGTTGTTGCAAATGGTAGGATTTGTTTTTTTCTTATCCTAGCCTTTATTTCTAAGTCCTTCTCCTACCATCTTTTCTCGCATCCTCTTCTTCCCCATCCCTTTGCACCATACACACTGACATACTAAACAAGGTGATTTTTGACCTCTGGTGGTTTGATGTTTTGCTGGAAATGGAGCCACTGCGGTATCAGTGAAGAAACAATGATATTTACTGATGATGAAAACATTACACTTTTCAGATTTACTAATTCACTTAAGAAAAAAAATTAACAGGTTATAAGAGAGGGGCAATAATACAAATGTAAATAAAACCCTGAAAGTTCACAATAGAGAAGATAGACTCAAAACTGATATAGTATCTAATAAGTTGTACATGAGATGGAAGGTCAAAGGAAGAATCAGCTCATTGGGAATTCAAGGTGAGTGGGGGAGATCACAAAGCTGAGGAGTGATGATTGAGTTGTATTTCAAGGCTGAGTAAGAGTTTTGCCAATAGAGAAGAGGAGGAAATACATACTGGCCTAGTCAGCATGGCGACGGTGGGGATAGAGCAAGTGACTTGGTGGAGACAGACTGTTCTTAAAGGCTGAGGTAATTTTCTCTGCATGGATGAAAAAGGAAGAGTGTTGGAGGCCAGTCCTCGGTATTCCCAAAAGCATAGACATGTTTGGCAACAGCAAGTAGCTCATTATAACTGGAATGATGAGGTAAAGAGGGAAAGTTGGAAGTATAGTCTGAAGATATTAATATATATGTCTGTGCACAGATTTTTGTCATTTTCCCTATATTTTATGCAAGATGTAAAAATAACAAGTGTATCTCTTAGGAGTGTCACTCTGGTCACAGTGTAGGAGGCGGATGAGGGGGATATAGAGACTGCGCAGGAGAAACTCAGGGAGCTAGTACTGTGTGGCACAAGAAAGATGGAAGGCAAATGGCAAAAGGGATGGTAAGTCTCTAATTAGCAAAACCATAGAGAATTAAGGTTGCTGGCACCTTTGGCACAGTTGAGAGGCAATGTAGTATTTTTTTTTTAAATGATGAACTTCAGAGTTAAATAGAGCTGGACACAAAGCCTGGCTGTGCTGCTTGTATTGTAGGTGTGACTTGGGCACATAAGTCTCTGAGCCAAATGAAATGAGCATATTGATAGCTAATTGGCAAGGATGTTGTAACCACATGTGAAAATAAGTAAGGGTGCGTGGCACGTAGTATGCTTGTTGGTTTCTTTTCTTCCTTTCCATCCTCCTACTTTATGCTTAAGGAAGTGTACCCAGGATGGCTAAATGTGCATAAGCAATAGGACAGTTTGTTTAGTGGTGAACTGGGACTAGATCTGCCCCTTTGAATGCCACTAGTCTTTCCATTATACCAAACAAAAGCCATATTGATTTACACTTACATATACAATTTTCAGTGGGGAAAAAAAAACTCTTGGTTCTTTTTTTTTTTTGCCATCCTGATAAGGTCTAGTACTTCTGGAAATTTCTAAGAATTAAGCACCTGTTACACCAACCCCATTCCAGAAATGTGGTTGGCGAGGCCAGGCATAACATCTTCAGAAATGAAAATTCTACAATTCTCAGCAGTTTCTTTTACATTTTCTGCTTCTCAACTGGTAGACTTTTCCAATTCTGAACTTTTTTCCTTGTTGAAGGCAGCTGTCACTTGGCTCCATAGTCATTCATCCATTTTGAGCATGCTTGTAATTTCTAAGCTTTCATTTCTAACTTGGTTTCCAGTTTGACACCTGCAAGTTTGTCCATTTTGGAACAGCCAAACTAGCCTTAATTTTGCCTGATTAGCTCAATTATCTGACTTCCTTTTCCAAATCTGACATTCCTTAGTTTGGCTCACTGAAAATTAATAAGTTTGAACCATAAAACTCTTAGAAGAAAACATAGCCAAAATCTCTAGAATATAAACATGAGCAACTTTTTCCTGAACCCATCTCCTCAGGCAAGGGAAATAAAATAAAAAATGAACAAATGGGACTACATCATGCTACAAAGCATATGTACACCAAAGGTTGCCATCAGCAGAACAAAAAGGCATCCTACAGTATGGGAGAAAATATTTGTAAATGACATATCTGACAAGGGGTTAACATCCGAAATATATAAAGAACTCACATGCCTCAACACCCAAAAAGCAAATAACCCTATTAAAAAATGGGTGGAGGAGGACTCGAGACTCAAGATGGTGCAGTGAGAGGTGAGACAGAGAGCTCCTCCCAAAACCACAAACAGTACAAAAATATAGTTAATAAACACAACTAACCTTCAGACAGCAACAAGAAAGAAGGCTGAACCAGACTGCATACAGACCACACGAACAGAGCAGACCTCAAGAAACAGGGTAACATATGAAAGCCTAATCCAGCGGGACCCAAGTCCTTCCCCCACCCCAGCTCACCGGCAGGAGGAAGAGAAACGGAGCGTGGGAGGGGGTGAAAGCCTGGGACTGCTGGACACCTAGCCCTGGACATCTGCTTTGTGAGCAGAATCCTATATTGTGTGGTGCCCTGGGCGTTGGGAAGCTCGGACAGGCAGAGTGCTTCAGAGACTGACATTCTGGCCGTTTGTGGAGGATGGGATGCACAACCGGCCACTCTGTGTCAGAGGAAAGGCAGGGAGTCTGAGAGGCTTCCAGGCAGCGAGAGGGCTGCTGAAGGGGTGGAGTTTGCATGGAGCTTGCTGTGCAGGAGAAGGGAGAGTTGGACAAGGTTGCCTGGGCGCGCTGTGCCGAGCTGCTTGGGAACTTTGAGGAGCTTCAGCTGCTCCATCCCCCTGACTGCCTACTTGGCTCCGAGGCCCCCCACTGTGACACACAGCCTGCTGTGCCTTCCTACTTGCCTGCAGGCACCTGCTCGCAAACCGGCAGTCACTGCACAGGCGTCAGACCAGCCAGGCGGAGGCTGCGCCTACAACAGCTAGAGACGCAAAGCACAGATTACCCGTGTGTGCTTGGCCAACTGCCTCTGACACTGGAGACAGCTCCACTTCCCTACATCCCCCAACCTTACTCTAGGGGCTGAGCAACTCCAGAGACTGAACTTTGTGCACACGAGTGGGCACCACAGTGAAATATGAAACGACAAAAGAACATGGTTCAGACCAAAATCTAACAAACCCCAGAAAGAGGGTCAAATGAAACCGAACTCACAAACCTTCTGAAAAGAGAGTTCAAAATAAAAATTATAAACATGCTTATGGAGGTACAGAAAAATATTCTAGAACTCAGGAACTAATTTAAGATGGAGATTCAATCATTAAGAAATACCATATCTGAAATGCAACATACAATGGAGGCATTTAAAAGCAAATTAGATGTAGTAGAACAGACAGTAAATGGAATAGAAATTAGAAAAGATGAATACAAAGAAGCTGAGGCACAGAAAGAAAAAAGATATCTAAGAATGAAAGAATATTGAAAGAACTGTGTGACCAATCCAAACGGAACAATATTCTCATTATAGGGGTACCAAAAGAAGAAGAGAGAGAAAAAGGGATAGAAAGTGTCATTGAGGAGGTAATTGCTGAAAACTTCTCCAATCTGGGGAAAGAGGTAGTCTCGCAAGCTTTGGTGCACAATTCTCCCAACACAAGGGACCCAAGGAAGACAACATCAAGACATATAATAATTCAAATGGCAAAGATCAAGGATAAAGACAGACTTTTAAAAGCAGCTAGAGAGAGAAAAAAGATCACATACAAAGGAAAACCCCTCAGGCTATCATCAGACTTCTCAACAGAAACCTTACAGGCCAGAAGGGAGTGGCATGATATATTTAATCCAATGAAGCAGAAGGGCCTTGAACCAAGAATACTCTTCCCGGCAAGGTTATCATTTAAATTTGAAGGAGGGATTAAACAATTTTCAGATAAGCAAAAGCTGAGATAATTTATCTCCCACAAACCACCTCTACAATGCATTTTGGAGGGACTCCTATAGATGGAAGTATTCCTAAGCCTAACAGATGTCATTCAAGGGAAGACAAAGAGTACAGAATATGATTCATAACATACAAAGAATGGAGTAGGAAGAAAAAAGAGGAAAAAAAAAGAACCTTTAGGTTGAGTTTGTAATAGTATACAAAATAAGTTAAATTAGACTGTTAGATAGTAAGGGAATTGCCCTTGAACCTTTGGTAAACACAGATTTAAGCCTGCAATGGCAATAAGTACATACCTATCGATAATCACCATAAATGTAAATGGTCTGAATGCACCAAGCAAAAAACAAAGAGTTACTGAATGGATAAAAAAACAAGACCCATCTATATGCTCTGTACAAGAGACTCACTTCAAACCCAAAGACATACACAGACTGAAAGTAAAGGGATGGAAAAAGATATTTCATGCAACTAATAGGGAGAAAAAAGCAGGAGTTGCAGTACTTATATCAGACAAAATGAACTTAAAAACAAAAAAAGTCACAAGACACAAAGAAGGACATCACATAATGATAAAAGGATCAGCCCAACAAGAGGATATAACTATTATAAATATCTATGCACCCAACACAGGATCACCTACATACGTGAAACAAATACTAACAGAATTAAAGTGGGAAATAGAATCCAATGCATTCATTTTAGGAAACTTCAACACACCACTTACTCCAAATGACAGATCAACGAGACAGGACATAAATAAAGAGACAGAGGCACTAAACAACATATTAGAACAGACGGACCTAATGGACACCTACAGAACACTCCATCCAAAAGCAACATGATACACATTCTTCTCAAGTGCACACAGAACATTTTCCAGAATTGATCATATACTAGGCCACAAAAAGAACCTCAGTAAATTCAAAAAGATTGAAATTGTACCAGCTAGCTTCTCAGATCACAAGGGTATGAAACTAGAAATAAATTACACAAAGAAAACGAAAAACCCCACAAACACATTGAGGCTTAACAACATGTTCCTAAATAATCAAAGGATCAATGACCAAATAAAAACAGATCAAGCAATATATGGAGACAAATGACAACAATAATTCAACACCACAAAACATGTGGGATGCAGCGAAAGCTGTGCTAAGAGGGAAATATATTGCAGTACAGGCCTACCTCAGGAAAGAAGAACAATCCCAAATGAACAGTCTAAACTCACAATTAATGAAACTAGAAAAGGAAGAACAGATGAGGCCCAAAGTCAGTAGAAGGAGGGACATAATAAAGATTAGAGCAGAAATAAGTAAAATTCAAAAGAATAAAACAATAGAAAGAATCAATGAAAGCCGGAGCTGGTTCTTTGAGAAAATAAACAAAATAGATAAACCCCTAGCCAGTCTTACAAAGAAAAAAACAGAGTCTACACACATAAACAGGATCAGAAATGAGAAAAGAAAAATCACTACGGACATCACAGAAACACAAAGAATTATGAGAGAATACTATGAAAAATTATATGGTAACAAACTGGATAACCTAGAAGAAATGGACAACTTTTCAGAAAAATACAACCTTCCAAGGCTGACCCAGGAAGAAACAGAAAATCTGAGTAGACCAATTACCAGCAATAGACCAATTACCAGCAGGGAAATTGAATTGGAAATCAAAATACTACCTAAGAACAAAACGCCTGTGACAGATAGTTTCACTGCTGAATTTTATCAAACATTTAGTGAAGACCTACTACCCATCCTCCTTAAAATCTTCCAAAAACTAGAAGAGGAGGGAATACTCGCAAACACATTCTACGAGGCCAACATGCCTCTAATAACTAAACCCAGGCAAAGACACAACAAAAAAAGAAAATTATAGACCAGTATCCCTGATGAACATAGATGCAAAAATACTCAATAAAATATTAGCAAACCGAATTCAAAAATACGTCAAAAAGTTCATCCATCATGATCAAGTGGGATTCATCCCAGGGATGCAAGGATGGTACAACATTCGAAAATCCATCAACATCATCCACTACATCAATAAAAAGAAGGACAAAAACCACATGATCAGCTCCATAGATGCTGAAAAAAGCATTCGACAAAATTCAACATCCATTCATGATAAAAAGTCTCAACAAAATGGATATAGATGGCAAGTACCTCAGCATAACAAAGGCCATATATGACAAACCCACAGTCAACATTATACTTAACAGCAAGAAGCTGAAAGCTTGTCCTTTAAGATCAGAAACAAGACAAAGATGCCCACTCTCCCCACTTTTATTCGGCATAGTTCTGGAGGTCCTAGCCATGGCAATCAGACAACACAAAGAAATAAAAGTCATCCAGATTGGTAAGGAAGAAGTCAAACGGTCCCTGTTTGCAGACGACGTGATAGTTTACATAAAAATAATGTAAAGAATCCACTACAAAACTACTAGATCTAATATCTGAATTCAGCAAGTTGCGGCATACAAAATTATTACACAGAAATCTGTTGCATTCCTATACACTAACGGTGAACTAGGAGAAAGAGAAATCAGGAAAGCAATTCCATTCACAATCGCATCAAAAAGAATAAAATACCTAGGAATAAACCTAATCAAGGAAGTGAAAGACCTATACCCTTAAAACTACAAAACACTCTTAAGAGAAATTAAAATCAAAAAATGGAAATTCATCCCATGCTCTTGCCTAGGAAGAATTAATATTGTCAAAATGGCCATCTTGCCTAAAGCAATCTACAGACTCAATGCAATCCCTATCAATATATCAACAGCACTGTACAATGAACTAGAGCAAATAGTTCTAAAATTCATATGGAAAGACAAAAGACCCCGAGTAGCCAAAGCTATCCTGAGAAGGAAGAATAAAGCAGGGAGAATTACGCTCCCTGACTTCAAGCTCTACTACAAAGCCACAGTAATCAAGACAATTTGGTACTGGCACAAGAACAGACCCATAGACCAGGGGAACAGAATGGAGAGCCCAGATATAAACTCAAGCATATATGGTCAATTAATATACAATAAAGGAGCCATGTATATATAATGGGGCAATGACAGCCTCTTCAACAGCTGGTATTGTCAAAACTAGACAGCTACATGTAAGAAAATGAAACTTGATTATTGTCTAACCCTATACACAAAAGTAAACTCAAAATGGATCAAATACCTGAATGTAAGTCATGAAACCATAAACTCTTAGAAGAAAATATAGACAAAAATCTCTTGGACATGAACATAAGCAACTTCTTCATGAACATGTCTCCCCAGGCAAGGGAAACAAAAGAAAAAATGAACAAGTGGGACTATATCAACTAAAAAGCTTCTGTACAGCAAAGGGCACCATCAGTAGAACAAAAAGACATCCTAGTGTATGGGAGAATATATTCATAAATGACATATCTGATAAGGGGTTGACATCCAAATTATATAAAGAGCTCATGCACTTCAACAAACTAAAAGCAAATAATCC
This sequence comes from Smutsia gigantea, assembly GCA_032199065.1. NCBI lineage: Eukaryota > Metazoa > Chordata > Mammalia > Pholidota > Manidae > Smutsia > Smutsia gigantea. The sequence goes on along the minus strand of JAVSCE010020779.1, from coordinate 51,820 downwards.
AATTAAAAAATGGGCAAAGGAGCTGAACGGACACTTCTCCAAAGAAGAAATTCAGATGGCCAACAGGCACATGAAAAGATGCTCCACATTTCTAATTATCAGGGAAATGTAAATTAAAATCACAATGAGATATCACCTCACACCAGTTAGGATGGCCGCCATCCAAAAGACAAACAACAAAAAATGTTGGCGAGGATGTGGAGAAAAGAGAACCCTCCTACACTGCTGGTGGGAATGTCAATTAGTTCAACCATTGTGGAAAGCAGTATTAAGGCTCATCAAAAAACTCAAAATAGAAATACCATTTGACCTAGGAATTCCACTCCTAGGAATTTAATCTAAGAATGCAGGATCCCAGTTTGAAAAGATATATGCACCCTTAATTTTATCGCACCACTATTCACAATAGCCAAGAAATAGAAGCAACCTAAGTGTCCCTCAGTAGATGAATGGATAGAGAAGATGTGGTACATATACACAATGGAATATTATTCATCCATAGAAGAAAATTAATCCTACCATTTGCAACAACATGGTTGGATCTAGAGGGCAATATGCTCCATTAAATAAACCAGGTGGAGAAAGACAAGTATTAAATGATTTCACTCATCTGTGGAGCATGAGAACAAAGCAAAAACTGAAGGAACAAAACAGCAGCAGACTCACAGAACCCAAGAATGGACTAACAGTTGCCAGAGGGAAAGGGACTGTGTAGGGGGTTTGGAAAGGGAGGGAGAAGGGAATAAGGGCATTACGATTAGCAAACATAACGTAGGGGTCGGTGCCCGGGGAAGGCAGTATAGCACAAAGAAGACAAGTAGTGACTCAATAGCATTTTACTATGCTGATGGACAGAGACTGTAATGGGGTATGTGGTGGGAACTTGATAATAGGGGGAATCTAGTAACCACAATGGTGCTCATGTGATTGTATACTAATGATACCAAAAAAAAAAAATTAATGAGTTTGTATGCCTTGACAGTGGATTGGCTAAAAAAATAAAACTACTCTAGAAATTGTGAAACCTACTATCTTCCATCTGTCTTCTTGTTGCTGACATCTACAGTAGGAAAAACATTTATAAAGTAATCTTATATTTTATAAAAGAGAGCGCCAGTTGATGTATAGTATATATTTTGTGAAGAATATAAATATTCAACTTTTGACAAACAGTGTTGGAATAAGTGTGTAGTGTCTGAAACCTGAATAGTTCTACTTTGAATTATGAGACTGGTGATAGAAAACCAAAAGCTTACACCAGAGGTATCACATTATATAGTCACTCGCAGTGTGTTCTGCCCCTCACTTTGGGTATTAGTTTTCCCCCCAGCCCACGTAAGATACAAGGTAAAAATAACAACTGACATTTACATATTGTAACTTTTCAAAGCACTTTTATATACATGTAGTGTATACATAAATAAAATTATATTTTGGTGGAAGGAAATGTCAATGTCTATGATTCTTTTACTGCCACCCCATCTGAAAAATACTTTAAAGCTTATTCATGTATATTGGAAGCATTCGGGCTCAAATGCTACATTCGTATGAGAAAAACACAATACTAGAATACATTCTCTTAGGTTTTATATTTAAAATCTGTTTTCTCATTATTCTTTAAATACATTTTCTCTCTGAGTGTGGACAGAAAGTGTAGCAAATTAGTTGCAAGAGACTTAACTGTGGCCATATCTTACCCAGAGAAAACTTAAAGACTTGAACCACATTCCAAAACAGGAAAGATGTTGGGGAAATATTTTGCTTAGAAGGAATGATTGCTTTGTGTTTTTGTATTCTCTTAAAAAAACAAAAACAAAAACCCATATTCCTTACTTTAAATGTGCAGCATGAAACTACTTATTGAGACCTGTTGTGTTAGCGATTTCTGCTCCCAGAATACTTCATCCCTTTTAACATATTTCACTTCCACTGTTTGACCTTCTAAGCTCTGAATCGGTCAGACCTGAGCCCATGTTATTAGCATTATATCAAAGGTGGGTCCATGTTTTTGTCTCCCCCGAACTCACACCCTGACTTTATTGCTCTTAGTCCTGACAGTACGTAGGGTACTTGAGTGGTGCCCATTTAATGGCATATCTAGTGTTAGTCATTTCCTATTCTGAGTAGAGTTAATTGATCTAATAAATTAAAATGGATAAATGGGTATAGTAGGTTTAAAAAGTATCCATCTGTTGCGGATTTGCGTTTTAGAGAAGTCAAAGTCCACGAGTTAGTGAGTGACTTAGTCTTCCCTCACCATTGGCAGCTGACAGACACGCTGATGAGGTGATAATGAACTCAAGTCTGCCTACAGGCTGAGTGGGGAAGGAACCCAAACCGCAGGCATGCCTCACCCTGGAGCTGGCCGAGATTTTTATTTTTTAATAGAATACATTTCAAGGAAGTTAACAGGTAGACTTCCCTGGATACTTTCAGAAGTGTGACTGTGACTCATGGTTACCAAAGAAGAATATATGTTATATTACTCTTAACATAACAAGTCAGAGGGCTTAGTCTCAGTTCCTGTGGGGTAATATAGTCAGAGCGGAAGCCCTGGAAGTAGGGATGGGATAAAGAGCTCATGTGTGCATATACATGTGTGTATGATAGTTGCAGATAATTAATTGTGGCCATAGCTGATTTTAGGGTGCGGATGGGGATTGAAAATAAACCTTCCATTAAAAAATTACCTGATATGGACAGTATGGCAAATTAGACATTCAAGAATTATTAGCTACTCCTGTTTATTTCTGGACACGTTTTCTAACAATCTCAGTAGAAAATAATGTCAGTGTTTAAAGCAAGTGTTTCAGTTTTGTTTAGGCAAAAATGTCTCATTATTCCAAATTCAGTTTATACTTCCACTAACCATTTTCTTCAAGTTACCCAACAGTGAAGTATCACTTTCTCATTCATCCGTCCCCACCTTTCATTGTACATCCCTACTGGCAGCAGCCCCGACCTGTGGTCCACACAGCAGACAAATGTAAGGTGAATGTGCAAAAAGGTTTCTGATCAGGTAGTATGCACTAAACATGGAATAATGGGCATTGAAAGTCTCTAAAAAAAAAAGTCAGTTATATTTGGTAAAATCTTTAATATTTTCTAATATATGGTACCCTCTAATTTTTTTTTATAAACACTCTTGTAACCAAAATCTCTACCCCAGAATAAGAGAACCTTCAGTGATGAGTTCGAGTGTCACCTTCTACTAGACAACAAGAGCTCTATGCTTTTACTTTTGCTTTGGCAACTAGTTTTTTGTTTCCTATTTTTTTTTTTTAATAAGCTACTCAAATGAAAGTATAGGGGGGACTTCCGGGAAGATGGCAGCGTGAGCAGGGCGGCAGAAATCTCCTCCCAACACTATATTTATCTACGAAAACACAGCAAATATATCTATTCCTAAAAGAGAGACCAGAATACACAGGAAAGCGCACGGCGTGCAGCTACACCCGAGAGGACTAGGCACCCCAAGAGGCGGGTAAGATACGGAGCCGTGACCTGTTGGGACCCGAGCACTCCCCCACCCCAGGGCACCAGCGGAAGGAGAGGATTCAGAGCCGGGAGGGAGTGGAAGTACACCCCACGAAGTAGCCAGCCCCGGTGATCTGCACGGGGAGCACTGACCCACATCATGCCGTGCAGTGGAGATTGGAGAGACAGAGGGGCAGGATCTGAGCGGGGAATGTGCCAGGATGCTTGCAGCCGGCTCCCGGGAAGGAAAAAAAAAAAGCGCGCGCTTTCTTCAGCAGTCTTAAAGAGACAGGAGCCCAGCAGAGGAGCAGGATCGCCTCGGCACACTCAGCCCAGCAGGCTGGGAATCCTGGGGAGTTTCAGACGCCTTAGCTGGCGACTGGGGAAGCGTAGCCATACTTACACTTCTCACTGAGATCAACACCCTCCTATTCGTTCCCACCCCTGCCAGAGCGATAGAGGGCCCTGCAGAGCGGCGCAGCCACGGATGCCGAATAGTGGGGCAACAGCGCCACCTACAGCATTCCGACAGAATCTACTCCCGTGGGCGTTTTTTTTGTTTTGTTTTTTCTTTTTTCTTTTCTTTCTTTTTTTTTCCTTTTTTCTTCCTTTCTTTCTTTCTTTTTTCTTTTTTTTCTCTTTTTTTTTCTCTATTTAAAGTCTTAAAGAGCCCAGCTGACATACGTGGCAACTACCAGTGACCAATTCTATAGCCATGAAAAGATAGAGGGATATGGTTCAGACCAAAATCAACCAGACAACCCCAGAGAGGGAACCTGAAGGGATGGAAATGCACAGTCTTCCTGAAAAAGAATTCAGAACAAAAGCCATAAACATGCTGATGGACCTACAGAGAAATGTGCAAGACCTGAGGGAGGAAGTGAGGAAAAACAATGCAGAAATCAGACAAGCAATCGATGGGCTTAACAGCAGACGGGATGACATGCAAGAGACTGTTAATGGAATAGAAATCAGAGAACAGGAATACAGAGAAGCTGAGGCAGAGAGAGATAAAAGGATTTCTAGGAATGAAAGAATATTAAGATAACTGTGTGACCAATCCAAACGGAACAATATTCACATTATAGGAGTACCTGAGGAAGAAGAGAGAGAAAAAGGGATAGAAAGTGTCTTTGAAGAAATAATTGCTGAAAACTTTCCCTCGCTGGGGAAGGAAATAGTCTCGCAGTCCACCAAAGCCCACAGATCTGCCAACACAAGGGACCAATGAAGACAACACCAAGACACATAATAATTAAGATGGCAAAGATCAAAGATAAAGACAGGGTATTAAAGGCAGCTAGAGAGAGAAAAAAGATCACCTACAACAGAAAACCCATCAGACTATCATCTGACTTCTCAACAGAAACCTTACAGGCCAGAAGAGAATGGCATGATATATTTAACATTATGAAACAGAAGGGCCTCGAACCAAGAATATTGTATCCAGCACGATTATCATTTAAATATGATGGAGGGATTAAACAATTTCCAGACAAATGAAAGTTGAGACAGTTTGCCTCTCATAAACCACCTCTACAGGACATCTTAAACGGACTGCTCTAGAGGGAACCACTCCTAAGGCTAAAAAGATGTCACCAGACAAAATAAAATCATAGCAAAGAAAGCAGACCATCCAAATACTAACTAAAGGCAAACAATAAAACACCTATTATAGAAAGAATGGAGGAGGAGGAATAAGAAGGGAGAGAAATAAAGAAACATCAGACTGTGTTTACAATAACTTAACAAGAAAGTTAAGTTAGATTGTTAGATAGTAAAGAAGCAACCCTTGAACCTTTGGTAACCACGAATCTAAAGCCAGCAATGGCAATAAGTACATATCTATCAATAATCACCCTCAATGTTAATGGACTGAATGCACCAATCAACATACACAGAGTAACAGAATGGATAAAAAACCAAGACCCATCTATATGCTGCTTACAAGAGACTCACCTCAAATCCAAAGATATACACAGACTAAAACAGGAAGGATGGAAAAAGATATTTCATGCAAACAAGAAGGAGAAAAAAGCAGGTGTTGCAGTACTTGTATCAGACAAAATAGACTTCAAAATGAAGAAAGTCACAAGAGATAAAGAAGGACATTACATAATGATAAAGGGGTCAGTCCAACAAGAAGATGTAACCGTTATAAATATATATGCACCCACCACAGGAGCACCAGCATATGTAAAACAAATACTAACAGAATTAGAGGAGGAAATAGACAACAGTGCATTCATTTTAGGAGACTTCAGCACACCACTCACTCCAAAGGACAGATCAACCAGACAGAAAATAAGTAAAGACACAGAGGCACTGAACAACACACTAGAACAGATGGACCTAACAGACATCTACAGAACTCTACACCCAAAAGCAATAGGATACACATTCTTCTCAAGTGCCATGGAACATTTTCCAGAATAGACCACATACTAGGCCACAAAAAGAGCCTCAGTAATTTCAAAAATATTGAAATCCTACCAACCAACTTCTCAGATCACCAAGGTATAAAACTAGAAATAAATTTTAGAAACAAATCAAAAAGGCTCACAAATACATGGAGACCTAACAACACTCTCCTAATTAATCAATGGGTTAACGACCAAATCAAAACAGAAATCAAAGAATATATGGAGACTAATGACAACAACAACACAAAGCCACAACTTCTGTGGGACGCAGCTAAGGCATTTGTAAGAGGAAAGTATATTGCAATCCAGGCCTATCTAAAGAAGAAAGAACATTCCCAAATGAATAGTCTAAAGACACAATTACTGAAATTGGAAAAAGAAGAACAAATAAGTCCCAATGTCACCAGAAGGAGGGACATAATAAAGATTAGAGAAGAAATAAATAAAATTGGGAAGAATAAAATAGAAAACATCAATAAAACCAAGAGCTGGTTCTTTGAAAAAATAAACAAAATAGATAAACCCCTAGCCAGACTCATTAAGAGAAAAAGAGAATTTACACACATAAACAGAATCAGAAACAAGAAGGGAAAAATCACGACGGACACCACAGAAATATAAAGAATTATAAGAGAATATTATGAGAATCTATATGCTAACAAGCTGGAAAACCTAGAAGAAATGGACAACTTCTTAGAAAAATACAACCTTCCAAACCTGACCAAGCAAGAAACAGAAAAACTAAACAGACCAATCACCAGCAATGAAACTGAAGCGATAATCAAAAAACTACCCAAGAACAAAACCCCCGGGCCTGATGGATTCACCTCTGAATTCTACCAGACATATAGAGAAGAAATAACACCCATTCTCCTTAAAGGTTTCAAAAAAATAGAAGAGGAGGGGAGACTTCCAAACTCATTCTTTAAAGCCATCATCACTCTAATACCAAAACCGGGCAGAGACCTCACCAAAAAAGAAAATTACAGACAATATACCTGATGAACGTAGATGCAAAAATACTCAACAAAATATTAGCAAACCGAATTCAAAAATCCATCAAGAGGATCATACACCATTCTCAAGTGGGATTCATCCCAAGGATGCAAGGATGGTACAACATTCGAAAATCCATCAACATTATCCATCACATCAACAAAAAGAAGAACAAAAACCACATGACCATCTCCATAGATGCTGAAAAAGCATTTGACAAAATTCAGCATCCATTCATGATTAAAACTCTCAACAAAATGGGTATAGACAGCAAGTACCTCAACATCATAAGGCTATATATGACAAACCCACAGCTAACATCATACTTACGGTGAGAAGCTGAACGCTTTTCATCTAAGATCGGGAACAAGACAGGGATGCCCACTCTCTCCACTGTTATTCAACATAGTACTGGAGGTCCTAGCCACGGCAATCAGACAAAACAAAGACATACAAGGCATCCAGATTGGTAAAGAAGAAATCAAATTGTCACTATTTGCAGATGACATGATACTGTACATAAAAAAACCCTAAAGACTCCATTCTAAAACTACTAGAACTAATATCTGAATTCAGCAAAGTTGCAGGATATAAAATTAACACACAGAAATCAGTTGCTTTCCTATACACTAATGATGAACTAACAGAAAGAGAAATCAGAAAAACAATTCCATTCACAATTGCAACAAAAGGAATAAAATACCTAGGAATAAACCTAACGAAGGAAGTGAAAGACCTGTACTCTGAAAACTACAAGACACTCCTAAGAGAAATTAAAGAGAACACTAACAAGTGGAAATGCATCCCATGCTCTTGGCTAGGAAGAATAAATATTGTCAAAATGGCTATACTACCTAAAACAATCTACAGATTCAATGCAATCCCTATCAAACTACCAACAGCTTTCTTCAGTGAACTGGAACAAATAATTCTAAAATTCATGTGGAACCACAAAAGACCCGGAATAGCCAAAGCAATCCTGAGAAGGAGGAATAAAACAGGGGGAATTACGCTTCCTGACTTCAGGCTCTACTACAAAGCCACAGTAATCAAGACAATTTGGTATTGGCACAAAAACAGACCCACAGACCAGTGGAACAGAATAGAAAATCCAAACATTAACCCAAACATATACAGTCAATTAATATTTGATAAAGGAGCCTTGGATATACAATGGGGAGATGACAGCGTCTTCAGCAGCTGGTGTTGGAAAAACTGGACAGCTACATGTAAGAGAATGAAACTGGACTACTGTCTTGCCCCATACACAAAGGTAAACTCAAGGTGGATCAAAGACCTGAAGGTAAGTCATGAAACCATAAAACTCTTAGAAAAAAACATAGGCAAAAATCTCTTGGACATAACCATGAGCAACTTCTTCATGAACGTATCTCCCCGGGCAAGGGAAACAAAAGCAAAAATGAACAAGTGGGACTATATCAAGCTGAAAAGCTTCTGTACAGCAAAGGACACCATCAGTAGAACAAAAAGATATCCTACAGTATGGGAGAATATATTCATAAAAAACGTATCTGATAAAGGATTGACATCCAAAATATATAAAGAACTCATGCACCTTAACAAACAGCAAATAATCCAATTAAGAAATGGGCAGAGGACATGAATAGACACTTCTCTAAAGAAGAAATTCAGATGGCCAACAGGCACATGAAAAGATGCTACACATCGCTAATCATCAGAGAAATGCAGATTAAAACCACAATGAGATATCACCTCACACCAATGAGGATGGCCAACATCCAAAACACAAACAACAACAAATGTTGGCAAGGATGTGGAGAAAAGAGAACCCTCCTACACTGCTGGTGGGACTGCAAGTTAGTTCAATCATTGTGGAAAGCAGTATGGAGGTTCATTAAAAAACTCAAAATAGAAATACCATTTGACCCAGGAATTCCACTCCTAGGAATTTACCCTATGAATGCAGCAGCCCTATTTGAAAAAGACAGATGCACCCCTATGTTTATTGCAGCACTATTTACAATAGCCAAGAAATGAAAGCAACCTAAGTGTCCATCAGTAGATGAATGGATAAAGAAGATGTGGTACATATACACAATGGAATATTATTCAGCCATAAGAAGAAAACAAATCCTACCATTTGCAACAACATGGATGGAGCTAGAGGGTATTATGCTCAGTGAAATAAGCCAAGCCGAAAAAGACAAGTATCGAATGATTTCACTCTTATGTGGAGTATAAGAACAAAGAAAATATACTGAAGGAACAAAACAGCAGCAGATTCACAGAACCCAAGAACAGACTAATAGTTACCAAAGGGAAAGGGACTGGGGAGGATGGGTGGGAAGGGAGGGATAAGAGGGAAAAAGGGGCATTACGATTAGCAGATGTAGTGTTGGCGGGGCACGGGTAGGGCTGTACAACTCAGAGAAGACAAGTAGTGATTCTATAGTATCTCACTACGCTGATGGACAGTGACTGTAATGGGGTTGGTGGGGGGGAACTGATGAAGGGGTAGTTTAATAACCATAATATTGCACGTGTAATTGTAGATTAATGATAATAAAATAAATTATTTTTAGAAACTATAGGATAGTTTTTAAATTTCTGATAGTCTGTACTTGAAGTAATAACATTTTGTGTGATTTCAGCGTTCAAAACGTGGGGTATTTTTTTTTGCTATGGAAATTTTTTAACATACAGAACAAATAGAAAATGAAGCCTCTGTATGTACCTCCATTCATCCTCAACAGTTATCAACTTATGGACAGTTTTATTTTATCTATATTCTCACTTCCCCAAGTCTGATTATTGTAAAGCAAATTATAGACATCATATCTTGTCATTTTATCATATCTTTCAGTATATATTTCTATAATGTGAAAATTCTTTTTTAAAGCAACAGTACCATTATTGCAGTTATAAAAATAGTTAACAATAATTCTTTATTCTCATCAAAGTTAGTGTTAACGTTTCCCAATTGTTTCTTAAATGGTTTGTACTTTGGGTTATTTATAGTGTGTTGCACTCAGTGTCCAAATCAGTCCATATAATGCAGTTGGTTTCTTTGTCTCTTAAATCTATTTTAAGTTCCTTCTCCATCTCTTTCACTCCTCTCATTATATTTGTTGAAAAAAACAAGCCCTTAGCAGCCTGATTTTGCTAATTACATCACTATGAAGAAATTTAACATATACTTCCTTTAATAATATTTTCTATAAACTGATTCATAGATTTACAGGCTTTTCAGATTAAATAGTTTTCAGTAAGCATTGCAGTGTTTAAATTTAGAGATATAGGTCAGAATTAGAGTTAAAATCTCTACCATTTTTTAGCTATAAGAATTTGAAAGAACCAATCAGCTTATCTGTATCTTTCATATCCCTGAAATGGGAATAATAGTACCTACCTTGTTGGGTTGTGAAAACTGAATTATTACCATTATTAGTTGTGTTTATGGCAGACATCATAGGAATCAAAAGATTATTAGTGGTTGAAATTAGTCTGCTGATTTCAAGAAGTATTTGACAGACAAATGTCCTACTATATAATGAAAATTTGTCTTTTTGGTGTTCAGAAGAAGCTCTTCAGCTTTCCCTTTTTGGTTTTAAGTAGAGCATGAACTTTGGGTAGTTTTGAAAAATTATCTTACTATTACCAGGTTTCCTTTTGTCTTTAATCTGCAGTAGTGATCTGGCAGTTTAGGAAGATACGGAAGAAACAGACAAGCACATTTTTACAAAGAAAACATGAATAAAAGCAGTTTGTATCAGTGTTCTAGGAGTCTGTATTGATGCACATTGCCAACCTGTCAGGGCCTTTCTTGTTTAGCTTCCTTGATAAATTTCAAGGAACCCCTAGTGTGCTGTTTTTAACTAGATTACAGGTTGAAAAAATGCCAAGTAATTGTGTGTCCAGAGGTTTGGGCAGAGTTGTTGATCTTATCCAGTAACCATTGAATCTGACGTTGTTTCTTGTTCTATTTGACCAGCATTTTCTCTGCTGTAAAAAAATAACTCCCAGGAGCGAAGACAAGTAATTCAATTGTTAATCATGTAAATGAGGGCATATTTCATAAAACTCTGTTTATTTAACATTAGAAGTATAGAAACTGGAGAAGACTATTCAGTAAAGGGAATATTATACATATTTTAATTCCGTTTGCTCTTCAGATTAGATTTTTAAGGATTTAAAAATTCTTACAGGTGACCATACCAATCACTTAATCCTCTTTCTTGAGGAAAAAAATGAGTAAGTAAAAATGTGTGGACATGAATAATCAGAAGATCAGTTTGACTCAGCATTTCCTCTTTCATGAATTTAGCCTAGCTTTTCATCTCTTTCAGAACACAAGATAGGGAGCAGTCTGTCCACTTAGTCTTCCTCACTTGAATATACATGCTTGCCTCTTTGGTTATGTCTTATTTCTTTACTTTGTCATTAATTGTTACCACTATATACAGTTACTTCAGTTTGATACTTGCTTAGATTTCATAATATGCAAACTCACACTGAAGTTAAATAAACCTGCTTGTGATGGGAAACCATCAGTCTTCTTAATTTGGTATTCATGGTTCAAAAACTTCACATTCTTTTGGAGAAAATGAGCCAAAGTGTGGTATCAGTAGTCCTAAAATTATATTTTGATTTCTTTCCCTTAAGAATGCCATAATCTTTTATATATAAGGTCTGAATCCTCATCTTATGAACGTAAGGTAGAAAAATCCTCTCTATACTGATGTTCAAGCAATGGCAAAGTCGAACAAGGTTAGAAGCAAGACATTTTACTCAAAGCCTGTTAGTTGAAAAGGGGTAAATCAGAGTCTGGTAGACTAGATTGAATAACTAACTGCATTAAGTCCCATTATTCCACCTGGATTGCCTGATCATCAGGTGTTAACTTCTAGTCAGCCTTGGGATAGTCCTGAATCTGTAAAGCAGAAGGTATTCATAACAAAGGATCACCTTAATATTGTGCATTTGAGGCAGAAAAGCAATTAATCTGTGTCCAGAAACTTTGCAAATAAGTTTTGATCCTGCATGGTAGTACTGTTTCCATTTTGAAGTTTGTTAAAAACATGATTTATCAAAGCCAGAGAGTTATTTACAAGAAGAACTTAGGGCAGAGTGTGCCATAATTCTTCCTTTGAAAGGTGATGCCTTAAAAATAGAGAAAAAAACTCTCACTTGAGTTGTAATAATAACTGCCTATTCAAACAAATGTTTTAGGTTAAAACTAAGTGATTTTTTTTTTGTTTCCTGTTTATGAATAGTTCATAGGGTAATTTCTTCAGTCATTAAAAAATTCATTATTTCTCCCTCTTGGAAAGATTAGAGATGGCCAACAGAAAGTATGACTTTCTATTTTTACATGCCTTTCTTCAAAGTAGTATGACACAGTCACAGTACTCCAGGCTCAATTCTAGATAGTCCTTTACTGTGCTGTTTTTTAAAAATAATTTCTAAAGTCTGTGGATGATACATAGTAAGTTGACCAACTACATTCTAGAAGCAAGTATTTCAGTTGGTAATGAATGCTCAGCACCTGGCATGTTAACTCATCTTTCTTTAAGTGGTCCATGCATGCTGGTGGTTTTGTTTATTTAACTCTCTTTATATCTAATGTTGGAAATCAATACAACTTAAAATTATTTCGCATCCTATCTTAATGCCCTGATTTTAGTTGTAAATCTTGTGTCCTAAGTTCACTAATTGCTACATTAATTCAAATTTATAACCCCTTTATAAGGGCCAGTTACTTTGGAGAAGGAAAGTATAAGACATTTCAAGACTGCTTTTCATATGTCTTTGGGACCCATTCCTTTAGAGTCATTTCTCATACCTTTATGTTCTAACAGTGAAGTTCTGATAGGTTTAGCAGAATAAATGTATATGTACCTAAGTGTTTTACTTACTTAGTAGCATTTAGAGCTCTTTTACCCTAATGATTATACAGCATTAAGTAATAGCCACTCCCCACATAAATCCTTCTATAGAAAATTCTCCCCATTACTTGAGGATTGATCTTTGGTTCTTTTAATTACTTATCCCAGTTTTCTTCCTACCAGTTTGGCTCCTTTTTCTTTCCCTTAAGGCGATGTGCCCCTCGAGTCCATTTTCAGCCCTCTCTTCTTCCCCTTCTGTATTTCTGTCTCTTACATTTCTCCCCAAGTAATTTTAACTGTTTAAGGGCTTCAATGACCATCATAAGTGCTGATGACTTGTAAGTACTAGATACACATATATTGTTTACTGTAGCCCACTGTCGGGCAGCTGCATCTGCGGAGGTCTCTCCCTGTGCACTAGGTGAAACCTCAACCTGGATGGGGGAGGGTTCTTGACTCTGATTGAGAAAGAATTCTCAAATGGGTCAGATGAGTGTAGGTAAAGAAGAAATTCATTAAAGTGAGAGTAGCAGTGAATGGCAACAGTCCATGCAGGCAGCAGAGGGAGGAAGGAAAAGCTCACTGAACTGCTGCTCAGCATAGGGCAGATCCCTTGCCAACTCCTGAAGCCAGGGTCACCTGGCCTCCAGTGTCTGCTTGAATCTGCATGGTGTGGGTACTAAGTGCCTACCACCCCAGGATTCGCGGGAGCCACAGAGCACTGGATGGAGTGAGATTATGTTCTGAGAACTTTACAAAGGCAAAGAAAGGAGATTTTCAGGCAGGCTACTTATGAGCATGACAGTATAGCTGCAGTCCTGTCCTGGGCACTCAGGTGATGGGAATTTGCAAACCCAAATCAGAGCTCTCAATAGTTCTTCCCTACTTGTCTAGAGTAGAACAGAGACAGAGTGAAGACTTGTGCTTAAATCTAGAAAATAGAATAAATAGCAAATTAACAAAGATGCTTACCACTGAAAGCCCAGAGACAAAATGTAGAAGTTGAGCAGTGGGAAGTCTTTATTTAAGGCAATGTACACACTTCAAGAAGGGAGTGCAGGCAACCGCAGAGAGGAGGCATGCTTAAAGCTTAGGATTCTGTCTTCTAAGGTTTTCAAGAAAGGAGCAAAGGGCAGGGTGAGAGGGGCATAGGCTTGACCTGTGGTCTCCTGATGTCTGTTTCCAGTGAGAGACATTATGTCACCATAAATAATCTGTCCTCTAGATATTCTATAAGATAAACTTAACACAAGGGATTTATTGATGCTATTCTCCAAGACAATGGTGACCCTCAAGCAGTGGAAACATACCATTTAGGACTTGCCCTGCCCTCACATAGGGTCCAGTTGTTGGCTAATTACCATAAAATGCTAGGAATCTTACTTCTTAACTCCTGGTTTTTTAAATAGAATCTTGGCCTTAAGATGGAGTCCTCCTGTTCTTACTATACTGTTTATATCTCAGCCTTTTTTCATCATAGGCAGGAAAAGTTAATCACAATGCTCGTTCCACGTCCCTGTGCTACCTCACCATATTTGTCTTCCAAGCCTTGGACTGCTGTGTCAGCTGCCAGCTGTAAATGACCTCTTGAACATTCCAACAATCTCAACATGTCTAAAATTATGCTCATCCTTTTCTTTCACAAAAACGTTCTTCCTCCAATATTTATAACATCAATAAATATAACCCGTTCACTCAGTTGTTCAAGGCAGAAGCTAGTATATAATACCTGACTACTTACTTTCTCTTAACCCCCACAGCTTTCAATCATATATTTTTTTGATTCAACCTTTGAATTATGTCTTCATTTTGTTTCTCTCCACACAGAAGTTTTTCTAATATTTACTACTTTTGTTTTCATCTTAATTGACCCTCTAACTAGTTTTGTCCTTTGCTAATCATTTTCCTCCATTTTTTCCAATTTAGTACTTTTGAGAACATGTCATGTTATTTCCTCTGAAAATTTTCCAAAGACTACTTATTCATTGCTTTCAGGATAAAATTCCAGGTCCTTAGCATGTTGTTCAAGATTCTTCCCAATCGGGCCCCTCCCCTTTGTTCTCCACTCCCTGGCCCTTAGTACCTCACTTCATCTCTGTGTCTTTCTTTCTCCCCAGTCCTCTGTTTTCTTTTCTTTTTCCTTCTTCCTTCCCTGCCTTCTGTCAATTTAATATCACAGCATGAAGTAGCACCACTTTTTCTGAGTTTGAGCTGAACCTCTCTTATTACTTATCATTTTCTACCATGAAGAGAAATTATCTGTGTGCACATTTTCTTTGCTAAAATTGTAAGTGTCTCAAGTCAGTGTTAGGAGCTGTTTTGCTTCCTGGCAATATAACTGTGCATAATCAGTCTCTGTTCTCAAGAAAGAAGGGAAAACTTCTCTTTTATTCTTGGAACTCCTAACTAAAAGTTCATTTGATAAACAAATAAATGTCTATTTAAAAATTTTTTTTAATCTTAGAGAAAAATTGTGTTTTTTCTCAATTCTTCAATATAGGTTCATCTGATATCTCAAAAATAATTTTATAACAGCCTAAAACAAATCACCCACACATCACACAAATATTTAATAACTATTATAAATGAAATCCTATTTGGTATGCAAAATGATGCAATGAATACAATAATAATAATAATAAAGTGTTGTTTTACATTTTCCAAGTATATATTGTGTTAACCTAACTTATGAAAGCCTCACAGCAGTCTGTGAGAGAGCTGCCTTGAGTATAATTCTTACATAGTTGAGGAAACTGAGGCTATAGTAAAGTAAGTAATTTTGTCACTTACACTAATAAATGGAAAGGAACAGATCTGAAACCTTGGTTTCCTTTTGCCACCAAATACTACTCTTCTAAATCTTACTTAGATGAGGAACGGGGAAAATGTGAATAACTAAAAAAGGAGATGTTAAAGTATTTCAGGGAAGAGATAAGAATTAGGATATGTTGGAGGTGGAGGATGAAGAAAATTTTAGGAAGAATGAACCAAGATTTAATTACAAAGGTACATGTGGAGTTTGAAGGAAATGGAGGAGGCAGCGGTGATTTAAGCTAAAAGCTCCCCAGGCTTCTGACCTCAATTTTCCTTAGGTTTGGTTTCTCCTTTAAGGAAATTCTGGAGAATAGTTTAACAATGCCCAGTGGAAGCAGTCTATGACAGCTGAGATGGGGACGTTTGAATCCTAGAGCCAGCAACCAGTGGGCTTGATGCTGAGGTTTTGAGCAGTATCCTTTGTTTTGATTGAGAATCAAAATCCTCTAATGTGTAACTAGGAACAGCAACTTCACTTTTACAGGACCAACATTTTTGTTTTTTTCATGGTGAAAAATCGAATAGTACAGAAAGACTTAGAAGGAAAAGCAGCAATGTTACCTTCTCTGTCTCCAGTTCCACCTCCTAGAATTATTTTTTCTTTTGGTTTTTGCATCATTCTACACATGAGACTCATACTGTTATTTCTTGTTTACATCTTGCTATAAAATGTTAAGATTTAGCTCACTTAACCTGCTGCCTGCCTTCCCTTGCTCTCCCAATTTTGTACTGATACCATTTTCTTAGTGTGCCTGCTTGTTACCCATGTGGCTTTAAATCAAACACTTAAAACTCTGACTCTGTCAACCTCTCATAGGCTCTCTTTGACAAGCCACTATGTAAAATAAGATTATCAATACCTCTACTCTTCCCTCTACTTCTCTTTTCTCTAGCCGTCAGCTCCTAAATTCTGACAGATGAACTTCTGTTTCTTTTCATTTTTACATAAGAGCAATGCTTTAAAATTGAAGACTAATCTTTTTTCTTCTGTTTTGACAATTAGCAACAATTATCTGTTCAAATATTATTCTCCCATTCTCTCTAGAGTTCTTTTCTTCTGCAACTCCTCTAACAGATTTATACCAGAGTCTTTCAGTCTTCCATTTCCCTTAATTCCTCAGGTCTTTTTTTATCTATCTCTTTAAAATGTGATCTGAGTGAATTCCTAATAATATCTTCCAATTCATTGATTCCGTCTTCAACTATGTCCAATGATAAGTCTCTTACTTATCTAGTGTTGTTTTTAATTTCAATAACCTCGTTGTTAAATTTTTTATTGAAGTACACTGTACCTGTAGATATATATTATCTGTTCAGTTCACTACATTTTCACAGATTGAAAAACTTGTGTAACCCAACCCCAGATCAAGAAACAGAATATTACTAGTATGCCAGAAGCCATCTTTGTGCTCCCCTCCAATAAGTAACACCTCCCTTGAGTCACTAACATTCTGACATCTGAAAGCATGTATTAATTTTACCTATTTTTTATCATCTATAAATGGAATTATAAAGTAAATACTCTTTTGTATCTGGGTTCTTCCACTCTACATTTTTATTCAGGTCATTACATGTAGCTCGTAGTTCTTTCCATCTCATGTGACATAATATTACATTGTGTGACTATACCACTTATTTATCTAGCAATTATCTATCTAATAATTTACTCAGTGTTGATGGAGACAGATTATTTAGTTTGGTGCACTTGAAAATAGTAGTACCATGAAAATTTCAATATAATAGTAGTTCCTGACCCAGGATGATAATGAAGCTTTCACAAAGATCCAGTCACAGAATCAGCAAATATCTTGGTTCTTTTTATGTTCTTGAGGCTGTCTTCTTGATTCTTTGTGCCCCAATTCCACAGAGCCGTTGACAGTTGGGAAGGGCGAGGGGAAGGAATTTTGGCTTCTAGTTTTAAGTAATGAGCCTGTATCTTCTATAAAGTGCTTTCAGTCCCTGTCACCCAGGAGGAGTCAGATTCCTAACGACCCAGCCGGTCCCTCATCCAGATTCCTGGCGGGCCGTGGCTTCAGCCCTACACATCACTTTGTACTTCTGTTCCATTTCTGGGCCACACATATGTTTAAGTTGTATTCAAGACCAACTGTGGTTTTCTAGATCACTCTGTATTTTATCTGTCATCACTGTTTTGTGCTTCAAAGCATGAATTGACTAAAACATCTTAACCAGAAGTCTTCCTTTGAATTTGAAGACTCCTGGATTTGGGGGTATATCCATGTGTTTGTTTACCCCTTTGTTTAAACTCAGAAAAATTCTTGCATCAATTCTCTGACAATTTCCTTTCCTTTATTTTCACCTTCTAAAACCTCTAAGATTTGGATTTGGGATCACCCTAGATTAATCTTCAGTTTCTCTTACATTCTTAACTATATTTTTCTTCTTCCTTTAGTTCTGGGGATATTTTCTTGACTTTAACTTCAGTCCTTTGGACTTGTTTTATTTTGGTAATGAGCATTTTAACTTATTTATAAACTGATTGTTCCTTTTCATGACCTCCTAAATCTTGTTTTGTAGCCTTAATATCTTCTTGAATTTCTCCGAGAAACATAATTGGACTTTTTTGAAAACTTTCTTCTGTTTCCTGAATTGTTTTTCCTCCTACCACAGTTAAGATTTATTTTCTCTCATTTTTGTAGGTTTTTCCATAAAGGTCTGATGATCCTTAATTGTACATTTATATTTAAGAACTGAGTTGATTGCAGTAGGTGACTGAATTGAAATTACCTTTGGTGTTTGTAGGTTTACTTCCCTGCTAGCCTTCGTATGAATGATGCAGCTCACAGTAGTTTTATACAGATAAGCAGAACATGTCAGCTGGCAGACATCTCGTTAGGATGGATGTGCATAGATCCAGCTGTTAGGTTGGAGGCTCCCCATAAATGCAAGAATGAAGAATTTATCTGGGGGCACCAACCCTGACAGTAGCAGCCTCATATCTCCCCAAGTAGTTTATTTAGTATTGTTAGGAAGGAAGGGACTCGGCTAGGTTTCTCAGGGAAGTCAGATATAGTGAGACTAAGAAATCAAAGTCAAGAAAGGAAAGTAAGTTTTAATGCACTCTGCATAGAGTAGCAGAGCAGGCCTGCCTAAGGTGACAGGCCCAGATGCTCATTCTGAGGCTTCTTTTATGTGGCTTTGGCAGGGCAGAGAGGTCCTTGAATGACAGCTCTCAGCTCTCTAGGCTGTTTCTGATCGCTGAAAGGAGGACAGGGGCTGTGCTGTGCCTGCGCCTCTGATGTTTCTTATGTGGGGGACCCTGGACATTTCCTGAGTCACTCTTGGACCCTGTAGCTTCATCTGATTAACTCTCTGAGTCATTTCTGGCTCTCTGGCTATATCTGATAAACTTCCTGAGTCATTTTTAGGGGGCCCTCTCTCCTTTTCATCCTGCTCATTTCTGTCTTTCTGCCTAACAGTATCATAGAGACAGGCCCTTCAGATTTCTTTGCTTTTCCTTGCCGCTACAGCTGGGGAAAAATAAGCTGCTTGTTCTGTACAAGAGCATAGGAAAGTGAGAAGGGTCAACTATTACAGCTATTCAGTAGATAGACGTCAAATGAAACCTCTTATTTTGGGCTTCTATTTTCTACCTCTGAGTCCTGAATTTCTCTGGGGTTTTGCAGGGGAAGATCTGTTCCCACCCATTTCAACATTAGCACACTACTGGATGTATCCTGGACTAAAGTTTCCTCCATTTCTTTTCATCTATCAACATACTTGCTTTCTTATTTTGTCTAGAAATTTGTTGACCTCTCCATCTGATATTCATACTAAAGAAACACAATTACAAGATAAACCTGTAACAGTGAAGTTATTTCCTACTTACATATATACTTTTTTGATATTATTAATGTACAATTACATGAGCAACATTATGGTTACTAGACTCCCCACCACATACCCCATTGCAGTCACTGTCCATCAGCGTAGTAGGATGTTATAGAATCACTACTTGTCTTCTCTGTTATAACTGCCTTCCCTGTATCCCCCCCACCCCCCCGACCCCCCCTACATAATGTGTGCTAATTGTAATAGCCCTTTTTCCCCCTTATCCCTCCCTTCCCACCTCTCTTCCCCAGTCTACTTCCCTTTGGTAACTGTTAGTCCATTCTTGGGTTCTATTTTGAGTTTTTTGAGGAACCTCCATACAGCTTTCCACAATGGTTGGACTAATTTACATTCCCACCAGCAGTATAGGACAGTTCCCCTTTCTCCACATCCTTGCCAACATTTGTTGTTGTTTGTGTTTTGGATGTTGGCCATCCTAACTGGTGTGAGGTGATATCTCATTGTGGTTTTAATTTGCATTTCTCTGATGACTAGGGATGTGGAGCATCTTTTCATGTGCCTGTTGGCCATCTGAATTTCTTCTTTGGAGAAGTGTCTGTTCACATCCTCTGCCCACCTCCTCTGCCCATTTTTTAATAGGTCTATTTGCATTTTGTTTGTTGAGGTGCATGAGCTCTTTATGTAATTTGGATGTCAACCCTTATCAGATATGTCATTTATGAATATATTCTCCTATACTGTAGGATGCCTTTTTGTTCTACTGATAGTATCTTTTGCTGTACAGAACTTATATTTTTTAAGGATCATTTTAATGGGCTCTAGATTACATGGTAAGAGCTTTCAGACACCAAAATGAAAAGGATAATTGGAAAGGTCAGATCTCTGTTGACAAATGATATAATTATTAAAGATCAATGTGTTCACCAGAACATTTATTAAATACTCCTTATGCACTAGAAAGTGTTCTGATATCAGGAGATACACAAGTGATCAAGACAGCTAAGGCCCTTGCCTTTGTGGAGTTTACATTTTAATAGAAAAAATGTAAATAAAATAAGTAAACAAGTAAGATAGTTTTAGATAATGGTTAAGTAATAGGAAGAAAATACAAGGGTTCTTTCACAAAGATTGACTGCTGGAGGGGTTTAATGGTATGTTAGGAAAAACGTTAGATAAGGAAGTCCAGGAATGCTTCTTTTAGGTCTTCCTTGAGTTTTGTCTCCTGAATGTTGAAAAGAAGTTAGCCATGTGAATATCTGGAGTAAGAGCATCCCAGGCAGATAATACTGCAAGTACAAAGGCCCTGAGGCAGGGTTGAGCTTGGCCCATTTGAAAAATAGAAACAAGACCATCGGTATAATAAAGAAAGGATTCATAAGAAACATGCCCAGAGAGGTAGGCAGGACCAGATCTTTTAAGGCCTTTTAAAGAAATTTGAATTTTATTCTAAATGGAGTGCGAAGCCATCAAATAATTTTTTTGAGCTATTATTTTTTTCTCTTGGTATCATTAATATACAATCACATGGGCAACATTATGATTACTAGACTCCCCCCATTATCCAGTCCCCACCACATAACCCGTTACAGTCACGGCCCATCAGCGTAGTAAGATACTATAGAATCACTACTTGTCTTCTCTGTGTTATACTGCCTTCCCCGTGACCCCACACACACACATTATGTGTGCTAATTGTAATGCCCCTTTTTCTCTCTTATCCCTCCATTCCCACCCATCCTCCCCAGTCCCTTTCCCTTTGGTAACTATTAGTCCATTCTTGGGATCTGTGAGTCTGCTGCTGTTTTGTTCCTTCAGTTTATTCTTTGTTCTTATACTCCACAGATGAGTGAAATCATTTGGTACTTGTCTTTCTCCGCCTGGCTTATTTCACTGAACATAAAACCCTCTAGCTCCATCCATGTTGTTGCAAATGGTAGGATTTGCTTTCTTCTTATGGCTGAATAATATTCCATTGTGTATATGTACCACTTCTTCTTTATGCATTCATCTACTGATGGGCACTTAGGTTGCTTCCATTTCTTGGCTATTGTAAATAGTGCTGCAATAAACATAGGGGTGCACCTGTCTTTTTCAAACTGGGCTGCTGCATTCTTAGAGTAAATTCCTAGGAGTGGGATTCCTGGGTCAAATGGCATTTCTATTTTGAGTTTTTTGAGGAACCTCCATACTGCTTTCCACAATGGTTGCACTAATTTACATTCACACCAGCAGTGTAGGAGGTTTCCCCTTTCCCCACATTCTCACCAACATTTGTTGTTGTTTGTCTTTTGGATGGTGGCCATCCTAACTGATGTGAGGTGATATATCATTGTGGCATTAATTTGCATATCTCTGATTAGCAGTGTGGAGCACCTTTTCATGTGCCTGTTGGCCATCTAAATTTCTTCTTTGGACAAGTATCTGTTCAGATCTTCTACCCATTTTTTAATTGGATTATTTGCTTTCTGTTTGTTGAGGTGCATGGCTCTTTATATAATTTTGATGTCAACCCCTTATCGGATATGTCATTTATGAATATATTCTTCTATTCTGTAGGGCACCTTTTTGTTCTACTGATGGTGTCCTTTGCTGTACAGAAGCTTTTGAGTTTGATATAGTCCCACTTGTTCATTTTTGCTTTTGTTTACCTTGCCTGGGGAGATATGGTCATGAAGAAGTTGCTCATGTTCATGTCCAAGAGAGTTTTGCTTATGTTTTCTTCTAAGAGTTTTATGGTTTCATGACTTACATTCAGATCTTTCATCCATTTCGAGTTTACTTTTAGTGTATGGAGTTAGGCAGTAATCCAGTTTCATTCTCTTACAGATAGCTGTCCAGTTTTGCCAACACCAGCTGTGAAGAGGCTGTCATTTCCCCAATGTATATCCATGGCTCCTTTATTGTATATTAATTGACTATATATGCTTGGGTTAATATCTGGACTCTCTATTCTGTTCCACTCGTCTATGGGTCTGTTCTTGTGCCAGTACCAAATTGTCTTGGTTACTGTGGTTTTGTAGTAGAGCTTGAAGTTGGGAAGCAAGATCACCCCTGCTTTATTCTTCCTTCTTAGGATAGCTTTGGCTATTTGGGGTCTTCGGTGGTTCCATATGAATTCTAGAACTATTTTTTCCAGTTTGTTGAAGAATGCTGTTAGTATTTTAATAGGGATTGCATTGTATCTGTAGATTGCTTTAGGCAGGATGGCCATTTTGACAATATTAAATCTTCCTACCCAAGAGCATAGGATGAATTTTTCATTTATTAGTGTCCTCTTTAATTTCTCTTAGGAGTGTCTTGTAGTTTTAAGGGTATAGGTCCTTCACTTCCTTCGTTAGGTTTATTCCTAGGTATTTTATTCTTTTTGATGCAATTGTGAATGGAATTGTTTTCCTGATTTCTCATTCTGCTAGTCATCATTATTGTATAGGGTGCAACAGATTTCTGTGTATTAATTTTGTATCCTGCAACCTTGCTAAATTCAGATATTAGTTCTAGTAGTTTTCAAGTGGATTCTTTAGGGTTTTTTATGTACAATATCACATCATCTGCAAACAGGGACAGTTTGGCTTCTTCCTTACCAATCTGGATGCCTTTTATTTCTTTGTGTTGTCTGATTGCCGTGGCTAGGACCTCCAGTACTATGTTGAATAACAGCGGGGAGAGTGGGCCTCCTTGTCTTGTTCCCGATCTCAGGGGAAAAGCTTTCAGCTTCTCACTGTTTGTTAAGTATGATGTTGGCTGTGGGTTTGTCATATATGGCCTTTATTACGTTGAGGTACTTGCCCTCTATACCCATTTTGTTGAGAGTTTTTATCATGAATGGATGTTGAATTTTGTCAAATGCTTTTTCAGCATCTATGGAGATGATCGTGTGGTTTTTGTTCTTCTTTTTGTTGATGTGGTGGATGATGTTGATGGATTTTCGAATGTTGTATCATCCTTGCATCCCTGGGATGAATCCCACTTGATCATGGTGTATCATCCTCTTGATGTATTTTTGAATTCAGTTTGCTAATATTTTGTTAAGTATTTTTGTATCTGTGTTCATCAGGGATATTGGTGTGTAGTTTTCTTTTTTTTGTGGTGTCTTTGCCTGGTTTTGGTATTAGAGTGATGCTGGCCTCATAAAATGAGTTTGGAAGTATTCCCTCCTCTTCTATTTTTTGGAAAACTTTAAGGAGAATGGATATTATGTCTTTTCTAAATGTCTGGTAAAATTCAGAGGTGAATCCGTTTGGTCTGGGGGTTTTGTTCTTGGATAGTTTTTTGATTACCGATTCAATTTTGTGGCTGGCGATTGGTCTGTTTAGATTTTCTGTTTCTTTCTTGGTCAGTCTTGGAAGGTTGTATTTTTCTAGAAAGGTGTCTATTTCTTCTAGGTTATCTAGTTTGTTAGCGTACAGATTTTCATAGTATTCTCTAATAATTCTTTGTGTTTCTGTGGTGTCCGTTGTGATTTTTCCTTCCTCAATTCTGATTCTGTTTATGTGTATAGACTCTTTTTCTCTTAATAAGTCTGGCTAGGGGTTTATCTATTTTGTTTCTTTTCTCAAGAACCAGCTCTTTGTTTCATTGATTTTTTTCTATTGTTTTATTCTTCTCAATTTTATTCATTTCTTCTCTGATCTTTATTATGTCCCACCTTTTGCTGACTTTGGGCCTCATTTGTTCTTCTTTGTCCAGTTTCAATAATTGTCAATTTAGACTATTAATTTGGGATTGTTCTTCCCTCTTTAAATAGGCCTGGATTCCTATATACTTTCCTCTTAGAACTGCCTTCGCAGCTTCCCACAGAAATTGCCGCGTTGTGCTGTTGTTTTCATTTGTTTCCATTTATTGCTTAATGTCTGTTTTAATTTGGTCTTTAATCCATTGATTATTAGGAACATGTTGTTAGGCCTCCATTTCTTTGAGAGCCTTTTTGTTTTCTTTGTACAATTTATTTCTAGTTTTATACCTTTGTGATCTGAGAAGTTGGTTGGTACAATTTCAGTCTTTTTTAATTTACTGAGACTCTTTTTGTGGCCTAATATGTGGTCTATTCTGGAGAACATTCTGTGTGCACTTGAGAAGAATGTGTATCCTGCTGCTTTTGGGTGTAGAGTTCTGTAGATGTCTGTTAGGCCCTCTGTTCTAGTGTGTTGTTCAGTGCCTCTGTGTCCTTACTTATTTTATGTAGGGTTGATCTATTCTTTGGAGTGAGTGGTGTGCTGAAGTCTCCTAAAATGAATGCATTGCAGTCTATTTCCTTCTTTAATTCTGTTAGTATTTGTTTCACATATGTCAGCACTCTTGTGTTGGGTGCATAGGTATTTATAATGGTTATAGCCTCTTGTTGGACTGACCCCTTTATCATTATGTAATGTCCTTCTTTATCTCTTGTGACTTTCTTTGTTTTGAAGTCTATTTTGTCTGATACAAGTTCTGCAACTCCTGCTTTTTTCTCCCTATTGTTTGCATGAAATATCTTTTTCCATCCCTTCACTTTTAGTCTGTGTATATCTTTGGGTTTGAGGTGAGTCTCTTGTAAGCAGCATGTTGATGGGTCTTGCTTTTTTATCCATTCTATTACTCTGTGTCTTTTGATTTGTGCATTCAGTCCATTTACATGTAGGGTGGTTATCGATAGATATGTACTTACTGCCATTTCAGGCTTTGGATTCGTGGTTACCAAATGTTCAAGAGTTGCTTCTTTACTGTCTAACCATCTAACTTAACTCACTTATTACGCTATTATAAAGACAGTTTGATGACTGTTTATTTCCATCAAAGAATTTTAAGCAGGATATTATTATGGTCTAATTTATGTTTTTAAAGCTTGTAGATCCAGAATATATTTTGTGTGTTGAGCCTTTGGCATTCTGATGGATTGGATATTGGAGATAGAGGAAATGGAGGAATCACGGATGTCTAATTTATTTTTGGCTTGAATAGTCTATAGTGCTTAGTTCCATGGTTCCTTTTATTCTGCTCTGGTGATATGCTTTGGGCAGCCTAGTATCTGCACAGGCCACAGTGGTGACCTCTAGTTACTTTTCAAGAGTTCTCGTTTACAGTCAAATACTTAGACATTTATTTGGCCTAGCTAGGATGGTTGAAACCAGAGATACTTCCAGGTATAGCAATATGGTATGCTGGAAATAGTTCTCTCCCACAATGGTGTCATGTTTTTGAATTTATGAGACAACTCTAAAATTTTAAGCAGCTACCTGAAAGTGAGGAGTGTACTTTCAGCCCACACAAGTGAGACAATTCTGTCAGAGTTGTTTGATGTTGTATACCTGTAATAACAAATTCAGATGTAGTCTGGGACCAAGCAAATTATATATAAATTATTGAAATGGGCCCTAATTTAAGTTCATTTAAAAATGAAGCTAAATGCCATGAAGACAAATAAAAAATTTGTATGAGCCATACTTAGACTACAGGATGCATTTTCTGATTCCTCTCTGATCTTTTTTATAGTTCTGTTTTGGGAGAGGGGAGTGTACTTTTACTTTTCAGAATGCAAAGAAGATTGATGTCTGCATCATGGTGGCATTAAGAGGTTTCTCAGTTTTGTTCACCCACCCAGACAAATAGTCAGCATCCATCCACAAACAGAAATGCCTTTGTGGGAGACTTAAAATCTGCCACCATACATTCAAGGAACTGGAAGGAATCTCACCCACCCATGCATTACATGATAGACAGACTTTGTTCCCAGGGGTTTAGACCCTTGGGTGACTCAGGATCTAGCTCCAGTCCCTCTTGACTGAGGCCTGGGAGCCCTGAGATCTCTTACTCAGACAGTCACCCACAGGGAAGATCGCCTTTGTGGAAGTCCAGGTTCAGAGAGGATGCAGTAGTCCCTTGGCGCACTGGAGCAAGCACTTGATTAAAACTGGAGGAGGTGGCTGCTACTTCAAATGTGAAGACAGCAACACAGAGCTCAAAGGGACAGCAAACGTCAAGGAAACATGGCAGCACCAAAGGATCACAATAATCTTCTATTACCAAAGCCAAGTCATGGAATTCGATGACTTAACACTGTGAAGAATTTAAAAGGCTATTTTTAGGAAACCCAGTAAACTACAAGAAAATACAGAAGACGATTCAGTGAAATCAGGAAAGCAATACACAGCATAAAATGAGAAGTTTAACAAGAAGATAGAAATCTTGAAAAAGATCCAAATAGAAATTCTGGAGCTGAAGAATTTGATGAATGAAATGAAAAATGCATCAGCCGTAGACTTGATCAAGCAAAAGAAAAAGCCAGTGAGAAAGAAGACAGGAATTTTGATAATTGTGCAATTTGACGAAAGCAATGAAAAAGAATGAATAAAGCCTGTGGGGTCAGTGGGACAGACTAAAAAGGACCAATTTTGTGAATTATTGGAGTTGTAGAAGGAGAAGCGTAGAAAGGGGACAGAAGGCTTATTTCAAGAAATAAAAACAGGGGACTTCCCAAATCTAAGGAAAGTTTTGGATATCCAAGTTCATGAAGCTCATAAGTCAAGTTACAACAAAATCAAGTTAAAGAAATCCTCCCCTTCCTATTCAACATAGTACTGGAAGGCCTAGCCAGCACAATTGGATAAGGAATAGAAATTAAAGGCCCAGAATCAGAAAAGTAGAATTCTCTCTGTAGATATCATGATTTTATATATAGAAAATTGTAAAGATACCACCAAAACATTGTGAGATCTATTGAACAATTTCAGTAACGTTGCAGGATACAAAATCAACATAGAAAAATCAGTTGTGTTTCTATGCACTAATAATGGGTTATCTGAAAAAGAAATAAAGACCCGTCCATTGACAATATCATCAAAACAACAAAATACATAAGAATAAATTTAAACAAGGAGGAAAAAGATCTCTATGCTGAAAATTACAGAGCATTGATTAAAGAAACTGAAGAAGGCTCAAGTAAGTGGAAAGGTGTTAATTGATTGGAGGAATTACTGTTAAATGTGATAGTATACAAAATTATCTATAGATGCAATACAATCCCTACCAAGATTTCAAAGGTATTTTTTGCAGAAATAGAAGAACATTAAATTTGTATGGGACCACAAAAGACCCCAAATAGCCAAAGCAATCCTAGGAAAGAACAAAGCTGGAGTCATCATACTTCCTGATTTAAAACTCTAATACAAAGCTGTAGTAGTCAGAAAAGTATAGTAGTGGCATTAAAAACAGAAACATAGACCATTGGGATAGAATTGACAGCCCACTAGTAAACCCATGCATATTCAATTAATTTCTGACAAAAAAGCTAAGAATACTCAATTGGGAAAAGAGAATTTCTCAGTAAATTGTGTTGGGAAAACTGAACCACTTCATGCAAAAGAATGAAACTGGACCACTGTCTTACACCATACACAAAAATCAACTCAAAATATATTGAAGACTTGAGCGTAAGACCTGAAATCATAAAACTCCTAAAAGAAAGCATAGGGGTTAAGCTCCTTGACATTGGTCTCAGCAGTGATTTTTTTGGATTTGACATTAAAGCAAAGGTAACAAAAGCAAAAATCAATAAGTGAGACTACATCAAACTAAAAAACTTCTGAAAACAGAGGAAAGCACCAATAAAATGAAGAGCAGCCTGCAGAATAGAAGAAAATATTTGCCAATCATATATCTGATAAGGGGTTAATGTCCAAAATTCATAAAGAACTCATAACAACTCAATAGCAAAAAACCCAAATAATCCAATTAAAAATGGGCAAAGGATCTGAATAGACATTTTTCCAAAGACATTACTCAGATGACCAACAATTATATGACAAGGTGCTCAGCCATCACCAGTCATTAGAAAAATATAAATGAAAACCACAATAAGATATTACCTTATGTCTGTTAGAATGGTTTTCATATAAAAAACAAGGAATAACAGGAATTTTCCAAGGATATGGAGAAAAGAGAACTCTCATGTACTATTGATGGGAATGTAACTTGTTATAGCTACTGTTGGGAAACAGTATGGAGGTTCCTCAAAAAATTAAAAATAGAAGTGCCATATGATCCAGCAATCCTCCTACTTCTGGATATTTATCCAAAGAAAATAAAGTCACTATCTCAAAAAGATATTTGCACCCCCATGTTCATTGCAGCATTATTTATAGCCAAGACAGGAAAACACCTAAGTGTCCATCCACAGATGACTGTATAAGGAAGGTGTGAGATACACACACAAACATATCCACACAATGGCATATCATTCAGCCATAAAAAATAAGGAAATTCTGCCATTTGTGACACCAAAAATGGACCTTGAGGGCTAAGTGAAACTTAAGTCAGGGAGAGACAAATATTCTATGATCTCACTTTTATATGGAATCTAAAAAAAAACTCACTGAAAAGAGATCAGATATGTGGTTAGCAGAAGTGTATAA
Source organism: Smutsia gigantea (assembly GCA_032199065.1). Taxonomy (NCBI): domain Eukaryota; kingdom Metazoa; phylum Chordata; class Mammalia; order Pholidota; family Manidae; genus Smutsia; species Smutsia gigantea. Next base: position 23,044 of record JAVSCE010020779.1, on the reverse strand, counting down.
CAGGGGAATTGGGTGAAGGTGGTCAAAAGGTACAAACTTACAAGATTACTAAGTACCAGGGATGTAATGTACATGATGACTATAGTTAACACTGCTCTGTGGTATATATTTGAAAGTTAACAGAATAAAGACTAAAAGCTGTCATCACAAGTAAAAAAAATTTTTGGTACTATATGAGGTGATGGAAGTTAATTAAATTTACTGTGATAATCATTTCAAAACATCTGTATATTTAGTCCTTATGCTGCACTCCTTAAACTCACACAGTGTTGTCAGTTATATTTCAGTATGACAGAAAAATCCTCTTCAAAAAATTTTATAAGATTGTCAAAAATCAAAGACAAAGAGAATCTTAAAATCAGCAAAAGAAAAAAACCTTGTAACTTACAAGAGACCCCCCCCCCCTACCGCCATAAAGCTATCAGTAATTTTCTCAGCAGAAACCTTACGGGCCAGCAGCAGATAGGACTATATATTTAAATTCTGAAAGAAAAAAAACTGCCAACCAAGAATACTTGACCTGCAAAGCGGTTCTCAAGAAATAAAGGAGAAATAAGGCTTTGTCAAACAAAAGTTGAGGGAGTTCCTCACCACTGGTTCTGCCTTACAAGAAATGCTGACAGGAATTCTTTAAGCTGTAATATGAAAATATACAGCACACTGGTAAAGGGAAGTATTCAGAATTCTCTAAAGTGTAATGTGGTGGTTGGTGTGTTACCTCTAGAATAAGACAAATATATTAAAATTCTGAACTTAAAAGGACAAGAATATTAAAAACAACTACAATGATTTATTAGAGAATATACTGTATAAAAAGAGGTAAAACATGAAATGAAAAACAATAAAAGGGGAGGAGGAGTAAAAGGGTAGAGTTTTTCTATGTGATCAAAATTATCAGATTAAAACCACAAAACAAAACCTGTGGTAGTCTCACAAAAGATAGAGATCAAAATCAAGCATACCACTGTGGAAAATCATCAGTCCACAAGGGAAGACAGCAAGAGGAAGAAAGGAATAAGGAAACTATGACATAAACAGGAAACTACTAATAAGATGGCATTAGTAAGGCCTTACCTACAGTAATTACTCTAAATGTAAATGGATTCAATTCTCCAATCTAAAAGCATAGTGTCTGAATGGATTAAAAAAAACAAGATCCCAACCATATGCTGCCTCCAAGAGACTTTACTTCAGCTTTAAGGAAACACATAGGCTCAAAGTTTAGGAATGGAAAAAGATATTCTATGTAAACAGAAATAAAATGAAGGCAGGGTTAGTTATGTCAAGACAGAGTAGACTTTCATCTCAAAACAATAACTAGAGACCAAGAGGTCATTATATAATGTTGAAGGAGTCAATTTATCAATCTGGAACAGTCATAATTATATATGAACTTAATATCATAGCACCTAAGTATATTAAGCAAATACACATCTGAAGGGAGAAATAGGCAATTCAATAATAGTAGGGAACTCAATTCAGTACCCCACTTTCCACAATGGATAAATCTTTAGACAGAAAATCAACAGGGAAATGTTGGACTTGAACCAAATTAGAAAGCGTGTTATTTTTTTCTTATAAAACAGTGCATGCTAATATATTAAATTCAGACATCTCATCAATACTTGAAAAGGGTAATGAAAATCATTTGTAATGCTATCTAGAGGTATTTATTGTATGACTGCTCAGACTTCATTTTGTTTGTATCTTCATATAAAGATTTTTCCCACTTAGCAATAAGTATGAACATCTTTCTAAATCAACTAATGTTCATCTACATCATTATTTTCAGTGTTAACATAGTATTCCACTGATACACCATAAACTGTTTTTCTGGTCCCCTCTTATTGAGGATATGGTGTTTTCCTGATCTGTTATTTTAACTATAAAAGGTATATTGCCACCTTATTCCACCTCTGTCTTTACTGTTCTTCTTCCAAAGGATAAATACATATCGGTTCAGTACATTAGGTATTAACATTCTATTTTCCTTTGAAATCCATTCATTGTACGCTATAAAAAATAGGTGGCAGAATTTGGGGATTGAGTGAAGATTCCGAGAGATATATCCCAGAAATACCTATTATTTACTAGACAAATTTCCTTATTTAACATATTTAATCATTAAAACTATCTTGAGTGGCTACTATGTATCAGGCATTGCTCTACACTTTCACAGGCATTATATTTATATTTTTTAACTTGTAATTGTCCTTTTTTTTATTGGGAGAGAAAACACATAAAATTTACCATCTCAGCCATTTTTGAATGTGCTGCTCTGTAGTGTTATGTATATTTATATTATTGTAAAACTGATCTCCAGATCTTCATCTTGCATTAAACAACTCTTCTTTTCTCCCTCCTCCCAGCCCCTGGTAACCCCATTTCTAAGAATGACTACTTTAGGTACCTCATGTAAGTGGAATCATATATTTATCATTCTCTGACTGGCTTATATCACTTAGCATAATGTCCTCAATGTTCTTCCATGATGTAGCAAGTGACAGGAATTACATTTTTTAATAGGCAAAGAATTTGAGGCTTTACTTTAATTCTGTTGATAAGTTTGTTTCTGGATCACAGAGTGTATATTCAAAACTTTGAACTTGAACTTTGCAAAAATATTTATAAGAACTTATATTTCACAGAGTGATGAACAGTTTGTGCAAGTCATTGTCTACTTTGGGAATTCATAGATGAAAGGCATGGAAAACAGGAAATCATAAGATATAGTGATAATATATTAAAAGGAGATATGAACACAGTTCAGTGGGAGCTTGAAGAGAGGAAGGAACCCAAGGCTCCCTGAGACTAAGGCAGCTCCATAGACCCTGTAGCTACCTCTTAAATAGAAAGAACACTGAAAGTATTCATAATAGAGAAAATAGAGTATGAAGAGCCTCAAGGGTGTGAAATATAAGGTGTATTTGTGGAACTATCAGAAATCTAGTGTTGCTGGAGCAAAGAATATTCGAGGCAAATTCTGAAGGATAAAACTGGAAGGGCCTTGTGTGCTGTGCTACTAATTAAATCTTTATTTCGTAGGCACAGGGAGCAGGAAAGTGACATGATCTGATCCGTATTTCTGGAGGATAAAGCTGGCTCTGTTAAGGGTGGATTGGAATGGGGAGGGACTAGAGAAGACCAGTAAGGAATCCATGGGATGAGTCCAGATGTGAATGCTCTCTAAATTTAATAATTAAGCATACTTGTAGAACTTTAATGAAATAAAAACCAGTATTTGTAGTCAGTCTTTTTTGCCTGTCACTCATGCTGTCCACAACGCCTTCCAGTGCCTGATCTAACCAGTCCCAGCACTAGGTAGCTTGGAAATGTTTATTAAGAAAATATCTCTGTCTTGACAGACAGGAGCAGGAGCATGTGGGCTTACAGCAGACCTTATAGCTCCTCTGCGGAGTCCTCTTGTAGACAGCATGAGATCAGCAGTGCCCTCTGCAAGTAAGCTTCATAGGCAAAAGGCCATTTTTTTCCATTATAGACTCCCTCATACATTGCAAAGAAAATTTGTTGCAACCAGTATTTCCACCTTTTACGTGTTTCGCTGATTTAAAAATATTTCATGGAACATTTAAGTTGTAGCAGCTTTGGTATTAATCTTTGTATTTTACAGTTTTGGAACTCTGCTTCTCATTGTTTTGGCATGAAAATGTCCCATTCAGACTTCATGCTGCTTTTAATTTAAAAGGTTCCTACATGGAGAGTACTGTATCTAGAATATAAACTACTTGTCTATTCTTCCTTGAAGCCAATTGTCTTATAGTTATGTTGGCATTGATACTGAGTCATTTCTTAGGAAGTTATGTAACTGTTGTTAGCTCATCACTTTAATCACTTAACAATTCAATCTCTTAACTACTCTTTATACTCTGTGCTTATCTGTCATACATCATCATTACCCTTTCCTTTCAAACTCAAGTCTCAGATGCTTTTATTTCATTCTCTGCAGTACTGGGGCAGGTTAACAAATGTTGTAATTCCTGTTAGTTCTAGGCTTCCCTCCAATAATGCTTGAAAACTACATGCTCATATGCTTAAACCACATTCTGAGGCTTATCTTTTAAATTATGGATCTCATGTTCAAAAAGATTTTCATCTTTGTTTATAAATAAGACATGTATTTATAGTTTTATGGGACTGAAGCTTGGGGGAATATACAGTTTAGGGAAGGATTTTTTTTTTTAAGATAACTGATTCAGTCATGGGGTGGTGGTTTTTCTCCGCTAATCATGACCTTTACTTTCAGCATGCAGTGCAGTCTGTCAACATCTCAGTGGGGAGAAAAGAGATTTTTAGTGCACTTTAAATAAAATACTCTCTTTGCATTGAGTTAATAACCATTTTATAGGTAAAAATGAGGTTCAAGAAGTTATTTATCTCAGATCACACAGCTAGTATATGACAAAGTTGAGGTCTAAACTTTTTCTTATGTCTCATCATGCACCTTGTGGAGAAAATGAAACTTTCTGACCAGGATTCCCACCTGGCCTTGATAATGTGCACTGTATATATATAAGAGGCTGTTTGCACATCTGTGGGATGTTTACCAGGGACAGAACAGCTGGTCAGCCACGGAGTACCTGCTCAGGGGAGGGCAGGAGAGGAAACACCCATTCTCTCCTCTCTTTAGTTCCCGTTATGTAATTGGTTGGGCATCCCCAGTCACCAGAGACCCACCCATAGAGCTCCTCCAGATGCTAGAGGGAGGGAAGTAGAGGGCTCTGAGAGGGGAGACTGGTGCAAGCAAGTGTGGGTGCGGAAAAAGGAAGCCTGAAGGGACAACTAAGAGAGAATGGTGGCTGGCAGAGGGAAGCCATGGAGCCCCAGTGCCAGGAGAGGATGAAGCCATGCTGGGGAGCAGGAGGGGGCAGTACCAGAGCCAGGAGGGGCTGAGACCTGCTGCAGTGAGAATAAACGTGGTGCCCCTTTGAAAGCCCCCAACTTCTTGCCCTTGCTTTTATTCAGTCTCATCAAATTCGTGGGGAACTTGCTCCTGGTGGGGAGCCCTCTCCTCCCAGAGCAGCAGCCTCAAGTCAGAGATTTTTATTTATTTATTCTATTCGTTTAAGAAATTTAAGCAATGGCAAAAAGTAGAAAAGCGAAAGTAAGAAAAAAACGTCAACTGATTAGGAAATAGTCATCATTTATAGTAGGTGAGTGTTGCTTTTGTCCTATTTCTATGCATATATACAGAAGGAGAAATACAGGAAAAAATTAATGGGTTTGTTAGGCAAGAAGAAATTTTTTCTACTTCAGGTGCTTTTAGCTGGTCTAAGAATCAAATTAATATGAGACAGATAAACAGGAGAAAAAAACCAAAGTATAGTTACATATGCACGGGGAAGGCATAGATATGGATCCCAAAGACAGTCAGAGGCAGTGAGATATATATGTCATCCTGAACTAAGGAGAAGGGGCTGGGGTTCTGAGACTTCAAAGGAAAAGGGAATTCTCAGGAATATAAAACGAGTGAATGTTTGATTAAACAGTTGCTTGCTGGGCCACACAGAAACAATGGAAGGTGGGCACACAGAGGGATTTTAACAGACTTAGCCACATTTCTCCCTGACTACTGCCACTTGTTTACATTATAATATACTTATCTAAGATGATAGCTCCCTTCTTAGAGTGTCCACTATCTAAATTATTTTTATGCAGTTGGGGGGCTTGGGAGGTCAAAGTTTCTTCCTGAGTCTTTTGGGCCTTGATTTTTCTCAACAGTCTGTATATCAGTGGCACATCTTGGGGAAGGCTGCTCTTGGCCCTTACAGGGTCATATCATCATGCCATTTTGAATAAAATTGAATTTAATTTTACTCAATTTTAACAGAATGAACAGGAATTTCAATGTACTGTACAGGAGTATAACTTCTAAGGCATCTTCCCAAAGCTATGAAAAATCCTTCCCAGTGATTAAGAGACTAGGGTCATGTTTTTCAACATTATTTAATCAGTATTAATTTACCCCATACTCTAGAAAATGAGGAAATCAACTATTCTTACCACCATTTAAAGACACGTTTTCATTTCACCTTTATCAAGGTTTTATAACATTTGCATTTGACTTTTTTAATTTTGGTATCATTAATATACAATTGCATGAGCAACATTGTGCTTAGTAGATTCCCCCCACTATCCAGTCCCCACCACCTACCCCATTACAGTCACTGTCCATCAGCGTAGTGAGATGCTATAGAGTCATTACTTGTCTTCTCTGTGTTATACTGCCCTCCCCATGCCCCCACACACACATATGTCTGCTAATCGTAATGCCCCTTTTTCCCCTTATCCCTCCCTTCTCACCCACCCTCCACAGTCCCTTTCCCTTTGGTAACTGTTAGTCCATTCTTGGGTTCTGTGAGTCTGCTGCTGTTTTCTTCCTTCAGTTTTTTTTCTTTGTTCTTATACTCCACAGATGAGTGAAATCATTTGATACTTGTCCTTTTCGGCTTGGCTTATTTCACTGAGCATAATACCCTCTAGCTCCATCCATGTTGTTGCAAATGGTAGGATTTGTTTTCTTCTTATGGCTGAATAATATTCCATTGTGTACATGTACCACCTCTTCTTTATCCATTCATCTACTGATGGACACTTAGGTTGCTTCCATTTCTTGGCTATTGTAAATAGTGCTGCGATAAACATAGAGGTCCATATGTCTTTTTGAAACTGGGCTGCTGCATTCTTAGGTTAAATTCCTAGGAGTGGGATTGCTGGGTCAAATGGTATTTCTATTTTTAGTTTTTTTGAGGAACCTCCATACTTCTTTCCACAATGGTTGAACTAATTTGCAGTCCCACCAGCAGTGTTGGAGGATTCCCCTTTCTCCACATCCTCACCAACATTTGTTGTTGTTTGCCTTTTGGATGGTGGCCATCGTAACTGGTGTGAGGTGATACGTCATTGGGGTTTTAATTTGCATTTCTCTGATGATTAGCGATGTGGAGCATCTTTTCATGTGCCTGTTGGCCATCTGAATTTCTTTGGACAAGTGTCTGTTCAGATCCTCTGCGCATTTTTTAATTGGATTCTTTGCTTTTTGTTTGTTGAGGTTCATGAGCTCTTTATACATTTTGGATGTCAACCCCTTTTTGGATATGTCATTTATGAATATATTCTCCCATACTGGAGGATGCCTTTTTGTTCTACTGATGGTGTCCTTTGCTGTACAGAAGCTTTGCAGCTTCATATAGTCCCACTTGTTCATTTTTGCTTTTGTTTACCTTGCCTGGGGAGATATGTTCATGAAGAAGTTGCTCATGTTCATGTCCAGGAGAGTTTTGCCTATGTTTTCTTCTAAGAGTTTTATGGTTTCATGACTTACATTCAGATCTTTGATCCATTTCGAGTTTACTTTTGTGTATGGAGTTAGACAATAATCCAGTTTCATTCTCTTACATGTAGCTATCCAGTTTTGCCAACACCAGCTGTTGAAGAGGCTGTCATTTCCCCAGTGTATATCCATGGCTCCTTTATCGTATATTAATTGACCATATATGCTTGGGTAAATCTCTGCACTCTCTGTTTTGTTCCACTGGTCTATGAGTCTGTTCTTGTGACAGTGCCAAATTGTCTTGATTACTGTGGCTTTGTAGTAGAACTTGAAGTTGGGAAGTGAGATCCCCCCTGCCTTATTCTTCCTTCTCAGGATTGCTTTGGCTATTTGGGGTCTTTTGTGGTTCCATATGAATTTTAGAACTATTTGTTCCAGTTCGTTGAAGAATGCTTTTGGTATATTGATAGGGATTGCATTGAATCTGTAGATTGCTTTAGACAGGATGGCCATTTTGACAATATTAAATCTTCCTACCCAAGAGAATGGGACGGATTTCCATTTTTAGTGTCCTCTTTAATTTCTCTCAAGAGTGTCTTGTAGTTTTCAGGGTATAGGTTTTTCACTTCCTTGGTTAAGTTTATTCCTAGGTATTTTATTCTTTTTGATGCAATTGTGAATGGAATTTTTTACTGATTTTTCTTTCTGCTAGTTCATCATTAGTGTATGGGAATGCAACAGATTTCTGTGTTGGCATTTGATTTTTAACTACAATTCCCTAATTTACTTAGTCTGAGCTCTAATTTAAATTCAGTGATTATCACCTAACCTTACTATATTCTCTCTTTAATTTTCTGTTTTGACTTTTTTTTCTTAATTTGCTGAATGTTATCTTTAATTGGCTTTTTTCAGGAAAGATTTATGGATAATTAAGTCTTTTCATTTTTTTGTTTTTGCATGGTTAACTGTGTTTATTTTGCCATTGTAATTGAAGGATTACTTAGCTGGTATGAAATTCTTGGATGTGTTTCTTTTAATGTAGGTTGGCTGCATGTTCCCTGATAGCTTTCCTAAACTGTCTCCACCTCTCCCTACCTTATCTGAAACCTGGTTGCTTCCTCCTCCTCCAGACATAGTGTTAGAGCTGGCAATTGCCCTCACTCTGCCTCTGTAGCCTGAGGGACCTGCGGAGAAGGACAGTACTCAGCTAAGGCCACACACAGTCTGTGGAGATCTGGGCTCAGGGTTTTTTTTGAAATTTTGATAAATATCATGTACTTCTCCCAGTAGAAGTGAACTAGGGTTCAGGTCATTTGTGAAATTCTTCAGTGATTCCTGGAAAACAGCATATCCCAGGAGCTCTTCTTGACCTTAGTGAGGCCTCTACAGGTAAGCCTTCCTCCTGACCCTGACTTCTCTAGCTCTCCATTCACCTTTTCAGTCTTTTCTTCTCCAAATTTGGGGTTATTACTGGGAACTCTTACAATTTTGTCACCTTAATTTTGCCCTTGTGGTGTTTCTGGGCTTAGAATACAGTTAAGAATTCCTCTCTTGCCCACCAGAACATTAGTTTCATTGCATTGACTGTGGCTGAAGCTGAGATTGTGTCTGTCCTGTTTGGTCCCTGCAGGTGAATATTTTGCAGACTTTTACAGTGTTTTGTTTGTTTCTTGTAAGTATTGGGGAAATTCCAAAATCTGCCACCTTTTAGGCAAAATAGCCATATTAATTTTGAGGGCAACCTAAGAGAACATTGCTGAACATGGGTGCTGTGGCATGGTGGGCTGTCACAGAGACCTCCACAGGCAGCCTTGTCTTTTAATTTCAGTTTTCTGGCACTTTCTGTGTGTTCCATGATGTGAAAAGGGTTGGGAAGCACTGAACTCCAGGACCTAAAATCCACGTTTTGTTATTTTAACAATAAAACTTTTTTGTTGTAGATATGGATTGACTAGGATACATTCTGTATAGCCTGTTTCTTTTCTAGGTATGAAAAGTTTGCACCTGAAATTAGAATAACTAAAAATAAGATGAGAATTATAATTGCCCGTTCTGCACAATTCTTATTTTCTTAATTGTACTTTCATTTTTTATTTTTTTTCCTTTTTTTTATTAAGGTATTATTGATATACACTCTTATGAAGGTTTCACATGAAAGAACAATGTGGTTATGAAATTTACCCATATTATCAAATCCCCACTCATACCCCAATGCAGTCACTGTCCATCAGTGTACTACGATGTCACAGATTCACTATTTGCCTACTCTGTGCTACACTGTTTTCCTCTTGATCCCTTACACCACGTGTACTAAACATAATTCCCCTCAATCCCCTTCTTCCACCCTCCCCACCCACCCTCCAACACCCCTCCCCTTTGGTAACCACTAGCTCCTTCTTGGAGTCTCTGAGTCTGCTGCTATTTTGTTCCTCCAGTTTTGCTGCGTTGTTATACTCCACAAATGAAGGAAATCATTTGGCATTTGTCTTTCTCCGCCTGGCTTATTTCACTGAGCATAATATCCTCCAGCTCCATCCATGATGTTGCAAATGGTAGGATTTGGTTTCTTCTGATGGCTGAATAGTATCCATTGTGTATATGTACCACATCTTCTTTATTCATTCATCTACTGATGGACACTTAGGTTGCTTCCATTTCTTGGCTATTGTAAAAAGTGCTGCAATAAACATAGGGGTGCATATGTCTTTTTGAATCTGAGAAGTTGTATTCTTTGGGTAAATTCCAAGGAGTGAGATTCCCAGGTCAAATGGTATTTGTATTTTTAGTTTTTGAGGAACCTCCATATTGCTTTCCACAATGGTTGAACTTGCTTACATTCCCACCAGCAGTGTAGGAGGGTTCCCTTTTCTCTGCATCCTCACCAGCATTTGTTGTTCCTGGTCTTTTGGATGCTGGCCATCTTTACCGGTGTGAGGTCATATCTCATTGTGGTTTTAATTTGCAGTTCCCTGATGATTAGTGATGTGGAGCATATTTTCATGTGTCTGTTGGCCATCTGAATTTCTTCTTGGGAGAACTGTCTCTTCATATCCTCTGCCTATTTTTTAATTGGGTTATTTGCTTTTTGGGTGTTGAGGCATGTAAGTTCTTTATATATTTTGGATGTTAACCCCCTGTCTGATGTGTCATTAACAAATATATTCTCCCATACTGTAGGATACTTTTTTGTTCTGTTAATGGTGTCCTTTGCCATACAGAAACTTTTAGTTTGATGTAGTCCCATGAGTTCATTCTTGCTTTTGTTTCCCTTGCTCAAGGAGATGCGTTCAGGAAGAAATCGGTCATGCTTATATTCAGGAGATTTTTGCCTATGTTGTCTTCTAAGAGTTTTATGGTTTCATGACTTACATTCAGGTCCTTGATCCATTTCAAGTTTACTCTTGTGTATGGGGTTAAACAATAATCCAGTTTCATTCTCTTGCATGTAACTGTCCAGTTTTGCCAACAACAGCTGTTGAAGAGGCTGTCATTTCCCCATTGTATGTCCATGGTTCCTTTATCATATATTAATTGACCATATATGGATTGGTTTATATCAGGCCTCTCTAGTCTGTTCCATTGGTCTATGGGTCTGTTCTTGTGCCAGTACCAAATTGTCTTGAGTACTGTGGCTTTGTGGTAAAGCTTGAAGTTGGGGAGCATAATCCCCCCAGTTTTATTCCTCCTTCTCAGGATTGCTTTGGTATTCGGGGTCTTTTTTGATTCCATATGAATTTTAGAATGATTTTCTCTAGTTCGTTGAAAAATGCTGTTGGTATTTTGATAGGAATTGCATTGAATCCGTAGATTGCTTTAGGCGGGATAGCCATTTTGACCATATTAATTCTTCTATCCATGAGCATGGGATGTGTTTCCATTTATTGGTATCTTCTTTAATTTCTCTCATGAGTGTAGTATAGTTTTCTGAGTATAGGTCTTTCACTTCCTTGGTTAGGTTTATTCCTAGGTGTTTTATTCTCTTTGATGCAACTGTGAATGGAATTGTTTTCCTGTTTTTTCTCTCTGCTATGTCATTGTTAGTGTATAGGAATGCCACAATTTCTGCATATTAATTTTGTATCCCGCAACTTTGCTAAATTCAGATATTAGATCCAGTAGTTTTGGAGTGGATTCTTTAGGGTTTTTTATGTACAATATCATGTCATCTGCGATTTGTTTTTTTCTCCTCCTTTTTCTTCCTCCTCCATTCTTTGTATATTAGGTATCATATTCTGTACTGTTTGTCTATCCTTAATGACTTTGGGGATAGTTAATTTAATTTTGCTTTTGCTTCGTAATTAGCTGTTCTACTTTCTTTACTGTGGTTTTATTACACCTGGTGACAGCTATTAAACCTTAGGATCACTTCCATCTATAGCAGTCCCTCCAAAATACACTGTAGAGATGGTTTGAGGGAGGTTAATTCTCTCAGCTTTTGCTTATCTGGGAATTGTTTAATCCCTCCTTCAAATTTAAATGATAATCTTGCCAGGTAAAGTAATCTTGGTTCAAGGCCCTTCTGCTTCATTGCATTAAATACATCATGCCACTCCCTTCTGGCCTGTAAGGTTTCTGTTAAGAAGTGTGATGATAGTCTGATGGGCTTTCCTTTGTATGTGATCTTATTTATCTGTCTGGCTGCTTTTAATAGTCTGCCCTTATCCTTGATCTTTGCCATTTTAATTACTATATGTCTTGTTTTTGTCTTCCTTGGGTCCCTTGTGTTGGGAGATCTGTGCATCTCCACAGCCTGAGATACTATCTCCTTCCCCAGATTGGGGGAATTTTCAGCAATTACCTCCTCAAAGACATTTTCTATCCCTTTTTCTCTCTCTTCTTCTTCTGGTACCCCTATAATGAGAATATTGTTTCGTTTGGATTGGTCGCACAGTTCTCTCAATATTCTTTCATTCTTAGAGATCCTTTTTTCTCTCTGTGCCTCAGCTTCTTTATATTCCTCTTTAGTTTCTGTTTCATTTATTGTCTCCTGCACCATATCCAATGTCAGGGGTTGTGGGGTAGTGGTACTGGTGCCTGGGTGGAGGACAGAGCTGTTTCCTGCTTCCCAGCTGCTATGCCTATCTCCACTGCATTTCCAGGTTTGCAAGCCCAGTGGGGCTGGCCAGATGAATGGCGCAGTAGGCTGCCTATCACGGAAGGGGTTTTTGGAGCTGTGTAGGCAGCCAGGGAACTGGAGCACCTGAACATTGTGAAAACTCCCCACCTGCTAGGCAGAGTGCACCCAGGCAATTTTGTTTACCTGTCCTTTCTCCTGAGGAGTAGGCTTTGTGCAATCCGTGCCCCTTTAGCAGCTCTCTTGCTAGGGTTTCTTTGTTAGGAAGTCTCTCAGACTGCCCACCTTTTTTTGTCCCAGAGCAGCTGGATATGGATCCCTGCTTTCTGCAGGCAGCTGGAATCTTAGTCTCTCCAGGAATTCTGCCTGTCTTAGCTTTCCAGCCCCCTAGTTATGAGAGTATCATGCAAGCTCCATGAAATACAGATTTGTGCTCCCAGAGCAGATCTCTGGAGTCATGTATTCAGCAGTCCCAATTCTCCACTCCCTCCCTGCTCCGTTCCTCTTCCTCCCACAGGTGAGCTGTGGTGGGGGAAGGGCTTGGATCCTGCAGGGCCACAGCTTTAGTAAGTTACCCTGTTCCATGAGGTCTGCTCTTGTCTCCAGGTATATGCAGTTTGGTGCAGTCCTCTTTCCTGTTGCTCTTTCAAGAGTTGTTGTATTAGTTATATTTTCGTATTATATGTATTTTTAGGAGGAAGCCTCTGTCTCTCCTCTCACGCCGCCATCTTTCATCCCCTAGTAGAATCTTAATTGTGTTTTTAAATAGAGGAATAATTGGTGTACAATTTTGTATTAGTTTCATGTGTACAACATAGTGATTTTATACTTACAGACATTACAAGAGGGTCACTACAGTAAGCAGTTAACTTCTGTCTCTGTACAAAGTTGTCACACTATTACTGAGGGTGTTCTCTATGCTGTATGTTACATCCTTGTGTATTATTTCTTTTATAATTGTAAGATTGTACCTCTTAATCCCCTTCACCTATATCACCCAGACCCTCCCATCCCCTCTCCTATAGCAGCCACCAGTTTGTTATCTATATCTATGAGTCTGTTTCTCTTTTATTTGTTCATTTGTTTTGTTTTTTAGATTCCACATATTAAGTGAAATCATATGGGTTTTTTTTCTTTCTCTGTCTGACTTATTTCACTTAGCATCATATCTTCCAAGTCCATTCATGTCACAAACAGCAAGATTACGTTCTTTTTTATGGCTGAGTAATATTCCATTGTGTATCTACCACATGTTTATTCATGCATCTGTCGATAGACACTTAGGTTGCTCCCATATCTTGGCTATTGTAAATAATGCTGCAGTGAACATAGTGTTGCATATATCTTTTTTAATTACTGTTTTTGTTTTCTTCAGATAAATACCCAGACATAGAATTGCTGGGTCATACGGTATTTCTCTTTTTAGTTTTTGAGGAACTTCTGTACTGTTTTCCTTAGTGGCTGCACCAATTTACATTACCACCATCAGTGTACCAGGGTTCCCTTTTCTCCATATCCTCACCAACACTTGTTATTTCTTATCTTGGATAATAGCCATTCTGACTGGTGTGAAGTGAAGTCTCATTGTAGTTTAGATTTCCATGTCCCTGATCATTAGTAGTGTGGAGCATCTTTTCATGTGCCTGTTGGCCTTCTGTATGTCTTCTTTGGGAAAATTCCTATTTAGGTCCTTCGCCAGTTTTTAAAATTAGATTGCATATTTTTTTGATACTGAGTTTTATGGATTCTTTATATATTTTGGATGTTACCTCCTGATCAGTAAAGTTGTATATTTTAATAGTTTGTGTAATATGGTTATATATATTGAAAATTGAACACAAATCTATTCATTCAATAAGTATTTATTGAATACCTATCTTAGGTGCTAAGGAGAGATAATAAACAAATACATTAAAGCATGATCAAGTTAAGAAATGGGAGCATATACATAAAGCTACCGGTGCGTGGCCACACTGTTCCTTTCACATACCAACTACAACTCAAGTTATGCTGTGCAGCTCGCCTTGTAAGTATCATGTATAAAGCAGCACAAAATTCTGGCAGTGGTCAAATTATTTGAGACATAAAGGGAGATAGGAACTCATCATCAGGGACAGCTTCTAGGAAGTTGTGATATCAGAAAAGAATTTGAAAGTTGAAAGCAGTTGATAAGGCATGGAGAATTACAAGTAATTCAGTAATATTAGAATGTAAATTAGAATGGATAGTGGGTGAGAGAGACGCATAATATAGCTCAGGACAGCCTTATATTACCATGCTAAGGAATTTAGCCTTTATGCTATATGTTAGTTATCTTGCTACATAAAAATGTTACTCCAAACTTTGTGGCTTAAAACAGTAATTATTATCTCAGTTTCTGATGATCAGGAATTTGGGAACCACTTAGCTGTGTGTTTCTGTCCCAAGATCTCTAATAAGGTTCCAGTTAAGGTATCAGCTGGGGCTGCAGTCATCTAAAGCTTGATTGTGGCTTCAAGAGCTGTGGCCAGAGTGGCTCACTTACACAGTTGCTGAGAGGAGTCCTCACTGGCTGTTTGCAGGAGGACTCATTTCTTCACTGAATGGGTCTCTCTGTAAGGCTGCTTACAGCATGGCAGCTGGCTTCCCACAGAGCCAGTGATCCAGGAGGGAGATGGCACTGAAGACAGAAGTCACAGTATAACCTGTGATTTGGAAGCAATGTACATCACTTCATCCACCTTCTGGTGGTCATACTGATCCGCACTACTGTAATGTAGAAAGAGGCTATGAAAGGGTGTGGATACCAGGCTGTGGAGATCATTGGGAGCCATGTTGGAGGCTGGCTGTCCATCCTGGAAGCAATAAAGAGATACAGAATGTTTTGAGCATGTAAATGATGTTCATATTTGCATTTCAGGTGTATGATTCTGCTGTGGAGAATGAGATGTAGAGGACAAAATTAAAGTCATGAAAACTATAATAATCTAGAATTGTTGAAAAACAAATAAAGCAGTGCTTATGAAGTTTGAGATTTTTGAGAAATACTTGACAGAAAATGCATTATTTATTGTTTACTGATTGGATGTGGTGGGTTAGGATGTAGAGGAGTTAAGGATGACTCTTATGTGTCTTGTTTGAGAAACTAGGTGGAGGTTGATATGGTTCAGAAATGTAGGACATTAATGTCTACTATACTGCAGACAGTTGGATATCTGTAGGTCTGGAGCTCAAACAAAAGGAATGAATAAGAGTATAAAATGAGAAGAGGGCCTAAGGTGGAGCAATAAGACATTCAGTGTGTTGGGGGATAGAGACTAGAGAGGGATATGAGTTAGATGGTACACCAGCAAAGTGTGATTTCACAGAAGCCAAGGGAGAATACAATGTTGAGAAAATAAGGTACTATATATATAGCTAACCTGTAATCATAAAATGTAAGGTTTGGTGAAGCTCTGAAGCATATTCTAAAAAGCCTAAGCTAAGTGCTATAATTTAGTGAGTTAACAAGATAACCCTAACCTCAGTGTGAAAACAGAGTGTAAATCATTTTTTCCAAGGTAGTGTTGTTAGGATCTAATGAACCCATTGCCTCTTCCAAAATACGCACCCACACATACTCCTAGAGCACACATAACTTCATAAGACAAAATTAGCTGCTTCTTCACCCCTTCCACATCTTACTATAATGGACTTTGACAGGAGTCAGCATACTATTTTCTGCAGTGAGCCAAGGTGGAAAATAGTTTAGACTTTGTAGGACATATGGTCTTTTACATCTACTCAACTCTGTCATTATAGGTGAAAGCAGCCACATAGAGTTTGTTCATAGATAGGTGTGACTGTGTTCCAGGACAAATGTATTTAGAAAAACAAGTGGCACAGCAGTTCCGCTCCTGGGTATATATCCAGAAGCATTGAAAGCAGAGACTGATACTCGTATGCCAATGTTCAGAGCAACTTTATTTCCAAGAGCCAAAGGTGAAAGAAATCTCAGTGTTCATCAGTGGATAAATGGATAAACAAAGTGTATGCACACACAATGGAAGAGTATTCAACCATAAAAAGAAATGAAATTCTGCCATATGCTACCACATGGTGAACCTTGAAACCATTACACTAAGTGAAATGAAGCAAGGCAAAAAAGGACGAATACTACATGCTCCCACTTATCTGTTGTACCTGGAGGAGGCACATTCATCCAGACAGCAGAATAAAGGTTACCAGGGCCTAGGGGAGTGCAGAGTAGGAGGTCATTGTTTAAGGAGTACAAATTTCTGTTTAAAAATATGAAAAAGTTCCAGAGGTGGATAGTGAAGGTGGTTATACAATTTTGTGAGTATACTCAATGCCACTGCTAAGTGGTAAGTTCTATGTTTATGTTTATACCACAATTAAAAATGCATATATGACAAAATTAAAACAAAAAATAAATAAAAAGCCCAAAGCAGGCAGCTGGGTGAATATGGCCCATAGGCCATAGTTTACCAGCCCCTGGACTGAAACCTCCTAAATGCTGCGTGTGGCTCTTTCAGCTTGTGTCCATTGTGTCGGATGCAGCTGTTTTATGGAAGATACAGAGCAGTTCAACATAGTCAAATTAAATGAAGAATTTGGGTCTTCCTTTTTTACTTCTATATTTATTCTCATAGACTGTATAATATTTAATATTTGGTTAATTTTTTGTTGCAAATTGAGGAATTTCTCTCTGATGTGTGGAGATTATGGAATAAAAAAAATAATTGATTTTACATAAAACTATTTTTTATTTTTTTTTTGATTTTTTTTATTAAGGTACTATTTATATACCCTCTTATGAAGGTTTCACATAAAAAACAATGTGGTCACTACATTTACCCATATTATCAAGTCCCCACCCATACCCCAATGCAGTCACTGTCCATCAGTGTAGTAAGATGCCACAGATTCACTGTTTGCCTTCTCTGTGCTACACTGTTTTCCCCGTGATTCCCCACACCATGTGTACTAAACATAATACCCCACAATCCGCTTCTCCCACCCTCCCCACCTGCCCTCCCACACCCCTCCTCTTTAGTAACCACTAGTTCCTTCTTGGAGTCTCTGAGTCTGCTACTATTTTGTTCCTTCAGATTTGCTTCGTTGTCATACTCCACAAATGAGGGAAATTATTTGGCACTTGTCTTTCTCTGCCTGGCTTATTTCACTGAGCATAATATACTCCAGCTCCATCCATGTTGTTGCAAATGGCAGGATTTGTTTCCTTCTTATGGCTGAATAATATTCCATTGTGTATATGTACCACTTCTTCTTTATCCATTCATCTACTGATGGACACTTAGGTTGCTTCCATATCTTGGCTATTGTAAAAAGTGCTGCAATAAACATAGGAGTGTATATGTCTTTTTGAATCTGAGAAGTTGTATTCTTTGGGTAAATTCCAAGGAGTGGGATTCCCGGGTCAAATGGTATTTGTATTTTTAGTTTTTTGAGGAACCTCCATATTGCTTTCCAGAATGGTTGAACTAGCTTACATTCCCACCAGCAGTGTAGGAGGGTTCCCCTTTCTCTACATCCTCGCCAGCATTTGTTGTTCCTGGTCTTTTGGATGCTGGCCATCCTTACTCGTGTGAGGTGATACCTCATTATGGTTTTAATCTGCATTTCCCTGATGATTAGTGATGTGGAGCATCTTTTATGTGTCTGTTGGCCATCTGAATTTCTTCTTTGGAGAACTGTCTCTTCATAGCCTCTGCCTATTTTTTAATCGGGTTATTTGCTTTTTTGGTTGTAGAGACGTGTAAGTTCTTTATATATTTGGGATGTTAACCCCTTGTTGGATATGTCATTTACAAATATATTCTCCCAAACTGTAGGATGCCTTTTTGTTCTGTTGTTGGTGTCCTTTGCCGTACAACATAAAACTCTTAATTAGGAAAAAGAAATATATTTTTGTCATTAAACCTTAATTGACTTTATCCTTCTTCATGCAGTTTTGAAAAATAACATTTCTGCTCATGTTCCACATAAAATGTTTATGTTCTTCTTTACGCCTGTATCCTCTACGAGGATACAGCTTCTACACATGTAGGCCATAGATGTTCCACAGTCCCAGTTTATCTTCAGAGTGGAATCTGTAACAGTGAGTGGTCTGGGTGTGAGGCAGACTTTACTAGAAGAGTAGTTTATCTAGCTGGATACTGAACTAGAGAAATCACTAATACTGGACAGAACATGCAAAGGTATTTTATTAGATGAAAACCGGTCCTTTTTTCACATTTCATATCACTTTATATCACATCTATTTAATATGGGGTCCCTCTTTACAGAAGGAAAACTGAGGAGGAAAACTTTG
The DNA here is from genome assembly GCA_032199065.1 of Smutsia gigantea. Taxonomy (NCBI): domain Eukaryota; kingdom Metazoa; phylum Chordata; class Mammalia; order Pholidota; family Manidae; genus Smutsia; species Smutsia gigantea. Next base: position 4,366 of record JAVSCE010020779.1, on the reverse strand, counting down.
TGAACTTCAAAAGGGATCACGGTCCTTAATGACAGGAAGAATCTTCATGTTTTAGTCAAAAAACTTTGTCAGCTGTGGCCAGACTCTAAAAACTGGCAACTTTCATTTCTAGAACTGCTGATTGACCCTAAAAGAGTAAATCGCTAATATCTCTCAGTTGCTACAATGTATAGGCAATTGCATGGTTGTGACATTTGTTTATTTAATAGGTAGATGGTTTTGAGGTTTTGGTGGTTTTGTCCTTTTGGGGTTTTTTTGTTTTTTTCTAAGACTTGGCCAGCATCATCTGAGGATGGTATTTCATAGTCCAATGTTTAAATAGTAATAGAACTGAGACAAATACAGGTATTCACCTTGGCCAAAACTCAACTCTTGGCAGTTTTCTAATGTATCTTCTTGAACTATGTCTTATTAGTCAATTTAAAATGCACGCAAATCAAAACTACTTTGAAGAGGGAAACTGAGATAATATAGCAATTTCTATTTAAAGAAATTTTATAAACCTCAAATGCCTATTTTAATGGTCCTTAAGTTGTTATTTCTACAAAATATAAATAAATTCTGTGATTATCATCAATTTCATATGAACCACAAAAAGTCTCCTTTTTGCTGCCAGGTTAGGAATTCAAGGCTTATCTAGAAATGAACATTCCTTTTTTTTTAAATGCCAGTTTCTCATATTCTTTTCAGTTAGTTGATTCTCTGGAGTGTGATTCATTTTACAACGTGTAATCTGCAGTGGTGTTCACACTGTCTGGCAGCCTACAAAGGCCTGTGGTATTTCCTAATGAGAAACAACTCTGTGACCAATGGAAATGGTCTGTCACTGCCTCTTCCCACTTTGGGTGTCTTTTCTAGCAAGACACAGATGCAAGAAGTGAGCCAGTGGTCATTAAGAAGGATGTCCTAATGTTTGCCTCTCTTGTTTCTAAAAGTCTTAATATTTATTAATTAAAGAACTTTGGGTACTGAATTCTTTTTAGGAAACTTGTTGAAATCTATAGGCAATGATGAAGAATCAGCTTGAGGAAAAAAAGTTGTATAACCTCTTACAACACAGTGTGACACTGTTTCCAACTGAGGATTTACAAAGACCTGGACCTCTTGAAATGCATGAGAGATCACAAAGTCACCAAAATGTAGTTTGTTTGTAGTTGCTGAGAATTCCCATATCCTTCTTTTTTATTCACTGAAAAGCTTTGAGCCTTGATATGTTTATCATTTAATTATTGCAGTTTACCTTGAACCTCTCTCTAATTGCCATGGTTGAAGTTCTAAACACCTCATGTATGCGTACAGCCCAGTCATTGCAGTGACTTGGGAAGATGGGAAGAAGATAATGAGTTAGACTCCACATTTTCTCTTGGCCTATTTCTTATTGTAAAGGAATGTAGTAAAACAATGCATTTTTTTGGTATACGTTTTTGGCCACCTGTTCCCAAAACGTAGCCATCAAATAGGTCTTTATTGAATAAAAGTAAATTTGACTCAGTTGTATCCCAAAGACTCAGGGCATTGGCATCAGTTGTATGATCATAATAGAGTCGCATCACTTACTTCTGGAAGCAAAAAACAATATTGGGAAGTGACTAGCCTGTGTCTTAGAGGCTTCAGTAAATCCTTACAGTGGGATTAATTAGGATTAGCAGTTTTTTTATCCACCATAAAGTTTTGGCATCTTGGCTTAAAAGTAGTTCTTCCTAATAACTAGGAATGTAGGGTTTTTTTTTTTATTTCAGTGGCTTTAAACATTTTATTCAGTGTTGAGAACAGCTTGGTAATTATACTTAGAGCTTAATGTAAAAAGTCCTTAGGAGATGAACAAACACATAACCTTTACAACTGGTTATATGTCTGGTTTTGCTAAACAAGAATATGAAACTATTGCCAATCTTGGCTTAAAGTATATATAATACCTACATAAATTGTACTGACTGTAGTGTGTAGGTCTCTAAGCCCAGAGAATGCCCTGGCAACTTTGTCTCTAGGATCACTCTAACTATTGCTCCTTATTGGGGTTATTTAGTAGGAAACCAGGTTCACAGTCTCTTGTTTTTTATTTTGGGCACCAAAAAGTTATCTTCTTGGTATATGAGTTTTAAAGGCTGAGAAAAGGATTGAGAGGGGAATTTGACATGGGGAATATTATTATCTCATGTGGGTAAATAACATCAGGGAAAAACAGAGGACAAAGGAGATAAGAGGGTGGAATGCATATACATTTTCTGTAGTTCTCTCACCATAATAATTTACTCAGGAGGGATTCATTTTGAATTTGGTATTTAGTTTTAAAAGGAACAGGCCTGGGGCAAGTGCAGGCCAGCACTGAGAAACAGTGGTGGATTGAGACCTGTTGTATTTTTTAAGTGATTTCAGGGCTGTCCAGGTGTCTTGATTTAAAGGCTGCTTTTTGAGTCAGGAAATTGTATCTTGTTCTGAGGTTCACTGTAATAAAGCACACAGTCCTAAGGGTGCTACTGCCAGCTCCATGAATCACTTTGCAGGTTGGCTAAACCGGCCCAAGGCCATACAAGCCCATGATTTATGTGTGCTGTACCACAGTAGGAATGGCTAATATGTAAGCCACACATGGTTTCTAGGATGGGTCTTTAACTGAGAAACTGCCATAAATCCACAAAGCGAGAGAGAACAGAGCCAGCTGATCTCTTTGTATTTTATAGAGATGTGCAGTTCCAGAGCTGCTTAAGTTCAGCATCCTTCCTGAAATGTGTCCTTGTGCTTTTTGTGTGCTTTAGTATACCCAGTCTTTGGTAAATTACTTACAAATCTAAAAAATAGCTCTGAATTGTAGTCTTGTCCTGTTGTCACTATTATTTTCTCTTGGATTTACTTCTGTAAAGTGGAATTGACTTGAATATTTTAGGTTGTTGCCCATAGGTTTGTCAAACAAGTTTTCTTTTTATTTTTTTTAGGTACAAATTTTTTTTGGAAAGCACTGCATTGGAGTACTAAGCCAATGATCAGTTGTCTTCTGTTGTATCTAAGCTTACATTGGCCAGTTAATTGCAATAAGACTAGTTCTTTGAATTTCATTTGATTCCCCAGCACTGATAAAGAGATTCCTTATTAGAATTGCACTTAGGATTTATATGGCTAGCCAAGTACTGAAGTAAAATGGACAATGTAACAATTTTTTCATTAACCTGAATCGAAATAGCCTGTTATTTTAATTAAACTTTTTATTTTGAGACAATTGTAGATTCACATGTAGTTGTAAGAAATTGTAATACAGAGAGATCCATGTACTCTTCAGGCAGTTATCCCAGGGGTAACATCTTGCAAAACCAAGGTAGTAGATATGGGGATAGTCAAAATACAGAACATTTCTGTCACCACAGAGATCCCCTTTTCTAGCCACCACCACACCCTCCTTCTCTCTTGACAGCTAATCTGTTCTCCATTTCCATAATTTTGTCATTTCAAGAATCTTATATTAATAGAATCATACAGTATATAATCTCGGATTTTTTTCACTCTGCATAATTATTAGATATTCATCCAGATTGTTGTATCTATGAATATAGTTCATTCCTTTGTATTATTTAGTGGTATTCCATGGGATAGGTGTACTTCAGTTTGTTTCACTATTCATTTATTGAAGGGCATCTGGGTTGTTTCCAGTTTTTCACTATTATGAAAAAAACCTGCTGTACACATTTGTGTACATACTTTGTGTGAACTTAAGTTTTTATTTTTCTAGAATAAATGCCTAGGTGTACAATTGCTGGATCATATGGTCACATGTTTAATATTTTAAGAAACCTCCAACTGTTTACCAGTAATATGTGGTACCCATATTATATTTTCCAACAGTAATATATGAGTAATCCTATTTTTTCCCATCCTTGCCAGCAGTTGGTGGTGTCTCTATTTTTATTTTAACAATACTGATAGGTGTATAGTGATACCTTACTGTGGCTTTAATTTGCATTTCTCTAACAGAATGATGTTGAATTTTCATGTGCTTATTTGACATCTGTGTTTCCTTTTCAGTGAAATATATCTTCATGTTATCTTCTCATTTTCTAATTAGATTGTACATTTGTTTTACTGTTGTGTTTTGAGAGTTCCTTATTCTGAATACTAGTCTTTTGTGGGATAGTTTGCAAATATTTTCTCCCATTCTATATCTTGTCTTTTTATCCTATCAACAGACTCTTAACCAACTGTGGCTTTAGTTATTGGACTTTTTAAATTAATAAACTTCATTTTTTAGAGCAGCTTTAGGTTCATAGCAAAATTGGGCAGAAAGTACCGAGTTCCCATATAGCCTCATCTCCATACATGCAGAGTCCCCCCCATTATCAGCTGCGAGCACCATGGTGGTACATTTGTTACAGTCAAT